>JACCIB010000247.1:0-224461 GCA_018906965.1 Philotrypesis tridentata
GCTATAATAATTATAGAAGTAAGAATAATAATAATTTTAGAGGTAGAGGTGGATATAATAATTATCGAGGTGGTATGAATCAAGGTAACAGAGATTGGAATTCTTGGAATAGTGAAGGTAATAGTGGATACAACATGAGGTTGTTTAATCCTCAAACGGGTAATTTTAATAATTATGTACAGAGATATCCAGATCAAAGAGAAAATGATAACAGATTACAGCAGAATTGGAGAAATCAAGGTCAGGGAGGAGAAGGTAATTCTGGTCATTTAAACTACCAGGAGGCTCGTCAAGACAGAGTGGCGAGCCTTTCACCAAAAGCATTGGTGCAGAAGCAACAGCAACAACAAGAACAGGTGAGGAATTTAGATGTGAAAAATTATCAGCAACAAATAGAGTGTTTAATGCAACAGAAAGGGAAGCAACAAGCACCAATTATGTCTATTTTAACGGGGCGCAATCAACAGAATCATATGGTTCAGCCTACAAGACAAGATTTGGAGAATATTTTAAGGAAAAGGATAGAGTAACTGCTGTGAGAATTCATGTACCAATTGGGACAGTAAGACCGTGGGTAACGTTTATGGTTGATTGTGGAGCTGGTATGAATTTGATTAAATTGACAGTTTTAGATAAAGATATGCCTATTGATACAGATGATGTCATTGGTTTAGGAGGAATCACGAGTCAAATTATTTATACATTCGGTTCAGTTTATTTGAAGATTAGAAATTCAATTGTGAAGTTTAATGTGGTGTTAGATGAGTTTCCGATTTCAAATGATGGTATTTTGGGGAGGAGTTATTTGAGACAAGAAGCTGGGATTTCTTATTATAGTAATACTTTGATGGTGGCAGGAGATGTGGTGAATCCAATATCATTTTTAATGGAGAATGAAGAGCAAGTGAATTATAATAGACAATGGTTACAGGTACAAAATGGAGATCAAAGGTTGTTATCGAAGGAGTTGGTGAGTGTAAATAATGCAGATGAAAGAATTGGTAATCAGATGATTAATTCAGATAAAATGGTTTATAATATCAAAGCGAGAACGAGGCAAGTTATACAGATTAATTTAATACACAGTGATTTGAAAGAAGGTTATGTTTCCAGGATAGATGTTGGTAATGAGAATGTGTTTTTGGGAGAAGGAGTAGTAATTAATGAAAATGATACTTGCAAGATTTTGGCTATAAATACAGATGAAAAGGACGTGACTATAGAGCTGAATCCTAGGGAGTTGATACCATTTGAGACGGAAGCTAATTTCTTAGAGGAACCGGATAGTGAGTTTGAAGGTAAAAGAATTGTAGATAATGTGGAGAGGTTACAAAGGGTTAAAAAAATAAATAAAAAAATAAATTCATTTACTTAAATTATAAATCAAAAAAAATTCAACCATGTGTGTGTGTGCATAACCAATATAGAGCCCCACTCAAATCTTCAAAATTCAAAAAAAAAACCCAAAAACCAAGAAAACGGAAAGAGAAAAAAAAATTTCCCACTATGGGTATCCTCCATAAATCCATCATAAATTCCAATTGTTTCACGATAATATCCAACCATCAAAACACAAAATCCAAAATTGCCACCACAGAACAGGAAAGGAAAAGAAACCTTGAAATTCTCAACCGACGCTTAGCGTCCAATATGGCGTCACGACCACGCTTCAACTGCCAAGTCCACAAAATGCCCGCCAAATTTACTCCAAGTCGTCTTTGCTAAAATTTCCTCTAAAATTTCCTCCACACAAATTTCCTGCTGAAAAAAAAAATTCCACCACCTAAAGCCCCACGTTGGGCGCCATTTGTAACGTGGAATTTCCCGCCCTCACGGGGATTCCAGTTATTTACAAAATAATTTATAATTCGCGCAACTAACTTCTTCTCCCAGCCTCGTGGAAACCTGCAATGGTAGAAAGCGGGAATGTGGTGGCAATCGGGTTGATGAATTACACAAATATGTAATGGTTAATAAGTCACAAATATATTCTAACTTTCTTATACAATTATTACCCGTGCAAACAAATTTGTGGTGATTCGAAATACAAATCGTGGGCACACGGCCAAATTACTAAATCCACGGCGGCGTCACAGTGCTAGATAGGAAACGGGGCCACGAAATTTCCTCTACGTTTGCTTCTAAGTGGAACCAAGCGTAAACCGCCATCCGCTGAAAACACGCGAAATATTTCCTCTAACGGCCGCGCACTTATTCCTCGACGAATACGAATCTTCCTCTATATATCCCGTATATTAGATAACACTTCAACTTCTCATCAAAATCCTCTATAATATTCCGCCAAAACTCCACACAACTCCTCGTCGGCTCTGCGGCTCAAGACTCCTTCCAAAAATACACAACAAGATGGCAACCACAATGAAAATTACTGCTGACAGTACTGCTTCGGAAAAGCTCCAGGCACGGAATGGCCGAGGCCGACGCTCTGATCGAGGAAGGATGCCGCGTTTTCCCACTCGACCTCCTTCTTCACGGAAACGCAAGCCCGGCCTCCAAAATTACATCATTGGTCCCTTTTCCTGGAAAAATCCCCTATTGGCCATTAATAGACCACCACTAATTTATTCCTCTATCCGTGATTTTCCCCAGCGCCCTCTTTTCCAAATCCAGTTTAATCATTGGTCAGAAAATCAATTAACGTCCTCTATTATTTCCTTTAATATGCAAATTCGCGCCCCCTTTATGGATATCGATCAATCAATTAATCATGTCGGTATCCATCCAGTGGCTCCACCTCTAGATAATCTGTAAGCCGCGCGATATTTGAAAATCCTCTATACATCTCTATGACGTCCGCAAGTCAACATAAAGTCAACTCTGAGCGCTCCAAACGCCGTCAACTTCGCGCCACTATATTCATCTCTCTCTCTCTCTCTCTCTCTCTCTCTCTCTCTCTCTCTCAAGCACACACTCACACTCGCGCTCTCCCCTCTACACACCGCCGCATGCATGTAACCGCGTGCGCGCGGCCGCCGGCTCGCTTCCTGCCATGTCCCCTCCCGAGCGCCGACGCGCCGCGCAGGTGGGACTCGGGAGCTCACATCCTGCGCTCCGCACGCGGCCGGTCAGAGGCAACTCCTGCGAGCGCCACCGAGCGCTGGCTCCGCTCTAGGAGCTGTCAACTCGCTGAGAATAAGTCAGCTGGCCGTGCAACAATGATCACGACGCAGCAATAATTATTGCTACGTCGCAACTGATGCTTCAGATGTAGCGATTGGGGCTGTTTTGAGCCAAGAGAAGGATGGATTTGAGCATCCTATTCAGTTTTTATCGAGAACATTAACTAAAGCTGAGAAAAATTATTCAACAACTGAAAAGAAGTGTTTCGCAGTGTTATATGCGTTACATCAGTTTAGACCATATTTGTTCTGTAAAAAGTTTACGTTGGTTTGTGATCATGAACCGTTGAATTGGATGCATACGAGAAAAGATCCAGGACAAAGGCTTATGAGATGGATGTTTAGATTTACGGGATATGAATATACTTTTAAATATAAGCCAGGAAAGTTGAATAAGAATGCGAATGCTCTTTCGAGGAATCCACCAGAGATTAGTGAAGAACAGATCAATAAAAATTTACCGGGTATTAAGATGATGATAATTGAAGAAAAAGATAAGTCTGATAATGATAAGGCAAAGAGTATTGTATCATCGGTGAAGAGCAAAATTTTTAATAGGAGTAGAGTACAATCTGAAGTTGAAGAAGTGAAGAGATCGAGAGGTAGACCTGTGGGAGCGAAAACTAATAAAATGGCACCAGAGTTAGATCATAGTGTTATAGCTCAGAGAACTAGAAATAAGGCACAGGTGACATCTAAAGTTGCAGAGTATATTAAACAGGGAGCTTTACCGAAAAGGTCGCAGAGTGAAAGGGTTTCGTCAAAGTCAGCATTATCAAAGTCTAGTGATTTGAGGGATAGTGATAGTGAGGGCACAGATGTTTCAATGAAAGTGAATTCGTCGAGAGGGAGATTGAGTACAACAGCGTTATCGTCGCCAGGGATTTATAGTAGTGAAAAGGAAAAACCGCCTTTGAAAGATCCGAGGTATAGTGGAATTAGAATGGAGAAAACGACAGATGTTTCAGATGTAGAAGGTAGTGGCACTGATGAAGGTGAACAAAATAGAACTGTGAGGAACATTGGAATAGATGTTAGTGAAGTTAGTCAATCTGAGAACAGAGTCATTACACAGAGTGAAGGTGAACGGAGTGTTTCTATTAGGACGAGTTTGAATAGGAAAGAGGTGGAAGAAGCTAGTAGGAGATTAGAAGAGGTATGGCTAAACATCAAAATGAAGAGGTTGAAGTGGAAGAGGAAGATAAAGATTACGATATACCGATTACACATTTTTCAGATGATGAAGAAGTGAATGATGAAATGAGGTTTAGGTTGCATGAGTTGAATCCACATTATGGTACTGTTCAAATGGATGAAGTTTTGGGAGAGAGAGTTAGAGAATTGATAGATAGAACACAGGAAAAGAGACTGGATAATGTGAGAGATTCTTTGTCAGATAGAGATACATCGGCAACGGTGAAATAATGATATTTCCGCCCAAAGGAAGAATTTCAGAAACAACGAAAATAGGTGATATAAATCCGCAAGCGAAGAGTACACCAGATAAATTGGGGAATGTTGATAGAGGTGTTGATGTTCTTGCTGATGTGAGTGAGAATGGAGAAAATACGTATAACATTGAGTATTCGAAACCAGCGGAGGATACGTTACCTGTGATAATGATGCCAGATGTGAATGATTTGAATGATTTGAATAAATATGATAGTGGAGAGTCTGATAGAGGAAAGAGAGAATATGATACGATTGAGGAAAGATCAGTGGAATCAGTGAAAGGTAGTAATGTGTTGAGTGTGAGGGATTGTTTAATGTATAAGAGGGATAATATTGTGCATTTTATAACTAGAAATTGTGAGGCAGATACGTCAGTGACGAGATTGTTGAATGATATCGGTGCAATAGATTTATTTAATTTGAAAAAGAAGAAACCTTTTGTGGGTCAGATATTGATTACGCCGTATAAAAAGTATAATGTTTATTCTTTAGTAGTGAAGGAAAAGCAGTTTAGTGTAATAACTTTGGAGAATGTGAATAGGTGTTTGGATAATTTGAGGAGAGTTTTGTGTCATAGACATGTTGGGAGTTTTAGAATTTCTAGGAAAGGTGATTTGACAGATATGTTGGAGCCTGGATTGATGAGTGAGTTATTGAGGAGACATTTTGATAATACGAATATTACTGTAACAGTTTGCTATGGAAAGGTGGAGTTACCAGCTGAAAAGGATAGGAAGAGGATAATAAGTGCTTTGCATGATAGCTTGTCAGGAGGGCATAAAGGGATTAATCAAACTTATCAGAAGATAAGGGAGAGATTTTATTGGCCAGGTATGAGAAATGATGTTCAAAATTATATAAGGAAATGCAGTGGTTGTCAAGAGCAGAAGATTGAGAGGTTCAAGATAAGGGAGCCGATGATAATAACGGATACACCAATTGAAGCGTTTGATAAGGTTTCAATCGATACGGTTGGAAAATTGAGAATAACACCGAGTGGGAATCAGCATTTATTGACTATGCAGTGTAATTTGACCAAGTATTTGATTGCAATTCCAATTAAAAATTTATATGCGACTACTATTGCAGATGCGTTAGCGAGGCATTTGATTTGTATATTTGAGGCACCGCGAACAATTTTATCAGATAGGGATACTAGTTTTTTGTCGGATATAGTAGAGTCAATGTTGAAAATTTTTAAAATAGATCATTTAAAAACATCAGGTTATAGACCGCAAACGAATGGTTCTTTAGAGAGGAGTCATGCACCGTTGGTTGAGTTTATTAGGATTTATTCTCAGAAATATGATGATTGGGATAAGTTAGCGCCTTTTGCTACATTTACTTATAATACGAGTGTTCATACGGCTACGAATTTTACGCCTTTTGAATTAGTTTTTGGGAGAGTAGCGCGTTTACCAATTAAAATTCCGTCGGATGAAAAATTGAGAACTTATCATACTTATATTAGGGATTTAGTGTTGCGTTTAAATGAAATGAAAATTTTAGCGGGAGAGAAACAGATTGTAGGAAAATTAAAATCAAAAGAGAGATATGATAAGAGTTAAATAGAGATATGATAAAGTTAAAGAGTTTAAGGGTAAAGTAGGGGGGTATGCTCGTATTGTTAAGGAAGTGAGGACTAATAAATTTGAACCGTATAGGAGTCAACCTTTGAAAATTGTGGAGTTTGTTGGGAGGAAGAATGTTATTTTAGAGTATCCTGATGGGAAACGTATTAGGAAGCATGTTGATAAATTGAAGGTTGCAGAGGAGGATTCAAATTTTGATGCGATAGATCTTTCTGGTTATTAATTATGTTATGATTACAGGATGAATTGTTTAATTGGAATGTTTATGTTATTGTGTGTGAAGACCATAAATAGTGGACCTATATTTCAAAATGAAATATTGACCCCGAATCCTGGAATTTATTTTGAGAAATTGGGAAATGTTCGAACAGAACGTGCTTTTTGGAAAATTAAAATCTTTATTAAAGTGGATGAATTTTTGTCATTTCATGGACCTGTGAAACATTATAAGGAGTTAATGGAAGAATGTTCACAAATTGTAGATCAAACCAAGTGCCGAAGTGCATTGGATGCAGATATAATTGAATTGAAAGAACAGACTTTGAATGAATTAAAAGACAAGATACGTGAGACTGTTAAGACCATTGGACAGGTTCAATATCCTATGGTTAAGGATCCGAGTAGTATTAGAGCGAAGAGATTGATTCCATTAGGAATAATTGGTAGTGTGAGTAAGAGTTTATTTGGATAAGTGACTTCTGATGATATTGACAGTGTTAATAAAAATATAGACCAAGTGCTTCGAGACCAAGCAGAAGTGGTGCATTTAATGGAGGAAAATTCTCATATTGTTTCGACCCAATTTGAAGAATTGTTTAATGTAACGAGGAATCATCAAATTGTTTTACAAGCGTTTCAAGTTTCTTTGAAAGGAATGATGGATAAATTGAATAAGGAGAATGAGCAATTAATGTATTTAATGTAAAATACAGCATATGTGAGGAGATTAGATTCGCATATGGATCATTTGATTCATAATAATGAGAAAATTTTGGATGTTTTGAGAAAGGTGAAAGAGGGAAAAGTTCATTCGGAATTGATTAAAACAGATGTTTTGGATCAGATAGTTGGAGATATACAAAAATTTAGTGGTGATTTGGATTTTCCAATTCCGGTAGAGCATATTAGGAGTGAAGAAATTGTGAAAATTTCGAAAGTAGATGCAGTTCATCAGGATGGAAAGACCATTATAGTTTTATATTTGCCATTAGTTGATAGAATTTCTTATCAGTTATATAAGATGCATAGTATTAATATACCACAAGTGATTAATCAGAATATTAAAGGATCATTATATATTCAACCGTCTCATGAATATTTAGCTTTGAGCAGTGATTAGGAGAAATATTTCAAGTTTAATCAAGACCCAGATGTGATATGTATAAAGACCTATTATGCACACATTTGTCCAGCATTCGATGCGTTACAAGATACTTCAGCTTCAAGGGATTGTGAAGTTAATTTGTTGTTGAATCCGCATAAAAAGGAGTTTGATAATTGTGATGTGAAGTATCAAAATTATTTTAGGACTCAATGGAAGTATTTATGTAGTGATAAATCTTGGTTGTATTCAATGTGTGATTCTGAAAAAGTGAGGATTTCATGTTTGGATAATCAAGAGGTGAATTTAATGCTGAACGATACAGGAGTTTTAAGACTAGCTTCTGGTTGTAAAAGAAGAACAGATAGTGTTATTGTGTTTGGAGAAGAGATAAGAAATGATGAAAATTTATATGTGTATAAACCAGACGTTGGTTTGAAATTTGATGAAGTTTAGTATTTAATTAGAGTATTTAATAAATATACTTCGTATGTAATGGATGACAATGAAATGAAGGAAATAATTGGACCAGTGCTTACTTCAGATAAAGTGAAATCATTGCATGATATTATGATTGAAATGGACCATATAGGGAAGCATAGAAGAGAGAGTTATAATTCGAGTAGGATGTTGTATGGGGGGTTGAGTTTACAATTGATAATGATTATGTTGATAGTTGGATTAATTGTTGGAATGAAATGTGGGGTGAAATTTCCATGTTTGAGACAAAAGACTAATGAGAAAGGTTATGATCATGAGTATAGTGTGGTGAGGAGGAAATGGAGGAATCGATTGGGGGAAGTTGATTCTGGTAATGTTTGTGAATCTGGGGGAGTGTAGAAAATGATGAAATTGTTATTGACCCGATTAATAGTACAATGAATGATTCACATGAAGTTAGCATTGATAATGGTGTTGTTGTTTTTAAACATAATGTTGAGCATTGATGTTATATATTGGACCAAAAGTTTTCATATAGACCCAAATGAATTTTTATGATATGATGTTTTCATCTGTTATAAATAGACCGATTTGACCCATGTGTTTGTCTTTGTGTTTTTGTTTCTTTTTGTATATGTAAATTGCAGGAACGTAGAGATGTCGTATCGCAGAGATTTAGAAATGTTACATCGTAGATCAGTAATATTTTATTTCAAACGATATGCGTCATTGACCCAGATGATGGAGATGATAGCGCGAATTCCATTACCTGAGGCAGTTTATTTCAAACGTGTAATGAGAATCAAGGATATGAAGTATGTTAATAAGCTCATTGTGAGATATGAGAATGAAGCGATTACGAATATTGTGCAGAGAAGAAACAAGATCAATTTTATAACAATATTAGACCATATGATTTGGAATTTTATGATAAAGATAACATCAGTAATGAGTTTTCATTGTCTAAAATTACCAATGAAGCAGCTAGGAACTATGAAAAGAATGTGTTGACCAAGAAGAACAAGAATTTTAGACCAAGACCGAATGTGGTAGAGTCTGTTAAGGAACCGAAATTGAGATCAGAAGTGCATACTGTGAGGAAGGAAAGATCTGTGAAAAAGGGTAATAGATTGTTTTGTTTATTGCCGTGGGAAGGAACAGATGAAGAGAAGGATGAGATGTTTTTTAAACATTTTATGCAGTTTGGTAATATCAATTATTATGAAACTGTGCGTAATAAGCAGGGAAGATTGTGCTTTGGTTTTGTGCAGTATTTTGCAGATGTTGATGCTGAAAGTGCAATGCAGAGATGTAATTCAATATATAGACCAACTATTGCTGCATTGAAAAAGGACCCGAAGAATAAGTTTCCTGTGGGAACGAAGAAATTTCATGATTTGTGTGGACAAGAGATTGATGTGCATGTGTTTGCTTTACATGAAGATTCATGTTGGAAGGTGTTACAGTATAAGAAGAACATGGAAAAGATGAAATTTCTGGGAAAGAACAAGGTAGTTGAGGATCTCAGAGATGTCATTGTGTTACGGAAACGATCTAGAAGCAATGGTAAGATAGATAAGGTGTTATGTGAAGAAATGGAAGTGTTGGAGGGGAATGAAATGACATCGTCTGAGCCAGGACCCTCTGGTTTTCAGAGTAAACATAGTGATGATGATGACCATTTAATGATTTGTACGATGGAAGAGGATGAATTGTTGGAGTCGGATGATGATGAAGAATCCGGTATTCTTAGGAAAATTGTTGTTGATTCGGATAATAAACTTTCTATATTTTAATTGACCCATTTGTTTTTGTTTTTGATCATTGAATTTTGTGTGGTTTGGACCCCATACGAGATTCTTATTTGAAATTTATGTTTTATGAAGATATTAGGACCAATGAGTGTAGGACCATAGATAGATAGATATAGATATAGGATTTAATATAAGTTTTGACCCTTATATATATCGATATATAAGGGTCCTTATATTTATCCCCTATACCCTGTACCCTTATATTTATCGATAGTTTGGACCCTTCTTGATTATGATAGAATAAGATAGAAGTTACTGCATGTGGATTGAATTATGAAGTTTATTAGCAAAGTTTAATGGTATATTATTTTGATTGTTTTCAGATGAATCACGTTCTCAGCTTACATTCATTGGAGCTAGTCTCTACCTTCATCTTAAAGGTAGTTTTCATTGGACCAAGAGAGCGTGTAGAGAAAATTTTTAAAACGTTTGGGGCATGTATCATAGAGTTTGAAGTGATCACGGAGGGGTATGGCAGTGCAACCATTACGTATCATAGGGCGTCGCATGCGATCGCGGCACGCTCTATGAGGCAGTTCGTGATTACGTTGGGGGTAGAGACAACGGAGGAGATGACTGCAAGAATGGACCAGCAATTGAATGACTATGCTGGCAGTAAAGTGATCGATTGGACCACGGATGTGGAGATCTATTTGATCAAGCGTCATGTTAATGATGTGTTGGAGGTCCAATTTGAAGGGCAACGTAAGAATGTGGAGGATGTTTTTAAGGGTATTGGAGAGTGCACTATTGCACACTCTGAAAGGACCATTGTAGCAGCAGGAAGGACCAAGGCAATAGTTCATGTCAAATATGATCGGTTGAGCCATGTGGATGAAGCGATGCGGATCAACGCATCTCAATCAGCCATAACGGTCATGACCAAAGAAAAGATGGACCAACAGTTGGAGGCAATGGCATCTTTGCGCCGTTTTCGGAATCAGGCGGATAGGCCAGTTGTGACCCAAAGAGGTTTGGAGCGACCAGCAGGAGTGCAACATCGTCGCACTGCTCAAGGCCTGCTACCAACTCCGCAGAGGGTGAATGAGCAAGCTGGGCCAAGGGGTTCCGGAATGACGCTTTTTCCGTCACAAAGGCCATTTCCTGATCCAAAGTTAGTTACTGGACCATTGGATAATACTCAATATTTGAGATTTTCCATTATGCTGTGGCCCAAGCAAATGAACGAGGAACTCATCAGAGATTTTGCTAAATATGGTCCATTGGATCACATTACTTTTATGGACACACCGAATGTGAAAGTGGAGACATGGAGGCGTCAAGCCTTCATTCAATACTTTTATAGGGAGCATGCAGCTTATGCAATGGACCATTGCAGCGCTGGATATAACCCAAAGGGGGAGCCGAGGCGACATGTACCACGCAATGGACCGCTTACGAAACACCATAAAGTTTGTGGACTTCATTATGATGCTAGGAATGAAAAAGATGATTTTGCAGTTTGCAACATCCAAAATCCCTTGGCTCTACGTCAACACAAGCCATGTGGTACTTGGGTGCGTAATCAGGACTGCAAGGACCATGAGAAGAGATGTAGTGCACGAGTGCCAGTGGCTACATTGATCAACATTGAGGAGGAGAAGAAATTGGCACAAGCCTTAGACGAAATGAATCTCATGGACCAAGAGTTAGGCTTTGGGGCATCTGGTCTTGCTGAACCATTGCTTGGTCAGGTTCTGAGAGAGATTTCGGATGCGCAAGAGCTGGAAATTGTTCGTCTCCAGTCAATGGAGGGAACTCAGGATGAGGCGAGGGCTTTACCCATGCCAGATGAAGCTCCAGTTCCCATTTACAAACAGGATGAGTGGGAGACAGAGAGTAGCTGGGAACTGGAGTCAACTGTCAGCTTTTAATGGACCAACTTTTTGTTTTTTTCATGGACCAACTTGAAAGCATTTATTGGACCAAAAATGAGTTTTTTTTAATAAATATATATTTTCATACTTTCTACATATAAATGAGTTGTTGGACCCAATTTATTTATTGACCCTATCATATTGAATCCAAACGAGTATCCGATGTGTCTTCAGTTAGATTGGCAGATTGAAAAGCAGAAGAAGAAGACGAGTATAATTTTAAGTTCACTAACACGAATGACAATAATATTTATTGTTAGCATTAACATTCAAATAGGTATTGTAGGTTGGTAGAAATAAATGCGATCATTGAATCATGGTTTTTTTGCTATTTGAATTATTATAGGTTTTGGTTATTTTCCTTATTGTTTTTGAAAATAATATGGTTAAGTGACAGGGTTTTTTTTCTCTCTAAATTAATATTAGTATTTTCACGTCCACACCATTTTTACTAATGTGTGTTTTGGATGTTTGTAAGGTTTTGTTTGATGATTCAATGATAGCATGTATTTTTATTGTTAGTATAGGTAATGGTTTGTTGAGGGCAACAAACGTCTTCAAGGGGGGGAGGATGTTATGTTCCGAATATTCTGGAGCAATTTTGATTGTTCTCGAATATTCGAAACATGGCATGCTGCACGAAAAGTGTGTTGCGCGCGGGCTGGCGGTGTACTTCCTTGGTGTCGACACTTGGCCTAAGGAATGTGCAACGTGAGCAGCAGTGCGATATACTTTGAGTATACGTAGTGTAGAGGGCAAGGGACGCGCGGGCGGAGGTTGCAATCTCTGCCGTCAGCGCTAATTATTGGCCGAAGAAAGCGATCGGCGACAATGAACTTCGAAATGAGTCAGTCTCTCTCGAGCACTGATCAAGAGTAGTTGAGTTCTCGAATCTAGACATTCAGAGTTATGAGATAAAATTGGACCAGATTATCATTTTGTACAAAGAAATCGAATCAAGGAATAAATCCATAGTTATTTTATCAGAACAGAGTGCAGTCATTATTTTGGATACCTTAGAAATAGATAAATATTGAACACATTAACTTGTTTGGATCATTTACATACATCTCTAAAAATACATACATCTCTAAAAAACATATCTATATTTGCATCCATTGTCAATCGCTATACCAACCAGCAAAGTAAGCAAGGTAAGATTTTACATTAAATGTTTAAATATTGCACATCACAGCAGTGAAATCAAGACTCATGACAGACTGACCATCTGTTGCTTGCGTAGCAAGTATTGAGAAAAAGCTCGTTAGTAAAAGTTTTAGCTAAAAGCGAATGACAAGTTAGTCACCGCCTAGCACATTAATAGTCCTACTCATTTATTAGCAAAGATTATAGATAATTCTTTAAAAAAGTGTTTTAAGGGGTTATGCCTGAATTGAACCTGTAAAAAAGACATTAATAAGTAATAGGCTGAAAAAAATTATTTATTAATAGTATAACAAAAATCTTTCTCCTACTTCAAATGTAGGTATTAAACATATTTTTAACTATTTTTAAAAAATTATATATCTATACTTACATTGTAAACAATTACATGTATGAATCATTAATTTTCAGCACTTTTTTCCCTTTGCCGCAGGATATCTCAGCATCCAGATGATGAATTGACACCAAACAGGATGTAAAATCTTCTGAATATGTTTCTTCACTGCTTGAGCGGAAGACTTTTCTACAAAAAATAAATTTTAAATATTTAGTAACTCATAAGATGATTATATCAGTAATTATAGTGAATATTACATATATTCACATACGCAACATTGACTTTTACCTTGTATTAGTCAATTCTGCTCCGTTCAAGCAGTGAAGAAACATATTAAGAATATTTTCCATCCTGTCTGGTGTCAATTGATCATCTGGATGCTGAGATATCCTGCGGCAAAGGACCTAAAATCATAAAAATGGCAAAACTGAGAAAAATGCATTTAAAGTTTATCAAGATGCTTATGTATACTTATCGGGTAGTACTTACATGAACTGCTTAGCATATTTTTCTTATATTTTGGCATAAGATACCTACATATTAAGGCATATATAAAGACCCGAGTGCTGTATATGTAGATATACCAGTATCGAGAGCTGAAATTGAAATATAAATTTTTGATACGTATTCACAGTCAGTATGTTTCACATGAATATAATTGTTGGTATTGCTTACCCATGACTTTCCAGGATTATTAACAATCACAGTAGACTTAGAGCTGGTTGGAGACTATTTATCACACAGGCATCTTGTACACATGATAATTATAGCCCGTACACCTAAAAATCAAGAATATACTGACAAAGAACAAATTCTTTACAAATCATATGTTGTTTATAGTCCAAACACTTATCTAAATTTGAAGACTAGTAGACTCAGAAGCTATCACAACAGCACAACATCCAGTTTACACTAAACTACAGACAGCAGACGAAACAGCTGATGTCTGACAGTCTGAATACAAACTCGACTAAGTCGGTAAAACAGTGATTTCCTTTTCCATATGCTGTAAAGTGTCTTTTTTCAGGCGGTAATTTAAATTTGCATGGATATTTTTTTGCCCCTTTATAAGTTTGATGAAAAAATTACAAGACTAAATTTAAATAAAATTGCGTTTTCAAAAGGAGTTTGTAAACACATTTAATTTTACTTTTTCTATGAAAAAGCAATTGTTTTAAATAATCAAAAGTGCTATAAGATAAAATATCAATAATACGCAATTTTGAAAAATTGTATTTTTTTAGTATTTTGCCTATAACCTTGTAACGGAATTTTTTCGGATAAAAAGGACTTCAGCAGCGTATTCCACATTAAATTTGCCTTAAAAAAATCAAATAAAAAAATTTTTGATTTTTTTGAATTTAAACTCAGGCATAACCCCTTAAACGACCGAATTCTCATATAGACAATAGTTTTTCTCTGAAGAAAAAGTTAAATTACATTTTTGTGCCAGATGACTATATTTTGATTTCTTTAGACGTTGTTTCTTTATTTACTAATACTCCTTTGGATTTGTGTTAAACAGTATTGAAAAAAGGTTCTTAAAAATACATACAAGTTGTAAAATACTGTTCACTGAAATAATTGACATAATAAAATTTTTGTTTAATAACACGTATTTTATGTTCAATAATGTGATTTACAAACAGGTTTTCGGCACACCTATGGGCTCTCCTATTTCTCCTCTATTTGCTGATATTGTAATGGAGGATTTAGAGATTAATGTTTTAAATAATTTAAAGGAAAAACACAATTGTATATCTTTATTTTATTATCGTTATGTAGATGATACAATTTTGTGTATAAAAAAAGATCATGTTAATATCGTTTTACAGGAGTTCAATAATTACAATAGCCACTTACAATTTACACATGAGTTACATAATAATAATAAAATTCCATTCTTAGATGTTTATGCTAATCATTAATAACAATATAATAGTCACAAATTGGTATCAAAAACCGACAAGTAGTGGTCGTGTGTTGAATTTTTTCTCTAACCATCCGGTTCAATTAAAGCAGAATATTATTTATAACTTAATAGACAGAGCCTGTTTGTTATCGCATACTAACTTTCATGGAGAAAATATTAGTTATGTCAAAAAAATTCTCATAGAAAATAATTATTCAGATGATTTTATAGAAAGGTGTATTCGTAATCGGTTAAGATTTCATAATTATAGTCGTACAAACAATAAAAAAAGAGAGAATATTTTAATGAATAAAAATTCTGATGTTATGTCAATTCCGTTTAATAATAAATTCTTTTTTTCTATAAAATCATCTTTAAAAAAGTATGGTATAGAGGTAGTTCCTGCGTTAAATAATAAGCTCAACAAAACAATGAGACTGGATAAAGATAAATTAAATAAGTTAAACGAAACGAATGTAGTATATAAATTAAATTGTAATGATTGTGACGCCTGTTAACAAAGAGGAAACTGCTTGTAAGGATAGACAAACATAAGAAAACTCCTATGGAAATATAGTTGCCCATCCTTTCACATTTAAAATCTAATAACACACATAGTTTTGCTTTTAATGATGTTGTAATTTTAGATCGGGAGCCTAATAAACATAAACGATTGGTTTCTGAGAGTTTATTTATTAATATGAATAATTATAACATTAATAGACAAGAAGATTTTAATTTTATCAGTAAACAATATAATAGATTAAATAGATTTTTTAATAGGTAATTCTTCCATTTTTCTTTCAATTGTTTTTGTTCATTTCGTTTTTCAAATTAAATTATAGTATATAGTTTCCTTTTTATATTAGCCGATAAAACAGGTCCCGTAGTTTCCGTTTTCGTTATGAGTGATATAGGGACATACAACAATTTTTTCTTAAAATTTTCTCAATTAAAAAAAAATACTTTTGAAATCATATATATATATATATATATATATATATATATATATGTATTACAAGTCATATGTCTAATTTAAGCTTTGAAATTCAAAATTTTCAAGGTACGACCCATCGGATCCCAACCAAAATTTTTGTAAAGATTGCTTATTTTAGTAGAAAAGTTTCTACGTATGTCCCAACCCATCAGACTTGCTCTATTTCTTGCTAAGAATAAAGTTATTACTCATATTTTGCTACATTTGGCAATGATCTACTTCCGCCTTTATAATTATAAATTCATCTGAATTAATTATAGTATGTATAGTAGATATATATAATACATAATAAGGTGATATTTCTCAATGTAATGGATAATAATTCTATAAGTATAGCGACTAAAATCTGGATTAATAGTTTTAACTTGTTTTGCCGGACCAACTAATTTGAATCACCTGTAACAAACAAAGAATAATTTATTTTAACACAAAGAATTGTGTTCTTTAATTTAAAGTTAATTGAATAAAGAATAATAAAAGTATACATATCTGATTTTCAATAAGTCATTCACAGTATCTTTATATACACATGACTTTTGTCCAAGTGGACTTTTACACCTTAAACTTTCTCCAGACTACGAGTTTTAGAGGGTTTAAGTGCATTTTAAACAATATATTTTATTATAAATTATTGGTCCCGGCACGTATGAGGTTAAGCAGCTGATAGCAGCAGCAGTAGAACTAAAGCTTCAGATTATACTCAACATAATAGCACGAAAAATGGGTTGGCAGCAGTTATGGCCTATATGTATGAACTAGACGGCGACAATTTTGAAAGCGCGTGGAATTTAAATGCATTTAGCTGATTGTTTTATTTATTATGATGATTTTGTTTATTTCTTACATTATGGAGTAATGATTGAAACTATACCTTGAACTATGCCGAAAACAACTAAATACATTCAAATCGCACGCGCTTTCAAAATTGCCGCCGTCTTGTTCATTCCTAATACAGGGTATAACTGCCGCCAACCCACTGTCATGCTATTATGTTGAGTATAATCTGAAGCTTTAGTTCAACTGCTGCTGCTATCAGCTGCATTGAGAAATATCACCTCATTATGCATTATATATATCTACTATACATACTATAATTAATTCAGATGAATTTATAATTATAAAGGCGGAAGTAGATCATTATTTGCCAAATGTAGCAAAATATGAGTAATAACTTTATTTTTAGCAAGAAATAGAGCAAGTCTGATGGGTTGGGACATACGTAGAAACTTTTCTACTAAAATAAGCAATCTTTACAAAAATTTTGGTTGGGATCCGATGGGTCGTACCTTGAAAATTTTTAATTTCAAGGTTTAAATTACACATATGACTTGTAATACATATATATATATGATTTCAAAGGTATTTTTTTTTGAAAAATTGAGAAAATTAAAAAAAAATTGTTATATGTCTCTATAGTGATAAATGCTTCCCTGAGGAGCTATGTATTTTTGAAAATCAGCACAAAATGCAAAAAAAACTAATTTTATCAACTTTGACTCCCTGTAACTCTAAGACAATCAATTCGATAAATCTGAAAAAATTTGGAGTAACTCGTGGCAACCTCTAGAACAAATTCCCAGAGTTATAGTGAGGTCTATTTTTCGGCCGGTCGATCTCACAGAGAATCAGCCATATATATATGTTTATATATATGTTATAAATGTCTTACGGATATTTTAATCTTTAAAATCAATGAAACTCAAAAGCCATCCGGAGTTCGGTAACCAAAAAAAATCTTGAAGATAGATTTTTTCAGTACAAAAGTATATATATATATATATATATATATATATATATATATATATAAAACTCGTATATATATATAATGACACACAACCTTTTTCTAACCTCAAAAAAGCAATAAGGTTATTGAATTTATTAAAAATAGCTTATACGGCTTCGCAAAAATTTAATTTAATGAAAATTCTAAGACTAAAAATATTCTTGACATTTTTCATAATTTTGCTTCGTTTTCGAGCAAACAATTAAAGAAAATGCCGAATTTTAGCATGAAATTTTCTATTAAATATTGGCTAATTAATTAATGAATTGAGGAGGGTTTTATCTTGTTTTTTTTTATTTTAAAAACAAATTAATGGTTAGTCGCGGAGGGTCAACTGAACTGAACTACTCTTCTCTGCACAATTTTGAACTGCACCAGTCTTCGCTGCAAAATTATGAACTGTACTAGTCTTCGCTGCACAAATCGTATAGCAAAAAGAGAGTCGATTGAACTGCACTATTCTTTGCTGTAACATTTCAACTAAGATATTTTTTCGCTGGGAATTGTGAAATAAACTACTTTTTGCTGCAAATATCTGATATGCACTATTTATGGCTACAAATATGAAGTGAATTGCTCTTCGTAAGGGATTTGAGCTACATTACTCTTCGTTAGGAGCGACCATCTCATTATTAATACCTAAAAACCAGCAATTTTGTTAGCAGTTTTACTAGACTCTACAATACATGTATCCATGTTTTAATATCTCGCCATGTTTCTTAGACAGCAAATTCTCGGTAAATAGGTCTTAATAGGCACCTAGAAACCACCTACTAAAAAGTTTAGAAAGCGTTTCATTTTGCTCCAAAAACTTCCAAAGAAAACCTGTGTATTAACTAGGATTCGATTTTACCAGGGTACCTGTAAGCTCTGGCAGCGAAATCACGCAAGGGCTTCAATCGCCTCGGCTTTGCGGTCTTTGCTCTGAAGGAAATGCAGCGTTTCCGGCATAAATAGGTTTATATGATGCCTATTAAAAATCCCAGGTATATACTGGTGCAAGAGCAGCCAGCATTTGTATTTCTCTAATTTTACCCGATTTTTACACATTTTTTTCTCCTTTAATTAGTTTTGATTTTTCCAAATTTTCAAGTATTTTTCCCGATTTTTTTACTGTTCACTTCCTCCGTAAAACAGAGTTTTCAATTTTTACAGAGCTTACACTAGAAAATGTGAAGGCAAAAAATTGAGTATGAATAAGCTAGTTCTTTAACCGGACTCTGAATAAGCAGGTTCTTGGACCGGACTTTGAATAACCAGGTTCTTGGACCAGACTTTGAATAAGCGGGTTCTCGGATCGGACTCTGAATAAGCAGGTTTTTAATCTCAGCCGTCGATTTGTTGTACATACGATTGTTATGCACAAGGCTATAGCTATTGCGAATTTTGAATACAAATAAAAATTTATTCCGTTGCACATTAGCGATTATTTTCAAATTAAAAATTACGGGGTTGGCGAGCTAAGCCAAAAGGCGAGAATCCCCCTATTAAATATTAGTTATTGAATATTGAATATTATTATTAATTGAATATACTATTGAATTAATAATTGTATGACTCGCAAGTAAAATAAGCTATTTTATCGAGTTTATTCTTTTAAGATACTTATTTTTTAATACCAGTTTCATCATGATTTTATTTTAGTGGAAGTATGGAGCCAGCATTCCATCGAGGTGATCTGCTTTTCTTAACCAATTATCACAATGAACCTGTACGAGTTGGCGAAATAGTTGTTTTTAAAGTTGAAGGACGCGACATACCAATTGTCCATAGAGTTATGAAATTACATGAAAAGTAAGTGTTTACAACTATACTAGCGTATTTCATGTAATTTAGATTATGTTTTTGTTGAACATAATATTTTTACTATATTTGTTTTATAAATCTGTCCAGGCTGAAAGTTTTTCATTTGTTACAACACTGTAGTGAGCCCACGTATCTCTTATTCTGCATTAATTTTGTACCCTATTTAGTGGTCAGATATTAAATACTCTAAATTTATTAAGTACTTTTAATTTTAAATTTACTCGCGTGACGTGCGTGGTCATCGTAAACGTAGAAATGCTCACAAATAAGCCAAGACTACTTCCTGTTATTTTTCAAACATCGTCAGTAGTTTACCCCGCACTTTGGCGCACCTAAACAAATCCTTCACTGGGAGGCCTGGATTAGTCATAGTGAGGAGTTCATTGTACTCGAGGTTAATGCATAAATTACAACGGTTAACACTTGCCGACAAATGTTTTGTCTATAATTTCTTTAAGAAAACATTAAAAAATCGACGAGTATCTCGTTGTTGCAATTTTAGAGAGAGAGAGAGAGAGAGAGAGAGAGAGAGAGAGAGAGTGAGAGAGAGAGAGAGAGAGAGAGAGAGGTGAAGGCGAGCTTTGACCGCGGCGGCGGAGGCGAGGTGGCGGGGAGCTCTCTCTCACCGCGCCGAGCAGCATAGTTCGCTATGTATAACTCATAGCGAACTGATACGGCCGCATGCGGTGCTGAGCTAGCCACAGTTGTAGCCCTCAAATCTCAAAACTGATGTGAACACTCGGCGGTTTCAATAACGACTGGTGAATAAAATGTATATACAGCCAGACATGAAAAATTGAACGAATACAGTATATACACATCTAGATAGAACGTGATAATGTGAAGTCACTTGTAAACAGAATGCCCGAAAAACTGCGAACTTTCCGCAGTATATAAGCGAGGGGGTTATCGGCTACTTCGTTACTTCCGAGACAGCAACCGACAAATAAACAATAGTGAGTTATTTTCGGATTCTCTCGATTTCCCCCGCTTAAAATTAGCCGCGGTAAATGTTTTGAATATTGTATTTGAATATTGTATTCGTTACAAAATCGCTCCGCAGCCATAAGTTCTCCGTTGTTGTTTTTTTCTGAAAAGATTTTTATATAATATATATTTTTTAACACAATAAAAAAAATATTTTAGAAAGTTTCCTGAAAAGGACGATAATTTAATCCATTCAATGTAACTTGCCTCGAGAGGACACTTCTTCCAGAATTACTTATGATATATTTGGTATTTTATCATTACCAAGATACTGCAAACAGTAATATTTTATGCAGTAAGCATCTACGTTATATTTAAACTCGGTTATTATATTATCGTCGATTAAATTAATATATTTCGTTACAATACTTGGTGTATAATGCCGTATCTCAGAATTTTCATTTTTACTTTTGTGTACAATAAATTCTGCGATACTTTTTACAACATTACTAACATTACCTTCTATCTCTTGTAAACAATCGAGGCGTAAATCAATACAGTTTATTATATAATTTTTTAAGGCGATGTCGTAGCCAAAGGAACCATTTGTGACCTCACCTCGGGCCGTATTTCTCATTGTTTGATTACTATTTATTTCATACTATTAAAAGTCAAATTGGTAACTACTTGTTATTGCATAGGCTACCTCGGAACACAGAGTTTTTACCCGTTCAGTAGGAGAAAAATTTAATATTATTAAAAATAGTAATTAAATGTGATGGTTGCCTTACTTTTCCATCTCGCGACATATTTCTCATTGTTTATAAAAATAACACAAAATTTGATAAGCACGAGACTTATTAAGCATAAATAATTATAATAGCTATCTCGGAATACTGCGTTTTTATGTGGTAAATAAGAGTAATCTATTATTTATGACCTAATACAATTTTTGAGGTTATGTAATACCTCATTTGATTTACATTGGCATCGATATCCCCTTAAACAATAAAACGAACACTCATTCAGTATAATAAATTCGTTAATTTTCTTAGACATTGCCGTACTACTCTGAACAACATTCTCCTCAATTAGAATGATTTTTGTATAAGCCTTTCGATAATCTTCGTTTCCGAAAAAAAATTTTGAAATGTCGGAAAACATACACTTACATTCATCCCAACTATCGTACGTTAAAGCCACACCACTAAAATCGGAATCGAGTAATCACACTGTTGGTTTATAATTGCCATCCTCCAAAGAGTCATATTCCAGATCAATAATGATTTTCTTGGAATAAGCGTTGTCTAATAAATATAATGCACAAAATAGTTGTAACGATTGTCGTTGGTGTAATGAAGCCTGATGGAGATCCATTTTAGAAGTTCATGCCTCGAGCGTTCACGTAGCGACTAACTGTTCATCACATGGTATCAATCTGTTTTAATACATTAGGAGAGGAGTCGTCCAGGGATCTACTATAACATTTTTGAAGTGGGAGAAGACAAAAGAATACAGAAAGAAAAACACTGACACTTAAATTCTAAAAAAAGCTTATGTCGTTATTTGAACCTTGCAGTAGCGATATTTTAAACGGACAACATTTTTTAAAGCATCTGACGATACTGTTTCCGATGGACGCATCATCAGTTCTTTTCTTACAATGTACATAACGTCTGACTATGTCATTATTTTTTCGCAAATCGTCAGATGATACAATATTGTCCACATGCATCCGATGAATCATTCTGTAATCGAATATTATTCCACCGCAGACATTCACAATTTTTTCGCAGGCGATTGATGTGATCGGGTATAATCGGTAGTAGTTCAAAACTATCGAAGTAGAAGGTGTTACAATATTTATTGACATATATAGCAACCCAGTGCGTACCAGATTTTGTATGATCATCTGTATTGACAATAAATGCTATCGGTTTCGACCATACTTTTAGTATCTGATCTGCTGGAAATACGTCAACAGTGTAGAATCGAATTATCGAAATATTCTGTAGTATTTCAAGACTTTCCATTATGAAATTTGTGAAAAGAATGCTCGGTCACACCCGTCACTAGAGATTTTTTATATAGAGAACTAATGTAGCCACGTCTGTGCTATAGGTTTTTCAACTGGTCAAATCGACAATAACTTGACTAGAAGCATCAATTTCCAGAATATTCTCGTACTAAGTGTACAAGATAAAATTAATTGTCTCTGTTATGGGATTGTGAAAACGCACTTTCAACCTTACACTACAGTGTTTAATCGAATTCCAGTGACTATTCTCATTCGCCGATAAATCTGGTGTAAGGTCGAATGATAAGAGTAACCGTTTGCGTAGGATTCACGGGTTATTTGATTTCCATCATTGAGAAAATGTATACCAGTACCGAAAAATAGAGTACGATATGCATCAACGTAATGATTTTTAGTTGTAAGATCTAGCTGTAAAGGTTTAGAAGGCACTTGAATTCCGTCAACGTATAAACCCAAAACGTTTATATGCAAATGTTCGAAATTAAAGGAGTCGAGCAAACGATCTCCATTGAACGCTCTATAATTGACAAATCCGATGATGATTCTCTTCGGAAGTTGACCTAGTATCACGTTGTCTAAAGTTCCACCGTGAATACCACTGTGCATTGTAATCGCCTTGACTTCTACTCTTGTGAGAGGATATTTAGCTGTTGCTTTCGATAGTGATTGAGCATGGGCAAATAATATTCCGGGATTAATTTTTACACGTCGAACGAAAAGATTGTCTTCAATGTATATGAAAAAAGTGTCGGTAGGGTCTATTAGGCAAAAATTGTCTCGCGATTTCAATAGATGCACTCCCTCCTCGACACTGTTTATCAAGAGTCTCTCCTGATTGAACACATCTGAGTAAAGATGTCCAGTTATGTCAACAGATTTTTTATAAGCTAATAATTTTTTTCTCTCTTCGATTCCTCGATTTATATCTTGTATACTATTCATTTCTCCAGCTGCATCGTCATACTAAAGCACAGTTGATAGATGAGATGATTTCGCTGTTGGTCAATAATTTAGTAACGTCTCAATGTATGCTCTATAAGCATAAGCGTTGGTAGGAGAAGACACTGGTTTATTGTTGATGTATACATCGACTTGATTGAATAATGAGTGCATGGAATTATTGACAGGTCCTACTCGTCCTGCTAATGATCTGCAGCCCGCACTGTTAGCTTCTGTTATATTCTCTTCAGGTGTACTGGTTTTTAAACTTACACGTCTACTGAGTACGGTATGTGCTTAATCAATATATTCATCGCTATTTCCAGGAATCACAAATTCTTTTGGTGAATTATCTGTTAGAGATGATATTGAATTCAATGTGATCCCTCTATTGTTGTTTAACTTGGTGGAATGTCAAACAGAGATAGCTCCGACTTAAGACATTCACAGAAATGGGTATTTAAAAATTTGTATTTTCCAAAATTATCTCTCGTTGTTCTACTCTTTTTTTTTTGTTCGGTAGAAGTTTTTTTCTTTCTTCGACCAGCTGCCTTTCTTTTACTCTTCGTATTTGTATTTTTGAAACACCTTATTTTTGACACGACCACTACGTTTTCTTCTTTTATCACAAGTTACTGCTGGGCCAGCGAGTAGTTACAACTGAGCAGGATTGTCATAGCGCCGTATTTTATAACCTGACCCCTCCATCAGCTTATCCAGTTTTTCTTCAGATTTTCTTATAAGAATTTCTCCAGGTTCTCTCATACGATTACGACACGATCCGTTAAGAGGATCAAAAACGTTCAAAAATCAGTGATTTCGTAAAATTTACGGCATGACAGCAATATTTAAAAAATTTTGAAAAAATATTAAAAAATAAGTTCCGCTTTCCTCCGCTAGGCGATAAAAAGCGCTGCATTCGTACGATGCATCCGAGAGAATGCATTATAAAAGTTATTTGACGAAAAGAACGCATAAAAACCGAGTTTACCCGTAAACTAATTTATATAAGGTATGTAATAGTCACAAAAATATTAAGTTTTCGAGCGTCATGAAAGAATAAAACCGAATCTTCGTGTAGCAAACAAACTCTTCCGCTTTTACCTTTCGGAGGGGTAAGAAGAGGGTAAGAAAGAGGAAAAATGTTATTTCGTTAACAGGCAACAGGAGGCGCAGAATTTCATTTCTCAAGTCTTCCCGGAAGATCGGTAATGCAGCTCGAACAGCACGCGCGACCGGCCTGAGCAAGAATTTTTTCACCATAGATTTTCATGACAAATTGTTTCTACCCACACTTTCAGCATCGTGAATTTCACCGAGGATAAGTGTACATAGCCACTCGCTGCAAGCTGTGCTACGCTCTTAGTAAAAGGTAGCGGCAACTTGGTACACGTGTTCACCACCTGGTACCAAACGCTTAGACCGCGCAGCAGTTTATACTACTTGACCTGTGGGTAGGCCGAGGTCGCAGGCCGTAGTGTCCCTTTTATGAGGGTTCATGTAGATCGTTGAAATTAAATTCGAATTTGAATAAATAAGTTGGTTAACAAAAAAATTTAATAGATGTAAACGATTTATAAAACTAAAAAAGGCTAACCGAATTTGAATGACAAAAATCGAATGGTAATTACTTGATAAAGTAAGTGCTCAGATTAAATTTCACACCATAAATCGTAAAAATTATCCGATTTTGATGATTCAAGTGTTGTTATTACCAGTAAACTTATAAACTATTAATATTTTATACAACAATTATTAATAATGAAAATTTTTTAAATTACCCGCATTAGAACGCCCTAGACAAGGGTCTGTCACTGGTGTCATAAAAGGCTTAGTCCTCTCTGTACGGGTACCGATATAAGACAGCATTAGAAAAAAATTCTTCTCTCAATTTTCAAATAAACAATTTTTAAACAAAGGTAATATTTTGCTTACGTAATTTCATGCATAATGATTACTTATAGTTACAAAACTCATCACGAAAATCGGAGCATTTCCACTGTTAGCAATTACAGTCCTGTATTGTCCAGGAGTCCTAGGATTTTACCAGAAAGTTCGCGCAAGAGTTTATTTTATCGTTGAAATATATGGGCAGCCACTTACTGAAAATAGCCCTAAAGTCTCGACTTCGAACCCGATCGGGAACATTGTTATTACTGCAAAATAAGTAACCAAAATGCATTTTTTTTCAGTTTTTCTAGATTAACTTTTTTGTACTCAATTTACGCAAAAAAAGGTAGGGATAAAAATTGGTCAGCATTGAATTTTCTATAAGATACGTATATTCCTTATTGCAAAATTAATGTTTTTCCGACTAAATTATTAAATAAAAAATTTTTTTTCAATTTTCACATAGCCATGGTTTCTATAAAATATGATTTTTATTTATCGGATTAGCCCTCAAAGATGACTTAGTACAGACAACGTAAAAATTGAAGCCCGATCTCGATATCTTAAAATGGCGTCTTGTTGCAAAATTATTTAGCCGAAAAGTTTAAATTGATGTCCAATTCGATCCAGGAACGATAATTGAATCCAACTGCGTTTAATCGACAGCTTATAACGTAATTAAAAAACGGTAAAAATAATTTTTCTTAATATTAATGTTTAGCAACATTTTTAATAAAAATTTTTTTTTATTTCGGCCAATTTTTGAGTTAGAGAATTTTCATATAAATTTTGTTAAGATCGGACCAATAGGAGCCTAGATACAAAAATTTTTTCAATCGACGACTGCGCCGAAACTAAATGATATTTCTAGTTGAAATTTGGTACAGTGCTTGCTGAAATAATACTCTAAAACATTACATTTTACGCGATAGCTCTACATGCTTTGGTTCACCTAAAATGACCGAGGAACAATGCGAGTTCAGCGCTCGCGGCTGCTTAGGCCGGGTGGCGCAGTGGTGGGGGGAAAGCCGCGCGGCGGCAAACAGATTTCGTACACCTTAGTTACAATTTGATTATCTCGGTAACCAAAGCTGCTATTGGAATAAAATTTTTTTTAGTTTAACCTGCTTTTTTCTCAGCTTTAACGTTATGCTAATTTCATTTTTATAGGTACAACTAAAACTGGACATCAATTTGAACTTTTCGGCTAAATAATTTTCCAACAAGACGCCATTTTAAGATATCGTGATCGGGCTTCAATTTTTACGTTGTCTGAACTAAAAGTCATCTTTGAGTGCTAATCCGATAAATAAAGATCATATTTTATAAAATCCATGGCAATGTGAAAATTGAAAAAAAAAATTTTTTTATTTAATAATTTAGTCGGAAAAACATTAATTGTGCAATAAGGAATATATGTATCTTATAGAAAATTCAATGCTGACCAACTTTTGTCCCTACCTTTTTTTGCGTAAATTGAGTAACAAAACAGTTAATCAAGAAAAACTGAAAAAATGCATTTTGGTAACTTATTTTGCAATAATAACAATGTTTCCGATCGGGTCCGAAGTTGAGACTTTGGGGCTATTTTCAGTAAGTGGCTACCAACATATTTCAACGATAAAATAAACTCTTGCGCGAACTTTCTGATAAGATGCTTTTGAACTGCCTGACTCCAGGACTATAAGTGAAGATTATCAAACTAGTCTTATAATCTCAGGTAGTTACCATTCAATTTTTATTATTCAAATTCTGGTGAACTAAGCCTTCTCTGTAGAATTATATATCTGTTCATGAAGTATTTATTTTGCAAATTTTGTTCACGTTCAGCCTCCGAGATCGCCCTTTACCCTCATAAAATTTTCGGAAACACTACTTATTTTTTCACCGTAGTTTCTGATGCCCAATTTTTTCTTATACTCTCAGCCCATACTCTCAGCATCGCGCGTTTCGTCGGGGACATTCGAAGGTAGCCACTACATAGTAAGCTGTGCTACATTCTCAGAAGGTGGTGAACACATGTTGGCCTGCCACGTATTGCTACCGTTGGTGTGCGTTGATCAGCCCGGACTAGTAGGAGAATACAAAAAAAAACCTTTCAGCTAAGGAAAGATAGAAGATGGCACCACTCGTTTATGCTAATTATTAAAATAAACTAATATTTTGAAACTTTTATCCATGCTTGAAGATAAATTTTGTTTTCTTATGTACAATTACGTTTACGAAATTCGTCTAACTTTAAAAGTACAATAGTCACAGAGGAAACTGTAATTTTAAGTTATCGACGCATAGCTTCGAGATTTTTGGAACGTTCTTGATCCCCTTAAGAGGTCTGCTATGTGTTGCTACATCTAACATAATATTAAAACCTGTACGTACTGTTTTTTTCCCACCGCTCTGGCTCCACAAGTGATAAGCGGTAGTACTCCAAAAAACATACCGGCTACAAATGAACCAATACTACCGTGGCCTCTTTGGTAGGGAGATCTAATGAAAATGTGACCAATACCACTCATAAAAGGATGTCTTTCCCCACCATAATATCCGCTGCTAACTTGATAATTAAAATAATCCTCGTAGCGATCCATTTAGTAAATTTTTTTTAAATGAAGTGTTACAGTCACAGTCCCGTAATCAAAAGGTATAGCTTGACCACACTGATCACTTATATCTATTTTCTGAAATTAGCTGATTAATAATGGCATATACATGGGTGGTGAGAAGTTTTTGATACATGTGCAGCCATACTCGTAATTATCAGTATTGATTGATACAGCCCTAAGTACTGATGATTAAACATCTCCAATTACATAGAGTTCGCATATATCAGTATAGATCATAAACATGGATGGTAAACCATTGGAAAGTTGAACTAATCTATCAGAATCTATAGCCAATTGATTGATAATAAAGAGCATTTTTCTATCTTTCTCAAACCCAAAAATTTTTTGAATATTTTCGGATAGAGTTTGTGTCGAATGCCAGAACAGCTAATCTTTCCACAGATTCTATAGATTGTTACATAATCACAACGTTCAAGATTCACCTTTAAATGGCTGGACATGCACTCAAGCTTCTTGCACACAATCTCTGTCAGTGCGACATTCCAAGAACCGTGTAACTACATATTTTGTGGTAACTGCGTAGTATAATGTGTAGTTGGGTTTTTCAAGAAATACTTCATACTGCTCTTACTGGATAGAATTACATAAGACTGATGATCTTTCTTTTTTGCGATAATTGACCTAAGAATTAATTTTCTAGGGATAGCCCTTCCAGCTGACGAAGTACTCTTTCGATTTATAGGTACCTCTAGACTCTAAAATTTTATCGATTTCAAACGATGCTGCATTAAGATTCTTTCGATCTCTGCTTAATTCCTCAGCTTAAAAAAACCGTCGATATCTTCATCTGATAGATCTTGTAAGGAGTACACAGGAGGTTGGCGTGTTGATATTTGTATGATTTTAAAAATTTCTAGATTTCAGCCGCCTTCATAACTCTTTTCAAAGATTTTTCTCGCACGGTTGACATGTACTAACTGACCGATTTCAAATTGAGGATCCCGATCGGGTATACTGCTTTTATAGCGTTGCTGAATATTCTTCCGAGCTTTAGCGACATTATACAAAGTTACAGATGCAGGCGTCACCTTTGTTGCAGAATGTTTACTGTGATTATAGGCTTCTATTATTTTTTGCAAATCTTAATGTATTTCCTTGACTTTTTATGTGTGAAATAATGCCAAATTCGTTCTTTAATGATACGTATGAGTCTCTCGGCGATAGCCGTTTTTGTGTCAGGATTACGTGCTACTCTATTAGTAATGTTATTATTATATATAATCTGCTGTGTCTCACGCCCAATAAATTCTTCTCCTCTATCCGTCTGGAGACATATTGCTAAACGCCCATTGTTTCTCAAGAGGACACGAGAGAATGTTTCGAAAAAACATTTGAGAAAAAGCGTAATGAGCTAATACTCCATCAGGTTACGTCTGTCACCATTTTTATTGTTATAGACTATGTCGTGTTGCTGACACGCCTCGTTCAACGGATTAATACCAACTTCACCGCGTTCAATACGTTCTGCTAGATTTGTACCAAGTCTGTAACCTGGTACATTCATTTCAAATGGTAATAGATCGATTAATTGTGAAAAGTGAATTTATTGCTCGAATTTTGGAATGGTTGAAGAAGAATAATTATGATGCATCTCTTCGAGCCACATGGATAACTTTATTAACGCCTACGTTTCGAGCCGTTACGGCTTCTCTTCAGAGCTTAATTGGTATAAAATTTAATAACTCTAAAAACCATGCCGGCAATTCATATTTAACCGGTGAATCTAGAGCTGAACTCCGGAGTGGTGTGTTATGAATAATTGCACTACCTTTTAGTGTACTTCCAACTATGTTGTTCAATAGACGTCAACCACCGTTATTAATAACCTCTTTCCACACACGAGTATTACCAATATATTCATGGGGTATAAGCGAGTCACGAAGAGCTACAGCGAATTGAGTACATCCAAAAGGTGGGGATCCCTGTGTATTTCTCATAGCATCATTCAACAAATCAATTATGTTTGCATCATTCAAGTGCACACCTCTTATCGTCACACCACTCTTACCATCCCATTCGACGTTACCAGTGACACGTAACCTACGTAATAAATTTGCGGCTTTAGTTTTGAATTTTTTTGGCTCATTCTCAACGATACTTAAATTGATTAGATCTTCTTCAATTCGTTGCATATCATCATCTAAATTTTCCGAGTGATTTTGTTGTGAAATATTCTGTCCGCTTCTATCATTTTCATATTTTGTTTTAATCAGATGACGGTGTTCGGCATCCTTGAAATGGAGATATTGTGGAAGCTCGTTTCGATATCGACACCATTTGTCCCAGTCCTTTGAAGTACAGTCTTTAAAGTAGAAATGTTCACACCAATATCTCCATTTGTCCAATGATTCTCCTGTGGTACAAGTACCTAGTTTTCTAACATGTTCCATTTTTTATGTGATAATTATACTAGCCAGAAGTGTCATGATGATAGGAGCTAGTAATGCAAGTAAAACTCTACCTCGTTACACAATAATTTTTTCTTTTTCGAGAGACTCACTGAGGGTTTGGCCATGTTCCGTAATGTATCTGCATGCTTTCTCAAACGCGAGCTCTCAATCTTTTGCAACAGTACATTACCGATCATCACATTCAAAGCACATTCACAAATATGACGCACTAGTTTTCAATCAGCGATATCTTATAGCGCTCTCCTTTGCTTACTGCTTAAGTGAAAAAATGCCTTTAAGATGATAGCGTCTTTACGATTTGTGACTGGGACCTGGACACCACCCGACTAAGATGATTAAGTATTATATTCGGGGTGTTCAGTAACCCAGAGCTGGAAGGAAGGAGAAGACGACGCAGCGTCGCCAGCAGCACGAAACGAGAGCGAGAGAGAGGGAGAACAGCGCGCAGCGTCGAGCCAGCGTGAGCGAGAGAGAGAGGAAGACACAAGACTGAACCAACGGGAGCCATGATGCGAAAGCGTGCGAGCGACCGCCGCCATGTTGACGAGCTATCGGCAGACGTATGAGTGAGAGAAAGACAGACATAGTATGCATCAAAGTGTGCGCTTATAGCCAGACAGTGAGAGAGTGGAGGCACCGTGCCGTAGTATGCATTTTATTGGGACGATGTAGAGGGCTACAGCTCGATCCACAGCGTGCGTGAGATCAGTAGAAAATCATGTAAGCATGGTGAATTACAATTGAATGTAAAAATGCGTGAGAAAAGAGTCTACAGCCAGACAAGCGTAATTGAAACATTTTGTATTTCACGCGCCTACAGAATAAATGTAAGAGAGGGCGCGAGAACGATAGTCTGCTATATTGTACGAGTGCGTGTGGTATGCGGATAGGCGAAAGCGAGCGATGGAACAGAAATTACATGAGTGCGAGTGAAATAGCGAGAAGCGCCGCGAACCGGTGCAAACGCCGAACGGCGACGAACAATTAGTATCCATCGAGTATCGAGAGGGTATCCATTGGGCCATCTAGCAGAGCAGAGAGCAAAGCAAAACAGAGCAATTTCCCCCCGTGTGTATTCCGCAATAAGTATCATTCTTTTCGCGAGCGCTTCCACAGGGTACGAGCTAGCATCAGAACATACGGACGAGCTGCAGCAGTTAGAGACAGATAGAGTAATTTGCATTCAATATCACCGAGAGATTTTGACTGAGATAGAGCCAGCCCACGCGTAGAGATGGTGAGTGCGCCCGAGGACGAACCGCGAGTCCGCGAGCATATAGCTACCGAATTCTTTCCATATTCTTAATTGAGTGAATCAACGTTGGAGTTTAGTTTTGAATTGTGCATATTATTATTTCGTGTATTTTCCCCTCCTTACTCCTAGTCCGCGATCCAGAGAAATAGAAAATCATCAGCCAGCATAACAATCATTATTTCGTACGTCCAACAGTTATGAAGTTATTATTAAAATATGATATCGCTCTCGACCCTGTGGGTATCGTCACGTGGTGAGCGACCTTCTGCAAATCGTACTGACCACCACATCATAGGTGAAACAAATGTTTTCGAGTTGGCTGAGCCATTACAGATATGCAACACGAACAAAAGTCGATGGGTCGCCACTTTTTATAATTTTATTACGCGGTACGTACACGTACTTTTTTTCATCATCAGGAAATATGCATGTGCGGTATCTATAATTGTCCGGGGTAGTCTGTTTCAAATTCAGCAGAAGGTAACCAAAGGGTTTTGTTTCCAAGTGTCTATCGTTGCAATGGAAGGGGTTATGGCTGAGTTGAATCTGAAAAGAATAAATTTTGAATCAATAGGCTAACAAAAATTATTTATTAGTCGTAGAAAAAAAATCTTTTGCCAAGTTAAAGTATAGATATTTAATGTAATTTTACATGTTCTTAAAAATTTATATACCTTATGACGAGGCTCCTGCCTGGGGCTCCTATCTGCTGCTCTGCTCCAGCGGGGGACTCGTTCACAAAAGAGATTTTATCTTACCCGGCCTCCTGGTCCTGCTCGGCTGCTCAGCTCCTTCGACGGACTTTGGAGGGGTTCTCGGGTGCTAGGAAGTAGGTGTGCGCGGAATGATGTGTACTCAATTTATGTGAGAGAGCGGGTAAGTAAATCACGCTCACCCATGAATTTATTCCGCGTACTTGTTTACAAAAGACGCGCGCTCGCGCTGCGGAATTCTCGCGCTCGGTCGTCGCGCGTGAACGCTGCGCGGATCGAGATCGGCGCGGCCAACGGCTTCTGCGTGCCCGCGCTCACCGGGTTCTACCTACGCTACATACGCGCCTTGGTGTTCTCTGGTACCCCGGATCGTCGCTGCGAGAGAGAGAGAGAGAGAGACAAGGGCGCGAGGCCGACACTTACCAGTGGTCGTTGCCTCGGTTCGCAGTTGTCGGCGTTGTCGTCGGACATTCCTCTCGGGGCCGAAGTCCTCGTGACTCACGGCGGAGGTCGGGCGACTCGGCTAGCGGTGGCTCCGGGCTCGCAGTCCTCGTCGTGGCCTCAGCGTGGCGGTCCTGGGAGGCAAGGCCGGTGGTGGCAGGTGAAGGGCCATGCAGCGGCTTGGGCCTCCCAGCGGATGATCGGTGCGAGGCGTCTCTGCGCGCTAATTGGGTGCAGCGCGTCTGACCGGGTCGATGGCCAGGAGATAATCTGGCGAGCACAGTTTCGCTCGTCTAGTTTTCGGGCGTGAATTAGTCCGAAAACTCTTCCCACTCCTTCTTGCGCGACAGCGTCTTCTAACGCGCTGTCGCGTCTCTCGCTTTCTCTCTTTCCTTCGCGCTCTTCTGCTAGCGCGCGCTCTCTCTCTCTCTCTAGCGCTGTATTCAGCGCTGACTCGAGTATCTTCGAGTCTCTCTCTCTCTCTCCTAATTCTTTCCCACTTTCCTTTTAGTGGTTTCGTGAGCGGCTCCTTGTGCCTTGATCCTCGCATTGCCGTGCGCTTACACGCTTGTGTGTGTGCACGGCGTTGGGCTAGGTATTCGTACTTGTTTATATACGGGCGCCTTGTCGCAATCTATACTTACTATATAAACAATCCTATGTAAACTTTACCAAATTTCAGCACTTTTTTAGCTTTGCCGCAGGAAATCTTAGCATCCGGGTGATGAATAAAGGTCATGGATGGAAAATCTTCTAAATATGTTTTTTCATAGATCGAACGGAAGACTTTGTTGAAAAATATTAATTTTAAATATTTAATAACGTATCAGTTCATATTATTAGTAATTATAGAGAATATTATATATTTTCACATAAGTAACATTACTTTTAACTTGCTGAGAAAACCTGCGATAACTGAGTTAGTATCATGAAAATCCTAAAGTCAAGTAAAATTCAATTAAAGTTTACATATCTAAATTAAAAAACAAACTAAGTAATACTTACGTATACTATCTAGCATATTTTAATTATATTTTTGGACTTAAACACATATACACTGAAGTATATTAGGTGACCCTGATGCTGGATAATATTCTGTAATGGTATTTCGATACTGAATATAAAATAAAAGTTGTTAATACCAATTTATAATGAAAATATTATAATGTTAACAATTATTTTTGCTACATACCATTAATACATTCTGTAAAGTTTCTTATAAACATGTCAAATGAGACTTCAAATCCAATATGAAAGCCAATCAATCCATATTTACCTATGAAGAAAAAAGAAACACAGAAAACTAAAAATTTATAAACGGAACTATACTGTTTACTAGTTTACAATACTTATCTGAATTCTTGTTGCAGAAGTTTTTGAACTTAATATCCACACTAGTAAGGTTATAAGTAGCAGTAGACAAAATTCAAACAGATGTTTCCTAGGAAACTATTTTATTGATTAACTAGAACTTAATTTTCTTTATCGTTACTGCGCGGCGCAAACTATTCGGTAGTAATTTAAAATCGAATAAATTTATTACTGTTTTCAAATTTGAATTTGCTTTATCTTACGAGATTTTAGTTGTATGTTGTTTGAGAAAAGTAAACTAAGAAAATAAATTGCTATTTTGCGAAAATTGGTTATTTGGCGGTTTGTACTAAGTTTTTCAGAAAGAACAATTTTGCAAAACAGATTTACATTATAGTTTCGGTGAAATTCCCTATAAAAATCTTTTACTAAAGGTATTAGAAAAATTCTGTTTAATAATTGAGGTGTGATCAAATTTAAATATCGAAAATTGATGATTCTTCGACAATTAAAACAAATTTTTGTTTCAGATGTTTCATGCAAAAATTTTTCCAGCTTATTTTATTGAATACAATGCTCCATAACTATTCCAAAAACGCCCATTAAACAGAAATATGGTACAGAACGTATTTTTTTGGTAGTATAAACCACTGAAAAAAATTCGGTCAAGCTCCCTTCTCCTAAGAGCCTGGCCCCTCCTTGTCAGTTTGCAACGGCTTTTCTCCAGTGAAATGATAGGCACGTTCAAGTACTTAACGGTCATGGGACTGTTTTTTTCGTGGTGGAGGGCAATATCGATTTTACAAGGTCATAAAGTTTTTCCCGACAATTTTGTCCGCCATGTGTAGTGCGTCGTGTGATTTCTTCTTTTAGAATTACTTCATCTATTTTTTAAGAATAATACTTTATCTAAACACATATATTTGTACGTATACACCTGATGCATCGTCTCGAGGATGAGCTCCTATCGTTCTGGAAGTCACCTTGACACCCGGACATCATCTCCAGGCAGTTTTTCTGTGTTTTTGTGTGTGTTCGCGAGTATACCTAATTCACCCTCTCGAAGATGATGTTTTATTGTCCTGGATATCACCCTGACACCTGCCTTAAGGGAGTGTTAATGTGTACTTAAAGGATGTTTTTCCGTCATCCTGACGATCACGTTGACACCTGCATACCGTCTCCAGGAAATTTTTAGTTTTTTTAGGTAATGTAAATGTGTAACAGGTAATCTTAAGAACTTATTATTAGGGTTATCGCATACTTGTTGTTTTGTGTTTCGTCCGAGGTTTCTAAAATGGACCCTCCAATAAGGTAAAACAAATATATTCAAGGAAACCTTATTATACAAATGTTTCAAAAGAAATACTGCATAATGAAATATAATGTTGTTTACCTAGGGTTATAAGAAAGTCTTTTCAGCCCCAGTGTGGGGATTTGCAGTACGAGTTCCGGCGAACACAAATCAGCCGAAGGCGAGATCATAAATGCAAATTACTAAAAATACCAAAAAACTGGGAAAAAAACTATCGGAGCTAGGAATCAGAAAAAATTCTATGAGACTGAAAATACCTTAAACCAACTTCTTATCATATTTTGAAGAAGAAAAATATTTTAGCCGGTTGATCCCACATAAGATCACCCATGTGTGTGGGTGTGTGTGTGTGTATATACATTCTTAAATGGATGGTTCTCGCTCAAATCAAAGCTTCATTTTTTTTGCTTCGAGAGCTATCGGAAAATGTTCTAGAGCTAGAGGGGAAAGCGGAAAGAATAGGAGTAAGAGAGAGACCGACGAATACTCGAGTCGGCCGTAAACACAGCGCGAGAGAAAGAGAGCGCGCTGACTTAGAGAGAGACAATAAGAGACGCGACAGCGCGTTAGAAGACGCTGCCGCGCAATTAGGAGTGGGGACTCGGGGAAAGCGCCGAGAGCGCGACGAAGTGACCACGCCAGCCAGATTTTCACCTCGGCCTTCGACCCGAGCGCACGCGTTATCGATTCACCCCATTAATCGAATACGGTGATCTACCGCCCGCTGGGAGGCCCAAGCTGCCGCACGGCCCGACCATCGCCCGCCAGCCTTGCCTGCCAGGGAAGCCGCCCATGGTCTACCAGGAAGGTCCGGGACCAGCCGACAGCGCCAGGCCGACCGCCCCGGCTCCAGCCTGATCGCCGCCATCGACGTAGCGAGCTACGGAGAGGAGCAGCAACGGGGCGACACACCAGCTTCCCCGACGACGCATGTAAGTGCCGGCCCAGCGCCCCTGTTTCTCTCTCTCTCTCTCTCTCTCTCTCTCGCATCGTAACGGGGGGCCTACGAGACCCAGAGCGCGATCGTAGCCTAGGCTTGATACCGGAGACGCGAGCAAGTAAACGTCGGCCCCGGTCCTCGCGGTGCCCAGCTCGGCGACCGAGCGCGGCAGCCTCGCCAGCGAGAGGGAGTGACTTATGTACAATCCGAGCATTAGAATACACGCGCGGATGAGCGCGTTCTGCCCATCCACCTCTACCCTAAAGCCGTGCACATTATTGCAAATACCCCCCCCCCCTTCCTAGCACCTGGCGAACCCTTCGCCCAGCTCACCGGAGAAGCAGAGCAGCCGAGCAGGGTACGGAGGCCAGGTAAACGAAATCTTTTGTCGGCGCGTGTCCTGTCCAGCGCGGGTTGCAGCTAGGAGCAGCCCCCAAGAAGCCTGGCAAGAGTCACGTCACAATATATATACACTATATAGTTGTAAGAAAGTATGGCGAGCTGCTCAGCTCCCGAGCCCCGCCCCCATTTTAGGAGGAAGGTAAAATCGTTATGATTGGAAATTATGGTTGGCACTGTTGGCAATAGGTGGAGGTAATAAGTGGAAGTGGAGGGGTCATAATTGGAAGTGATAGTTGGAGGCTCGAAATCATTTGTGAAGGTCATAGGTAAAATGTGAAAACCATATGTCGGGGTTGAAGGTAATAAGTGGATGCAATAACAGCAAGTACAAAATTATTGCATAATACAAATTGAAAAGCGCTTTAGTGCATATACCGTACACCCACATCAATGGTGTACACTAAAGACGAATATTAACTTCACACATAAGATACAAGAAAAAAACAAAAAAAAATAGATGTATAACATAGGTATACAATAATATAAATATAACTAATGTGTGACATAATACGATTTCAAATATAATAAATGAAAATATGATGTTTATTAAATAGATAAACTCAAATAATATAAATTTAGAAAATGCTTCATTAAATCAAAGGTGACATAAGATTACTGACTGTGCAGTGTCAACATACAAATGGTGCTTGCACGCTTGTAAGACGTCGGCAAGGTCGTTTATGAACAACGAAAGGAACGGAGGGCCATGATGACTGCCTTGCGTCACCCCAGCTGCTAGAGGCAGTGTCTTGAAGAGAGAAAAATTGTCAATCTTGACTACTTGGGAGCGATTGGCAAGATATGACTGTATTGATGAGCATGCACAATCAGAAAATCCTACCTGCTCTAATTTGTTAATGAGAATATCAATGCATGCGGCGTGGACGGCTTGGGCAAAATCAATAGATAAAAAAAGAATTATTTCTCCACCATCGATAGACTGCCAAATATCATCCCTAATGCAAATCACAGCCTCACTGTCCTCCACTCTCCACGTATCACTTACCTTGAAAAATGAACTCCTATCCACCACCTATCATTTGCACCCTCCAGCCAACGCCTACAATCATGTGCTCTAGACTTTATACACAACTTCTACATATTAACTCCACCCATGGCCTTAAACGTTGGCCTATCACCTCTTACTACCCATGAAATCCACCTAGTACATTAACCATCATTCTAACTGCCCAGATCAGTTAGAGCACAAAATTTGTAAACGTAAAACTGAACTGAAAAAATTCAACAATCGTCATCCGAAAGGAGCACTGGAATCGCTTGAAAAATAACGGGCAGTAGCTCGCCAGATGTTGATACACAGAATTATCAGCACGCTTGTTTTTGGCAGCGTCTTATACGTTTTGTACAGTAGCACACCAAAACTTAGGTGACCAATCATGCGAGCTTTGTCATGACCTTCACTTTTTACGCACGATCTCCACCTATCAGCTCTAGAATTGATTTCAAGCCTAAAACCATGACCTTCAACATTCACCTGTTACCTTCAGAATCATCTCCAACTATAAAGTTTGTCGTCTACCTAGTATCTTCAACCTCGACTTATTACTTCAATCGTGACCTCAGACCTCCACCTACATCCACACACTAATATATATATATATACTATATAATTATAAGAAAGTTTGGCGAGCTGCTCAGCCTCCAAGCCCCGCCCCCAGTTTAGGTATAAATTACGTCATTTCTTTGGTTATTTCGCCACCCCGTCCTCCTCCCGTTATTTTGGATGTCCCCTAAAATGGTCCCCTGGGCGCCCCATTTTTAAGAAATTTCTCCCGTGATTTCGAAGAACTTTTCTCCCTTGTTCGCTAACCTTCCAATCCCCGAACGAACCGTAAAAAAATTTTACACATGTATTCTGTTATATATTGCTGTTTATGATACTTTGATATTTACGATAATTATGTCATTATATATTGCACATGTATTTATGACATATGTGGAAGGTGTAGGTGATACGTGGAGAAGGTGAATAGATGGAGCTTGGAAATAGGAGGATAGTGAAAATAATGGGCTTTAGGTAGTAGGTGGGGCCTGAAATAGTTTCTAGAGCTGATAGGTGGAGATCGTGCGTAAAAGGTGTAGGTCATGATAAAAGTCGCGTGGTAGGTCACCTAAGTTTTAGTGTGCTACTGTACGAAACGTATAAGACGCTGCCCAAAACAAGCGTGCTGATAATTCTGTATATCAACAGAACTGGCGAGTTACTGCCCGTTCTTTTTTATGCGATATGTATTTATTCTTCCTAATTAATGAATTCATTTACAAACGATTCGAAAATAACTGTCGATGAATGAGGAGTAAAGAAAAACTCTCCAGAAGTATTTCTCTATCATCGAAACTTCCTCTAAGAGCATACTTTACGAACGAGAACCTGAGCCCCATCAAGAGCCACTTTCGATGGATGAGGTGCAATTAAATCCAAGTTGCTTTCTTTCACTTATGTAATGACGAGTATAAAACAGGAATAGACTCCATGATAGTAGCATTGTTTCTGAGTAGAGCATTGTGTTTCCAGTAAATACTTTTTGGTTAAGTGAATAACGTAATTAATGAATTCTATGCAAAACGCTTCAAAAAAGACTCGCGTTTATCTAGAATCACTCCGAGAAGTAATCTCGTCGAGAGCATTTCAGGATGATCGAGAATCCCTCCAAAATCCATTCAAATTTTCAGAAATACCAGCGCAATCATTTCTCAAAAATCCAGAATTCTTTACAGATCAATACTAGATAATAGACTAATACTAAGGAAGAAACGATCAAATACCAAGAAATCATATTCCAGGTGTATTAGGAAATCATACAAGACTCAATAGATGAGCAACTGTTAAATTAAGACTCGGTCAATAGCGTGAGTGACACAGAAATGGACAGGTGTCAGTAAACACTGTATCTGCATGGACTAGATTGTAATCAACGTTAATTACATATCCAGTAAACGCTTATTCTTTTACTGATTAACGTAATAAGCGAATTGTCGTAGATACGCTTCGAAATAAATTCTCTATTATCGGGAATGCATCAGAGAGCATTTCTCAATCGTCGAGAGCATATCTCGAAGACTAACAATCCCTCCTAGAACGATGCTTGAAGATGGACTAAAGAAAGTCTCGATACTCGAGAAATCCTGCACGAGGAGTATGTGAGTTAAAGTACCTAGTAGGTGTGTATGTATACGCTTCGAAATTAACTACATATTATTAGGAATCCGTCCGAGAGCATTTCTCAATGATCGAGAAGCCCTCCGATAGCATTTCTCAATGGTAGAGGATCCCTCCGAGAACATTTTTCGATGATCTGTAACATGAGATTTGCTCTGCCCGCACAGAGAATTCCTGTTCAGTACAAAAATAATGTATTCTACACGGCTGACTCCTTACCTCGAGAAAGTATTGCTCGAAAGTGGCAGGACGCGGGAAAGTGGTAGCAATTAGGTAACATAAATAAAGATATCAACAATTACATTTGTAAAATAAATCCCGAAATATATTCTAACCCCCTATTACATTTGATAACTTAGCAAACAAATTTCAGTTGACTTTAAATATACACATGGGCCAACGTACACATTAATAACTCCAAACGGATTGCTAAGCAAAAGGGTCGTGAAAATATCCTCTACGATGATTCTCGGAAATCAAAGGAAAAGGTGAATGTTAGCTGAACGCGAATTACGAACTTCAAAACGCCTAATAGGAAAGAAAATAACCGCAGTCATAACAACACACATAACACTCTCCCCATGGTCATAAAATAATTCCTCTATTTTGCAGACAGTAGAAATAATAATAAGTACATTTATCCAATCATCTCACTGAAATCTTTTTCCGAACCAAGACCCCCAACGTCTCCTCCAAAGAAATCCAACAATCCAAATGCTGGAGATCTCCACACACCAATTTAAAAAACTAAGATTCGGATCAAATTTGAAACCAAGAGAACACTAGCAAGAGCTGTTAACTGATGTAGGACCAGGAACAGAAGAGCGTCGGCCTTGGTCGGCCAAGGCCGACGCTCCGCTCGAGGAAGGATGGCGAGCTTTTCCCACCCGACCGCCGACAAATTACGCAGGTATGACGACACACGCAAGCGCCGCAGAGCGCTGGCTCGCCAGCTGAGGAGATAAGTATCACACGACGCAGCAATATTTATTGCTACGTCACAATACCCCCCACAAAACCTTGAACGTACGCGGATATACAATTTTCCCTCTATAAAATTCAACCATAACCTCTATTCAACATAATCCACCATATTCAGAAACTCCACGATATCTGGAACAAGCATTGACAACCTGAAACGACTAAAATATAACCAAATAGATAGATCTCGATGAATAAATCTTAACTACCAATATTAATAGGAAAAAAAAAATTTATTCAAAAAAACTGCGACGTAGCAATAATTATTGCTGCGTCGTGATCATTGTTGCACGGCCAGCTGACTTACTCTCGGCGAGTTGACAGCTCCTGGAGCGGAGCCAGCGCTCGGTGGCGCTCGCAGGAGTTGCCTCTGACCGGCCGCGTGCGGAGCGCAGGATGTGAGCTCCCGAGTCCCACCTGCGCGGCGCGTTGGCGTTCGGGAGGGGGCATGGCAGGAAGCGAGCCGGCGGCTGCGCGCACGCGGTTACATGCATGCGGCGGTGTGTAGAGGGGAGAGCGCGAGTGTGAGCGTGAGCGAGAGAGTGGGAGTCGAGCGTGTGTGAGATAGAGAGAGATAGTGCGCGCTTGAGAGAGAGAGAGAGAGAGAGTGAGAGGAATATAGTGGTGCGAAGTTGACGGCGTTTGGAGCGCTCAGAGTTGACTTTACGTTAACTCGCGGACGTCATAGAGACGTATAGAGGAATATACGGGCTAGGACTCGATATATGTATCCTATGGTTTACTCGAGGATGATAGAGGATTTTTGAATGTCGCGCGCCTTGAGGATTATCTATAGGTGGAGCCACTGAATGGATATCGACATGATTGATTGATTGATCGATATCCATAAAGGGGGCGCGAATTTGCATATTAAAGGAAATAATAGAGGACGTTAATGGATTTTCTAACCAATGATAAAATTGGATTTTGAAAAAGAGGGCGCTGGGGAAAATCACGGATAGAGGAATGAACTAGTGGTGGTCTATCAATGGCCAATAGAGGATTTATTTCAGATAAAGGACCAATTGGAAAATTCGGTGATTAGATCGACGCTTCCGTGAAGAAGGAGGCCGGGTGGGAAAAACGCGGCATCCTTCCTCGGACGAAGCGTCGACCGCGTCACTCTGTCGGCGGACGCCTTGGTGGTAGTCCGCACTCTCACTCCGTCACGGGCCACTGGAATAGTCAGTCGTTTTTCAGCAGTCATTGTTTCTATTCGCTCGTATTCTCCCTTGGGAAGCCATCTTGGTGCTGCGGACTTGGTCGAGGAAGTTGAAGGAGGTTTTTCTTTTCCCGTTGGAAAACTTTTGGTGGAGGAATTGGCGGCAGGATAATTCTGGTGGAGTGATCATAGAGGAATACTTGGTAAACTTTATCGTAAATTTATTTGTTCTTTTATCTGGTCGTCTATTTCGGGAATTAGGTAGAGGATTAAGAGCGTAGAGGATACTTTCGCGATTTACAGGAAACGAGCAGTTTTCCCTTTTGATTCGATCATTATCGTAGAGGTAATTTCGCGCCCATTTCAGTTGCCGCCAACCATGAGGTCTCGGAGATAGTTATAAGGCCTATGGCCCATGTTTTATTTCGAGTCGGACAATTTGTTTGCATATGTGAATTTGTAAAGAGATAGCCATAATATATTTAGGATTTATTATTTTAAATATTGGTGTTAATAATTTGTCGACCTGATTGCCACCACATTTCCCGTTTTCTACCATTGCAGGTGTCCACGAGCCGAGAAATAAGAGTCAGCCGCAAAATTTATAAATAATTGTAAATAACTGGAATCCCCGTGCGGGCGGGAAAATTCCACGTTACAAAACTAACGAGGCCCAGGGGCCAAGGCCGCCAACAATAAGGCCTTCACGTCGGGAGGAGCATTAACGAATTGCCTTATGGCAAGTAAATAATCATCGGAATAAGTGGGCTCTTGGGACGCCCCTGGTCTGCTCTGATCTGCCCTGTCCGCCATATAGGCCCAGTGGACCACACTGCACCACGAACAATCCACGAGATCAGTGTCTCGCCTCCCGCAATTGAAACATAACCGGCCCTTTTCCCGGAGGCATCTGTCCCAGTGGTGACCCTTTCCCCAACAATTAAAGCACGACCCACAGGGTGGGTTGCGTTCCGGATCGGTTAAAATCACTATTAATCCGCCAAACAATGCCCTCTTCAGGATCTGTCTAGCTTCCGCTATGGGAGCAGACACCTCCGACCATGCCGGTGATCCCCACCAGGTGCGCCTCCTCTCTCGAGAAGTCCGCGGGATGGCACCGGTGGGCACCACAGGACTAACTGAAAAAACAAAAGAAAAAAACACAATAATCATAACGACCATCCTGAATCCAAACAAAATTCCACTAATTACTAATTATTTTACCAGTCGACGCCGGAGATTTCCTTAGATGGTTCAACTCTGCAACCCACTTATTCCGGGCTTCCAAAGGGTTGGGTTGAAAAAAGGGATTTGGGGGTCGTGCCCAAATTTCATCTCGAGCGGCTCGTCCCTTGGTCTCCCCGGCGGAGTGATGGACCTCTCACGGCGGGGAATTTCGATGGTTGTCTCCTAATGATCAAGGATAAGGTGCCGGAACATCGGGTATGGATCAGCCACCACCTTCGCTACATTTTTCGATCCCTTGGCCCTTTCGTTGGAGATTGTAATCTGAAACGTTTCAGCCTAAAATCCAAATCATAATATCCTTATCTGTCTATCTGTCTATCCATCTATATATCTATCTATCTACCTCCACGGCAGCCGCCGAAGCGCTGCCTTCCTCTATTCCGGAAGATACCTCCGAACGTTCTTCCACCTAAAATCCAAATCATAATATCCTTATCTGTCTATCTATCTATCTATCTACTTCCACGGCAGCCGCCGTAGCGCTGCCTTCCTCTATTCCGGAAGATTCTCCCGAAGATACGCAGTCTCCCTTGGCACACTCTCGGCCTCTCCTGGGAGGAACAATATATTTGCCGGGGCCACCTCAATCATTTCTGGTTGAGAGTAAGTGGAGTACGGACGCCTCGGAATCTTGGGAGCGGCCGAAGACAGTCCCAGCGACCACTTCCCGTCGGCCTCCTCTGCCAAGCGTAAATCCTACAGCCTCCTAGTCCAAATGTCAGACGAAGCCGTCATATCGGTGGCTGGACGACTGTGACGTCGCTGCTCCCTGATCCTCTCGAGCTCCTGCTCCCTGAGGATTTCCGCCTCAATCTCATCAGACCAAGATGGGGTGTCGATCGCCATAATAATCCTTTAATTCCTTTAAAAAACATATCGAAATTACCCTACATAATTTCACTACATTCCCCCTCCCTAAACTAAACGTCACAGACTTGACAGATAGTACAATCTACTTACGGACAGTTACAAGTACAGTAAATAATACTAATACCACCACCCGCAATAGACTTAATTCCTCTATTCGCCACACCGCCATCTGCAAACTGAAATAAACATTTACCCCGGAGAGCAATATACTTTTTAACTCATTCACGTACGCTTTCGCGTTTTTCCGTTTATCTTCAGTCTCTAAAATATATATCAGCGTTGATCTCTTTTCCAGAATCTTGTATGGACCTCCATATTTTCCATCTAGTTTAGAACAAATTTCATCCGCACCCTTGGAAAGGGTATGTAACTTTCTCCCAACTAAATCCCCCACCTTAAATTCAGCTGGCCTTCTACCTCTTGGTAAATCACGCAGTGAATCCAATTTATTCATTCGATCTGTCCACAATTTTGGATATAATGGCACCACGTTCCCTCTATCGTCTACATTTCTTCGCCATGATTTTATCAGTTGGGGTTGTCTCCCATAATGTAAAAAAGCCGAAGATACTTTCTGTGATGTTTGTGAGATGGCCGGAAGTGTTAAATAAGGACGCTCTAGTTAACCATTAATATGCTAATTCTTTATTAGTGTATAATACTATATAGAGCACGTGTTGCTCGTTGAGCCGTCCTGGCTTATCTGCTTACTATAGCATAGTCTCTCGCGTCGCTCTGACACTCTACACTATACACGATATAGTGTATACACTCACACCTATGCGCCGCTGCGCGCGCACTGCTGTGCAGCTTACAGTGTGTCTGGCGCTCACTCACACATCGCGCTTACACATACACTACTCTTTCGTAGTTGCCTGCACAGCACTATTGAAGGCATGCCGTAATTCCCCTATATGCTAATCCTGTAATCTATGCTTATGTCCCTCATATGAAGCAATCATAGTCTTCAAGGTCCTGTTACTTCTTTCATCAGGATTAGCTTGTAGATGATACGGTGGTGTGGTTACATACTTCACTCTATATTCCTTCCGCCAAAGTCTTGTTAATGAACTCTTTTCCATTATCTGTCAAAAAATAATCTGGGACTTCGCAGCATAGCAAAACCAATTCTTCAAATGCTTTAGCCACCGCTTGACCAGTGGCTTTCCGAATGGGTTTTACCTCTATCCATCTATTAAATAAGTCCTGGTAAGTAACATATTATTTACTAATTTTAATAGAATATGTAATAGATACTTATTTTGGCCTTTACTTAACGGAAACTCCATTAAATCCCCCGTCACCACCGCCCATGGGCGTTCCACAACTCTATTTCCCATAAGACCAATAGAACCCGATTGCACCGATTTATATTTTTGACAAGTTTCACATTCTGTATAAATCGTCTAATCTCATACCATATTCCAAGCCAGTAATATTCTCTAACAATTCTATCACAGGTCTTCTCAAACCCAACCGTAAATGACCAGCTCTAAAATTACTATGTGTCTCCAATATAACCTGATTCCTAAAATCGGATGGAACCAATAACCTCCAACCATCCTCCTGGAATACTATGCGATAAAACAATGGATCATTTCTATATTTATATAATAATCCATTATCAATTCTTCATGTAGAATTTTTAATCGGAGTATCCTCTACTTCTTTCATTCTCTGTAAATACCAATCATCCTTAACGTCCTCTATCACCAATCTCGATTGCTCTAACATGACGCCTCTAGATAACGCATCTGGAACGTAGTAAAGGGCACCCTTGTCATGAATTATCTCAAACTCCCAGTGTTGTAGTTCCAAAGCCCATCTGGCCAATCTACCTGTAGGATCTTTTAAATTCTGTAACCATCTCAATGCACTGTGATCAGTTTCTACTTTGAAAGAATAGCCCGCTATATACGGCCTCAATACGGCAGCTATATACGGATTTCTTTATCGCCCATATCATAGCTAAACATTCCTTCTTTGTAGTCCTATATATTTTTCTTATGTTTTGGCATAAGATACCTACATATTAAGGCATATATAAAGACCCGAGTGCTGTATATGTAGATATACCAGTATCGAGAGCTGAAATTGAAATATAAATTTTTGATACGCATTCACAATCAGTATGTTTTACATGAATATAATTGTTGGTATTGCTTACCCATGACTTTCCAGGATTATTAACAATCACAGTAGACTTAGAGCTGGTTGGAGACTATTTATCACACAGGCATCTTGTACACATGATAATTATAGCCCGTACACCTAAAAATCAAGAATATACTCATAAAGAACAAATTCTTTACAAATCATATGTTGTTTATAGTCCAAACACTTATCTAAATTTGAAGACTAGTAGACTCAGAAGCTATCACAACAGCACAACATCCAGCTTACACTAAACTACAGACAGCAGACGAAACAGCTGATGTCTGACAGTCTGAATGCAAACTCGACTAAGTCGGTAAAACAGTGATTTCCTTTTCCATATGCTGTAAAGTGTCTTTTTTCAGGCGGTAATTTAAATTTGCACGAATATTTTTTTACCCCTTTATAAGTTTGATTAAAAAATTACAAGACTAAATTTAAATCCTAAATTTATTTTATTTTGAAAATTCAAAATAAAAATAAAATCTACGATTTTATAAAAATTAGTTATTTACAGTATGTAATGATTCAATAAATAATATATTTTTTTTAAATAAAATTGCGTTTTCAAAAGGAGTTTGTAAACACATTTAATTTTACATTTTCTATGAAAAAGCAATTGTTTTAAATAATCAAAAGTGCTATAAGACAAAATATCAATAATACGCAATTTTGAAAAATTGTATTTTTTTAGTATTTTGCCTATAACTTTGTAACGGAATTTTTTCGGACAAAAAGGACTTCAGCAGCGTATTCTACATTAAATTTGCCTTAAAAAAATCAAATAAAAAATTTTTGATTTTTTTGAATTTTAACTCAGGCATAACCCCTTAAACCATATTCTTCATAACCAACCTCTAATCCTCCATCATTATCTGAAGCAGCTCCTATGACTTCGCGGAGGGCACGGAACTGAACTAAGCCCCCGCTCTGACATTTCCCAATTTATTCATAATGTCACAGTCCGGGCACTCCTTAACCGTGACGCCAGGTTTATTACATAATTAACAGTAAATGTGCGCTACAATTCTCGTCGGACATCGATTTGCTTTATGCCCCATCTGTTGACACTTGTAACACTTCGTATCCGGACATCGGTTGGCAAAACAATTGAGAATTGTTTCCACGCTGCAAAATACTTCCATTTTGGCCCACCACATTCTGATTTGTAAAATTATTCCAAGACGAAGATTGCTGTTGTCGTTGACTATTCTGAATTTGTTGATTTCAATTCTCCAAATTCTGATTCACCACTATCTCTATTTTAGTTTGATCATTGACTAAAGATCCACTATTAACATCATTCAAAAGCAGAGTTTTATTGGATACCGATTTCTTTTGACTCTTATTCGGACGTCCAAGACCCACGAGATGGCGCGATCGTTGAGGCTGAAAGTTATAATAAGATCACATGGTATATGGAGGCAAGTTCAAACTTGCCTCGCACTGAAATGGGCAATGCATATAACTTAACTAATAAAAACTAGAAAAAAATGTTAAAAATAATTGTAGAGATATTTTAATTAATTCAATATGTTGACGGAGGTAGTCGACCTTTCGAAGAAGGAGCTAGAATTTTAAATTCAAACCACATAATGTTATGTGGATTGTGTAGTTCAGCTAATGGTGTTGATAAGTATTTTGCACTTTGCTTACAATCAAGTGCCCTAACAGAATATCCCCATGAGATCAACATAGAAATTTCTCTTAAAAAAATAATGGTTATCGATGCACATTGTATATGCTAAGCTCGTAACTCTCTCTGTTCGTTGCAAGCATGTAGTTGTTGTTCTTGAACTGGTAAGGAATGGTAAAATTTTGTTCTACAAAAGCATATTATTATGAGAAGCTTATTTGTTATTTATAGAGAAACTATAGAAAGTATAGTTTAGCTTGGATGTACAGATTTACTCCAGCAATGGGGAAAAATTTTAAAAAAATCAACGATACATATACTGCTGAACAATTCGATACATTTTGTCATGGAACCCAAGCAAAACCAGTAGCAGATTTTAATAAGACTCCTGAATTAAAAAAAAAGTGTTACAATTATTATGTGAAGCTGATGTAGAGTCTGAACTTGGGCAACATACCAGGTGTTATCGTTCATCTGAAGGTTCATCTAAACAGCCAAAACAAAACAGTGCAAGTATTTTACCATTAATAACATTAACAAATATTAACAAAAGTGATATTAAAGCAGCAGTGATATGTAATTTAAATCAAAGCTACGGGTTTCGAACAAATCCTCAAATTCCTCGAGTGATATTAAATTTAATTAGTAATAATACTTGGCCAAAGTACATAGAAAATTTTTAAATTATATTAACTTGTCGAAAAGATGTTATTTATTACGATAATTTTGTGTCGTTAAAAATTGAAATGGCAAAAGAAATTGGTGAATGCACAATGAAGCAGAATAGTGATATTTGGTATAATGAAAGACGTAAAAGAATTACTGGATCTATTGCTTATAATCTATTTACATTCAAAAAAAATAGTCATGAAGATAATGAGGGTAAAAAAAAATTAGAAAGTATTTACAGATGTACGTTCAAAGGAAATGAGCACACTATTAGAAGCCAAGAAGATGAATACAAAGCTAAATTAGCATATGACAAAAAAATGGTGTTAATGTTCAAGATATGGGATTATTTATTTTAAAGAATACTCCATGGCCTAGTTTTAGTACTAATGGCGTTGTAGACAATCACACTCTATTAGAAATAAAGATAATAAATAAATAAGTAAGGATAATGTTACGGCAGCAGAATTATTAAAAACGTTGTCTTACATCGAATTTGTTGATGGAAAAAAGCATCATTGAAGTCTCGTCACCAGTACTATGGACAAATCCAATTAGGTTTAGCATTGCTCCAATTTAATAAATGTGACTTCGTTATTTATGAGTCAAATAATAATTCATGTAATATAGTTAAAATTCTTCGTGATGACATTTTTATAAAAGATGATTTGGATACTCTTTGGATGTTATTTTATAAATATTTTACCATGGTTGGTTAAGAAAGAAGAATAAACTAGGAAATAAATAATGTTTCAAGCTGCTTCGAGTTTTATTTAATTAATTGAGTTTTATTTATTAAAAAAATAGAAATGACTGTTTCAAAAATACAAGTACTAAAAATGTTTACTTAACTAGAGAAACGAGTTTTATCAATAATTGGTGGTCTTAAATTGACAAGGCCGCGCATGATAATCATAATTTTATTTATATACTTAGTCATTTCGCAATCAATAGTTGAGTTCAAAGCATAAGTTTTCATTCGTTGAATAGAGCGTTCTACGTTAACCCGTGCTGCAGCTATTCTTCTTGTTTGTAAACTATCTTCTTCTGTCATTTGATTATTTTTTTCAGCAAACGGAGGTCTAATTAACTTTATATTCACGGCATCACACTCACTTTTGATCATAAAACCTTTATCTACTGTTATGAGTCTTCTCCAGAAGTGAGTTTTTTTAACAATTTACTTTGCAAAAAAATTAACTTTTCCTATGCCCTTCTACAATAACATCTGCTGCAATAGGAAATAAGACCAGATGGTGTTATTCCAATGAGTACTTTTAGAGTCTGCCTTCCTTTGTAGTGAGAATACAAATAATTTTTAGACGACATTGAAGACACTTTGAGTTTTGCACTGAAATCTAATTTATTAAAACATGAGGGCAAATTTTGCTGAATTTCTTCCTTATCTGGAAAATATATAGCTTCTTCCTAAACGTATGCAAGTAAATGAACACATTCTGAAAAATAATTGCATGCTGTACTTCTTGATATTTCAAACAGGACTCCAAGGCACTGAAATGATAAATTTAAGCGTAACTTGCACAGTGTTAAAACAATCCTCTCTGCCAATGAGCACTCATGTCTATTAACCAATTTATTTTGAATTAACTTTTCATTAAAGCTTAAAGTACACTAAACTTGACTCTAATGAATGCAAGCAAATCTGTGTCACTTATTAAAAAATGTAAGAAACTATAGCCCTCTGCTTAAAATGCCTTCTCGATACTAGGTTTTGCATCAGTTTGAATGTCCTTTTTCGCAGTAGTTTTAGATTCCGTTTCAGTTGCCTTGTAGACAGTGATATCATCTTTTCCTATATCTTTCATTACAGAATCAATGACGTTTCTCTCTATGCTAATACCTGTACTCAATATCTTTGCTATTTTTATTTTCTTCACATCCACTCTCATCTTTATTTTCTTCAACAGCATCTATAAAAGATTCTGTGGTAATATCTGGCTCTTCTGACACTTCTTCACACTTCAGCAAAATGTCATAATGACAAAGATGCAGGGATGGTACAGCATCCGGTTTTAGCCTTCTACATTTAGCTTCTAAAACATACAAAATAAATATTACAAAATTTTATTTTCTTATACTAATCGAAGAAAGAACGTGTGTTTACCTACCAAAATTTATATAGTCGGATCTTTTAAAATGTAGTCTACAAACAATTGTGTGCTGCGAAATGCCCCGAATATTTACATTTTTCAGTGCTTGCAGACACTTTAAAAGCGCAGATGCATTCTTAGGAAATCGATGCACAGATGCCTAAGGTTGCATATGTTGCACATCTCGGTATTGCGCACTTTCTTGTAAGCGTTTTTGTATTTTTCTTAGAATTCATTACTTTTTATAAGTACAATTATAATATTTTCAATGATCGCAGGTAAGTATACAGTTATGGGTTGTGGATGCTAAGGCTGTGGCTTGTCTCGTCTGCTGATTATAACTTTGAGCACTTGTGGCTATTGCCGCTAGGTATGCCACTTTTGCTTGGACGGGTGAATTCTTAGTTGGCTTTGAAGAGACTTCCTCTACTGCCACTACTTTTGCCAACTTCTTATCTGTATTTCTTGGAATATATCCCACACCTGGAAGTTTCATTTTCTCTTTTGCAGGTGGGGGCTCCCAATACTCGTTTCTTTCTTTATGTCGCTCATATTCAGTTCTCATTCTCTCATAGGCTATGCCTATCAACTCTTTACGCTCTGGAGGATTATCTAAATGATCTACAATATACTTAAAACAATTCATAAACGTCGTGATTGGCTCCGCCACCCTCTGCATTCTTCTCAGCAGGTCGTTGTATATATCCATTTGACTAATTTCTCCAATGAATCTATTCCTAAACGCTAGAAGTAAATGTTTGCATAATATAACTTCTTTCCTTTTTACTCTATACCAGTTTAACTATATATACCTTTATACCTTTAACATTTTATCAATACCTTTAACATTTTTTCATCCGGAATGCTTTCGATGACTTTACAATCCTCCATTTGTGCCAAAAAATTTTCCGCAACCACTCTGTCCTCTGTCCCATGAAATTTCTGGCACCAGCTTTGTAGTGTTTTCACCAAATTACAATTACATCCAGTTCTGAGATAGTCGCCGCTACCGTTGATTCGCAAGTTACCGTGGTTATACTAGTAGTTGTTGCCGTAACCTCTATCGTTGTAACCACTACCGGCAGATCCGCTTCTATTCTATCTTCCGCCGACATTTCCAATATTGGTTTTACTAACTGCTGGTTCTGTGACAATCTAGCCTTTTCATCTATTTCCTGATACCAAGGTACATGTTCGTACACTTCTAACAGCAACTGTGCTCGAAATAACCTTTCCGCCAACTCTCTGGCCGATTCTAGAGTGCTTAATCCTTTATCTTTTAGCTCCTTTACAATCTTCTTGGAGTCACGATGTATCATCTCGCGCATTCGTGCATGATGCTCTCGTCGCTCTAATAGTTCCTTCATACTGTCTCTATATTGAGCCTGCATTGTTGACGTCTTAATTCAAATTCCACTAAAAAAATGCCAAGAGGGAAAAAACAATATGGGGAAAATTTATCCTACCTACACACACACACACACACACACACACACACACGCACACCTAAAGGGAAAACTAACATGTCCTTCACCTCAGAAACATTTACATAAACAAAATAGAATGTTCTATACTCGTGCTGGTATCAATCTTCCTAAAAGAAATTGTTGGATAACAGATAAATAGACACTCTTTGCATATGACTCACCTTTTCATACTTGTCGCGTCATTTGCTGTTTACATACAATTTTGTACATCGAGACACGCGCGACAGCAAGAACACACATATGTATATATTAGGCTGCCATGTTTCAGACCGACTCTTGAAAATGTCAAATGCGGAAAGCCATACCGTTGGGCAGATTTAGTGCGAGTAAAACAGACTTGGAATTTTTTAAATTGAATAATATTTAATAGCTCCCACGCGATTTAGCTAAACTACTCATCTTTGGAATCGATTTAAGGTCCCTTCTACTGCTTCAATATCTTCAATGCCTTTGAAATTTTGATACAGTATTCTAAAATTCATGCCAAAATGATTCCAAAAAGAATTTTACCAAAATGATTTTAATAAGAGGGTTAAAAATCAATTGAAAGTTTTGGGTTTCGTTTCAAAAAGTAGGTGAAACGTCAAATTTTTTGAGGAATAAGCTGCTATGATTCTTTTACACCCTTGCTCCCTCCAGCAGAGGACACAACATCTGGTGCTACATGTGCTGTCCTTCTCAGCTATATCCGTTTTTATTTCTCTCTCTCTCTCTCTCTCTCTCTCTGTCTCTCTCGTAAAATTAAGACTTCAAGAATATTTGAAAAATAATCGTGACATACTACAATTATAATAATAAATATTATAATTATAATTTATTATACCCAAATTAATTGTTAACAAACTTTTTTCTTAGAAAACATTGATGATTATTGATTACATTTATTAATTATTAACAAATTAATTGTTAAAAAAATTTTTATTTTAAACAATAAAATGAAAGTTTAATAATTATAGTCGGGGCAAGTTAGCATTTATGCATTAAGTTTCTTCTTCATATTTATGATTGAAATATGTTATTAGTAACTTATTGAAAATGACCCTAAAGTCTCGATTTTGGACCAAGTCAGGAACATTGTTATTATTGAAAAAAAATTCCGATAATGCACTTATTTTAGTTTAGCATGAATAACTTTTTTGTAACTCATTCCATGTAAAAAAAGATAAAGATGAAAGTTGTGCAAAATTGAATTTTGTATAAGATACATATATTTACATGAAAATAGAATGTAGTAGGTCTATCTCATAGAATATTGTAAAATAGTCGATGCATATTTTTTCTTTTCTCAATCACACATTTATTTACGAAGACACAGCTCATTGAAATATTCCGTGACGACACAATGTGTATCTCGATATGAGCATTAGTATATCTATATTCTGTACAGTATATAGTATAGGTATAGTAAGCACTACGAGGAGGCGGGATGTAGGAAAACCCGTGAGTGCGAGTGAAAAGCATAGAAAAATGCATAAGTGCGTTGGAGACAAACTTCCCCTCTCCCCCTCAACTTTCTCTCGTTTCTTTTGCATGGAATGTCGATAGGCCTGATCATGCTTATTGTTTGGTTCCACTGCTCGTTACTTTCTTCAGACATGTTCCTACACTAGGTCACAGATCTTTGCAATCGCGTGGGAGCTATTAAATATCATTCGATTTAAAAAATTCAAATTCCGTTGTACTCGCACTGAGCCCCCCAACGGTATAGCTTTCAGCATTTGAAATTTTCAAGAGTCGGTCTGAAACATGGCAGTCAAGTATATATAGTATAATACACTATAGAGAAGAGCGCTCGTCCACACTGTACTCGCGCTCATTCTCACTCTCTGCTGTAAGTCTTTGAAGGAGACAGACGTGCCAATGCTGGCGCATCACTATTGATATAATAAAGTTAATTATATTATTAAGTAAACCTCACTCATTCAACCCATAATTCCAACATGGTAGCAAAGCGTGGTTGGAAAGTTTTTTATCCTTACTGTCACTCTCGAGCGCAGTAAGATATAAAGTGTAAAAGTGAGGATAGAGAGCCATGTGGAAACTTGGAAGTGTTCCAGTGAAAAATAATTGAACTGTGAAGAGTTTCAAAAAAAATATAAGTAAACAAAAAGGTAAAAGTAGTCTAAGATAGAGCATGTGACAAATTACTGAATTTGCACAAGGAAATTAACGACTGAGGAAAATTAGACAATACTCAGCAAATAAATCAAGAAAAGGATTATGAAAAGTGTTATAAGAATAACCAAGAAAGTTTGTGCATTGAAAAACGAAATTTCCAAAAAAATAAGTGAATACGAAATGGCTCAAGTAAAAATTGAAGATATCAGTGTACAAATTTTTGATGGTATAAATTATACAAGCTGGATAACAAGATTAATGATCTTGCTTGAATATGAAGAATGACAAGAGCAAGTAAAAAAAAGAGCTACTGCAGACACAGAAGCTGATTTGAAAAAGGATCTCAAGGCACGTGTAATTATAACAAGTCCTATTTCAGATAAGCAGCTTGAATACGTGAGTGAATGCACAACAGCTTATGAGATGATAAAAAGATTTGACAAAATGTATATAACACAGTCAACAGCCTTGCAAATAGTATGCAGAAATAAAGTGGAAGAAATCAAACTTAAAAATTATAGTGAAATCGAGGAATTTTTTGTAGACTTCGAGAAAGTTGTAAATGATTTCAAAAGTGCTGGCGGCAAGATAACAGAAGCAGAAAAGATAAACTATTTACTTCGAGCACTACCATCAAGCTATACTTATATTGGTGATTTTCTTGATGTGATACCCAAAGAACAATATACGGTCGACTATGTGAAGTCAAAAATAAAAGAAAAAATTTACGTAATAAAGACAATAACAAAAGTGATAGCAAAAGCAATGTAAGTACCTTTAACACTAAAATAAAGGGAAATTGCTACAACTGCGGAAAATATGGCCATGTACACAAAGATTGTCGAAAAGGACTGCAAAGGGTCAAAATAGTAGCGCTCAATCTAGTGAAAGTCATAGAGAAAGAGGCTCCTATAGAGGCAACAACAGAGGCTCCAGGGGTCGAGGCAGAGGACAACACTCATCGCACAGCGAGCAACGAGAGGAATACGCAAGCGAGTCATGGTCAACGCAAGTATGTACGCCCGAAATAAACAAGGTAAACTTAGAAAGTTTTTGTAACGATGGCGACAACGGAAAACAAATAAACTGGTTATTAGAAAGCGGTTGTACCAATCAAATTGTACGCGAAGATAATTATTTTGAAAATCTTATTATTTTGAGAAAACCGATGGATGCAAAAATTACTCGACGGTAAAATGCTTAAAGCTACGAAAAAAGGAAATATACGAATTTATTTCAAAAATTATTGTGGTGAAAAATATGTTTATTTTGTAACAGGTATAAAGCAGAATGTATTGAGTTTTTCTAAAATAACTGCAAACAATACGATAGTAGCTAGGAACGATGATGCGAAAATTTACAACAATAATAGAGAATTATTCGCAGTTGCAAATAAGGTAGAAAATTTATAATATTTAAGAAGTCTTCGCGTAAGTCAACAGAAAGAAAAACATATACATTCATTAAAAATAACGGCGAAAGAAAAATGGCACAGAGCATTAGGCCATGTAAATTTATAATATTTGAACAAGCCAGTAAAAGGAAAATTAGTTCAAGGACTACCTGATAAATTGTTTTAATTGCTTCTATCGCTCGACTGGTTGTTTAAGAAAAATTGAATGTATACATCTCTTCGAGCCAAACTACCTGATAAAATTGAAAGCATAGCTATGAAATATGCAAATTGTATTCATAGTAAAATAGCAAACATACCGGTTTAAAATAATCGAACAAAAGCAACTGAAATTTTAGAATTAATTCATACTGATTTGAATGGACCGCATAACACGACTGGTTATGGCGGAGAACATTATTTTTTAACTTTTGTCCATGATTATAGTAAATGCACGCGAATATTTTGTATTAAAAATAAGTCGAATACTGCAAGTTGTTTTATAGAATTTATTAATTTAGTAGAAAATAAATTTAATAAAGAAGTTAAGAAAATACAGTATGATAATGGGAAGGAATATTTAAATAAGGAGATTTATAAGTTTATCAAATATAAAGGAATAGAATTATTACCATGTCCTCCCTAAACGCATAAATTAAATGGTGTAGCCGAGAGGTATAAATAGATCTGCAATGAATGTTGGTAGATGTTTACAAAGAGAAACAAATACAAACAAGAGATATTGGCCTGAAATTATAAAAACGATAGAGCACTTGAAAAACCGTACCATAGCAAACACTATAGAGAATAAAACTCAGGAAATATTCTTTGGATAAAAACCAAACATAGAAAATTTGAAAATATACAGAAGTAAAGTTTTTGTCAGAATCCCAGAAGCGCAGAGAAAAAGCAAATGGGATGATAAGTCAAAATTAGGAATACTAGTAGGATACTTAGAAAATGGATATAGAGTATTAGTATATAATAAAGTTATAAATACAAGACGAGACAAGAGTTGTCGAAGAAGACACAACCAATAATCTGTCTTAACGAGTCAGATGAAAATTATGATAGTCATAAATCTGAGAATTCTGAAAGCGAGTCGAATGAGTACGACTCAATAGAAAATGACTTATCTTCTATTTCTTCTCTCGAGAAAAGTAGAGAAGTAGTATACCCCGGACTATGGAGCGTCAAAACAAACCCCCACCACCGCACCCAGAGCGGTGGGGAGATTTGCAATGACGCGTCCATAGCCCGGGGTGGGAGGGGGGGGGCACCAGGTGAGAAGGGGGTCACCAGGTAAGAGGGGGACCGCCAGGTAAGAGGGGGGCCGCCAGGTGAGAAGGAGGGTCACCAGGTAAGAGGGGGGCCGCCAGGTGAGAAGGGGGTCACCAGGTAAGAAGGAAGGGGGGACCAATCGGGAAAATTGGGGGGAGGGAAATAAAAAATTAATATAAAATTACCTAAAATTAGACCTCATCCTCCTCCTCTTCCATTGAGGAATAGCCCGATTCTGGCTCGGCCCTGGCGAGGAATTCCTGCACATCATCCTCGAAAATGAAGAAGCCGACGCCTGCCCGAAACCGGACCAGGTGCTCAGGCTCCGCGTCCCAGTCTTCTAAGCCGTTATCGGCCATAGCACTTAAGAATCACAGTTTTAGTTTATAAGTAATTTAGCTGCGGGGATAATCACAGAAAAAAACCGTGAAGCGCGCGCGACGAGTGATGAGCGATTACTAAAGGACTCATCGCGTCATGCAAAAATCAAAGCTGTAAACATCCCACTCTGCAGACATGCAGGTGGGCCTGAATCAGCATCTTCAGTACATCCGTACGAATATAGAGTATGACTGATCAACACGATTAGTCATACTCTAGCTGCATCCAAGTGCGAAAAGATGCAGCGAAAACAAAATTCGGGTAGGCGTGCACCTGTTGCGTGATTCATTATTCTCGGGAATAATGAATCATTGCGCCTGTATGCTTAAGTTCTAATCTACCGAATTGGAACTCAAAGAGAACGAAAATTCTTTTATTTTTCCGATTATTGTTTTCAAAACTAAAATATTTACGCTTTTAAGTATTGAAAAATTTTACAATCACACAGCGAACGCCGGGCACACCGAGGACACATCCACTTCCTACAAATTTTACACTCCTCCCACTTGAAATATTGGTTAACAAACTGTAGGTAATATCTTTTATTGCAAAATGAGCACTGATCGCCGCGTTTTATTTTTGGTTTTTCTATCGGCACGAGACACGGTAGTTTACGCGGCGTTTCAGAGTTTTTTATAGGTGCTGGTTCACTTATATTAATTATGTCTACGTCACTATCGGTCTCCTCGTTTTTAATAATAATAAATTCGTGACACTCGTGACACGCGGGCTGAATCTTTTCAGGCACTTTTACCGACTCTGCATTCTCTATAATAAAAACTTCACTGTCACTATCGTTCTCTACAATGGAAACCTCACTGCCACTGTCACTATCACTAATAAATTCAATGTCACAATTTGAATCGGTAAGGTCTATCAATATTACTTTATGAGTTTTGTCCATTTTCACGGTTCACCGAAATGCGCGACGCTGTGTGGTCTTCATTCGCCGAGGGCTCGTTAGATACTAAGGAGATTTTTCCCTCTCTTGAAAATACTGCAAAACATGCATGTACATAAACTGTACTTGCATGTTACTCATCATCTTGATTTTGTTGTCATTGCATTTTCGGCAGCGCGCTTTCCGATTCTCCGCAACTGCACCTGCATATTAGTCATCTTGTCACCGTTGCATTTTCGGCAGCGCGCTTCCCGGTTCTCCGCGGTATTATAAGATACTGCCTTCCAAGTCAATTTTGTCTTATTTTTAGCATAGCCGAGTCATTGCAGTCATGTCTATGACAATGACGTCAAATTAGCTGTAAAGTTATTTGCTTATGGAGTTTAGCACTAATATTCAATTCATTGACTCACAATCGAACGCACCGACATCACCAAAAATTAGCACGTATAAGGAAAGCAGGAGGGTGGCAATTGTTTAAAACGAAAATTATTTAGGTGTGCGGCTTGATCGAGCGTTACAAGGATCCGTCCTGCTGCATGTTCTTCGAGCCGATGCTGACGATCCCCCTGGATCCTCGCGTTTCCGCTGCAGCACCTCTGCCGTGCTGTCATCACGACTCACACAACCTACGACGGTATCAACAAGCTTCAATTGCTAAAGACTCTCAAGACCTACCTAAAGGAATACCACTATAAGCAGCGCGTACGCATTAGGCGGCTCGATACCGAGAGCGATCTGCAGACTGACGGGAAATCCATATCATATTTGCCCTTGATGTGAAGCAACCTTTTTTAATCATCACATGTATAACAATGTAACAATCACACGTGGAACTACACGCATATACACATTTACGTGAATTATGTACAGATACCAGTGGTTTTGGGCTATTCGGGAAAACTCTGTGTAAGCGACTCGTTCACGTTTCTGTTTTCAAGGCTGTCTTTCGAGAACGAGCTAATCGTTTTTACTCGTTGCGGAATAAAGTTTTACGTTCGGATTCCGAGCACTCGACCGATGGCACGAGTATGAGTTCTTCGTTAAGTTAAGACCGCAGAGATATGAGAAACGGCACTTCCTGCGCTCGAATCGACCTTTTAACGCTGTGCACTTTAAGAATCATAAGTTTTTTTAATATTCTAAGTCGTTAACTCTGTTCCCAAACATGCGAGCTAACTTGTTTAAACATTCGACGTAAACAATGTTTTTATGCTAATTATTACAAAATTGAAGTAAGAAATTGTGTTATAGTGTAAATGCATAGCGTTGAAGGGGCTATCCCGCTTTTTTTATTTACTTTGTTATTCGAAATATTTAATACTTTTATTCAGCATAAACTATTAAGACCGGCATTATAACTGCAATCGCAAGCGTTTTCAGCTGTATCGTCTGTAGAGCTGTGTTTTCACGTACTTTTTTTCAATTGAAATTATACATTCAAAATTTCCGCTCAGTTTTCGCGCACACTTAGTGTCACTTTTGATATCTCCGGTCGCGAGTACGAAAATTGACTTGGAACGTCGAACAGAACGTTCTCTTGAAAAAAATTGTGTTTTTGAGATTATTTTTACGAAGCTTGACACATCTGTAAGCGCTGAAAAAAAATAATAGAAAATCCATGCTCTCGCGAAGAGATATCTTACAGAGAGTCGACTGAATACCACATTGAGTCTATGACAGTTTGCACCGAACCACTGATTAATATATGTACGAACGCGCGCGCATTACTCTTCCCTCGTATACTTATACACTCTCTCACATTGCGAAGCATTACTATATAGCTATGCGCATTTCGGCGTGTACGTCTCTAGCGCATTTGCAGCATTGAGTGCAGACCTCATTTCGAAAAAACTGTTGAATATTGGAAAAAAATATATATTTTACTTTTTCGTTAACTTTTCAGGCTTTTTTAAGTTTGCATATTAAAAAAAATCTTAAAATTAGCTCTCTGTAAAGCTTACAAGTTTCATCAATTCAGCTCTTTAAATATTTTATTTTGTTGGTAAGCAAATTTCTCAACTTCGGCGATACTGAAGAAAAAACCGTTTATTTTGTGAACGCTCGTTGTACACGAAAATAATACTGATATATGATGAACGAAAAAAATTCCTAAAATTTGGGGGAATTTAAATATTACGGCTACCTCGAAAGACTATTAAACTATTTGATGTTACGTGAGAATGTTATTTTTTTAATGTGACGTCTAGGAAAATTGGAGGGATCGATATCGAAATGTGATAGTGTCTAGCTTTGAAGGATTAAATGTACCATATGAAGAAAAGAAAATTCTTTTTTTCTCATAGTATTCGTAGCTTTTTGCGTTCTTCTTTTCGCGCACATTGAAACAACACATTATCTTTTCTTCATATGGTACATTTAATCCTTTAAAGCTAGACACTATCACATTTCGATATCGATCTCTCCAATTTTCCTAGACGTCACATTAAAAAAAATAACATTCTCACGTAACATCAAATAGTTTAATAGTCTTTCGAGGTAGCCGTAATATTTAAATTCCACGGAATTTTAGGAATTTTTTTCGTTCATCATATATCAGTATTATTTTCGTGTGCAACGAGCGTTCACAAAATAAACGGTTTTTTCTTCAGTATCGCCGAAGTTGAGAAATTTGCTTACCAACAAAATAAAATATTTAAAGAGCTGAATTGATGAAACTTGTAAGCTTTACAGAGAGCTAATTTTAAGATTTTTTTTAATATGCAAACTTAAAAAAGCCTGAAAAGTTAACGAAAAAGTAAAATATATATTTTTTTCCAATTTTCAACAGTTTTTTCGGATAATGTATAAACTTTTTGCCTAATTGTTAACTCATCAGATTATCATTTTAATATTCTTGCAAACTACAATAAAAAATTTGCAGTTACCGAAAAAATTGATTTTTTTTATTTTTCAAATAAGTAAATAATGAAAGCATATTCACAATTTCATTGCATTGCAGATTCGGCCCGATAAGTAACATTTACCAGTACGATCCTTCAAAAATAATTGTAATTGCTTCATTCATGTGATGTTATTTTCGTTATCTTCTACAAATTTGAGCTCTTTCCTTGACACCCGTTTCTGTTCATCTTTTTTTAGTATTTTTTTTTTAATATTATTTTTCAAGGAGTACTACAGTGGATGAATTTTTCTCGTCGTTGATCGAACAAAAACATTGAATACAGTCAGTTTAAAAATGCAAAACGATCATAGTTTATAAGATGTACCTGTTTGAAATTTTGTTTAGATAATGAGTACTAAATCACAATAAGAGAAATATAGTAAATTAAATTTTAAACTTAAAAAATTAAGTACCGTACAATTACATCTTAATCAAATTGATTATAATTGTTACAATAATAAATACAATATCTAAACTACTCTTAAGATTCAGTTTTGCTCAAAACCGTGAAGACAAATTTAATAATTAAAGTGTTCAATTCAAAGCTTGACTGACAATTCATGTCAGTTTTCGATTTTTTAAAAGATGTTATCTGTTAGCTAAATTTTACGAACAAGGCACTGCCGTCAAACTTGAACTTTTTTTGTACAAAGTAACAAGTATAGAAAACTTTTGTAGACAAGTTAAAAACATCGATAGCTGTTGCACAATGATCGAGAAAAATTTGCATTTCGTTTTCTGCTCGAACCAGCTTCCTCGCAGCGAATCAGGAGCCACATATTTGAAAAGCTGAGATTGAGAGCTTTCCAAAGCTCTCAATCTCAGCTTTTCAGAGCTTGTCCGAATTTTTATTTTTTATTTATCTCTCGAGAGGGAGGGCTCAAGGGTTTGAGTGATGTTTAATGTGTGGGTGGGGAGTTTGGAATGGGAAAGATGGTTTTTACTTAACTTTTTTTTTCCTGCTTTTCTTTTTCCTTACTTTTTTTAACGTAATAATTATGAATGTGAAAAGGAGGTGGATTATGGATTTACAGGTGAATAAAATACACAGTTTGATTAATTTTCCAACCTTTTATTGAGCATATTTATTAAGTTGTACATATGTAACGAAGCTAGTTCATACAACAAATTTTCAATTTCAATTTTTTTCAAGCTCAGAAGCGTATTGATGATATTTTTTACAATAACCGAAAGCAGGACAAGTACTACGAAAATTACGAGTAAGCGGTAAGATTGGCTGGGATGCAAATGGTGTTGTGACAATAGGAGGAGTTCGCTTAGGTGAAGCCAACATGATTGATTTAATAAATGATGCTATAAGAAAAAGACAAGGAACGCCACCTCATGGACACGAGCAGTTTGCTCTGGCTCTTCATGAATCATTTATACCTCGTGAATACATCGGAAATGAACGTGTCTGGAAAAATATGACTGCTAACACAAATAAACGTGTCTGGACCAGTATAGTCGGTAGTACCCCAAAAGGAAGTATAGTTAGCACTGCTGTCTCTCTTCAAAATTCTACACCAGATGGCTCTGGTAAAGGATTTCGAACGCCACGTCATGAGATTCCAGGGTCCAGCGGTGTAAACAATTCTCGAAATAACATCAGTAGTGTTTCGGACACTGGTGATGAGAGCGACGCGAGCATAAAATTAGGTGATCAAGTTACTAGTAAAAAAAAGAAGAGAAAACTAGTTGTAACCAATTCTGAAATCACAGCATGGAGACGTTTAAGTGGGAATCAAAGCAAAACACCCGAGTCTTTGACGCAGAAGAGAAAGAAAAACAAGAAGAAGAAAATGAAGTAAAAAATAGTGCATTAGATGAGTTAATAAACCTACTACCTTTTGAACTACATGTTCCCGGGTATAAATTTTGCGGACCTGGCACAAAACTCGCTGAACGTATCGAGCGTGGTGAAGTTGGTATTAAGCATGTCGTCAGCACGACTTAGCCTATAGCGATAAAAATTGCAACCGACGTAAGACTGATCGTATATTAGCTGAATATTCATTTAAACGAATGCTCGCTGATAAAACACCTGCGGATGAGCGAACAGTGGCAATGATGACAGCTTGCTGTATGGTAAGCAAGATAACTCTTGAAAAATTATTTTCACACATCAAGAAAGCATTACAAAAAAAGAAGAAAGAGGGTAACAACAAATCTGTAAAGACTTATAATAAGAAACAGGACAAAGAACTGAAGGAAGAGAATAAATTATTGAAACCGTCGAAAGGGATTACGAAGAAGAGCAAGAAAAGTACATAAAACGATGAATCGTACAGGTTTAAGATTTGAAAAAATTTATTATACACCATCACATCCGGCATCATACACAGCTGTTGATAAACTTTTCCAAGCTATACGTAAAAAAAAACAGAATAAAAGTAAAAAATATAGTCGAAAAAGTGTTGAAAAGTGGCTCGAGAGTCAAGATGCATACAATCTACATCGACCCGTTAGGCGTCGATTCTCGAGACGAAGTTATAATGTACGAAATTTAGATGATTTATGGGAGGCTGATCTGATGGATTTGAGATCCTTAAAAACTTACAATGATGGATACAGTTACGTTCTCATTATTATTGATGTGATCAGTAAATATTGTTGGGCAGAACCGATCAAGGAAAAAACTTCAAAAAGTATTGCTGAAGCGTTTTTACATGTGTTATCAAGAAGCAATGATCGTCGGCCGATATGTCTTCAAACGGACAAGGGAAAAGAATTTGTTGGCCGTGAGACTCAGCTCGTGTTACACGATAATGGTATCACACACAGAGTGGCACGAAGTCCTGATACGAAAGCAGCTATAGCCGAAAGACTGATACGTACCATTAAAGAGCGGGTTTGGCGATATTTTACCCACAAAAATACACGAAGATACACTGATGTATTGCAGAATATAATTAAAGCATACAATCATAGTAAGCACTCTGCAACCAAGATGACGCCGGCATCTGTTACCATATATAATGTTCTTACAGCACGGAAAAATATAGATCGACGATATGGTAAAAACAATAAAACAGGTGCCAAACCTAAGTTCAAAGTTGGAGATATGGTACGAGTCAGTCGTGCACGAAACATCTTTGAGAAGGGATACGAGAGCGGTTGAACGTTGGAAATATTTAAAATTATACAAGTTTCTTTAACGCGTTACCCACCTGTCTACCAATTGCAAGATTTATCTGGTGAGGTTATAGACGGGTGTTTTTATGCTGAGGAGTTGAGCAGAGTACAAAAGGATCTAAGTACAACATCTTTTGAAATAGAAAAGGTGTTGCATGTCAGAGGCAAGGGACGCTCGAAAGAATATTTTGTCAGTTGGAAAGGTTATCCAGAAAAGTTTAATTCTTGGATAAAGGCTAACCAGCTTTCGCAGAATTGAAGGATCAATTCTACATTATTTTACCTAGTAATAGCAGCATGAAATATTTCGCAGAAAATACTACAACACACTATATCACACAATTACCACAACAGATCAGGTTACAGGGATCATGGGTTGTTGCTCTTACAGAGGTTCAAATTCCGCTGACGTTTCAACATGTGAAATTCGAGGAAGAGAAAAGAAAAATTTCAGTGAAATGAACACCCCCTTCGATGATCAAGACAAACAAATTAAGAGAAGAAGAACTACAATTACCGAATCGTTGATTCGTTCTGGTTATTACAAAGACACTTTCACACTCGTCGACGAAATAAATAATTTAGAATGTATGAAGGATCATTTGACGGTGGTGATTGAGCGTGGTGGCTATACAACGATAAAAAAGACCTGTGGAACAACTATTTGCTCTGAATTTATTCATGAGGTCTCCCTGCCAGGAAAAATACAAAAAATTCTCGGTTTTGAAAGTGATGATGAGAGACAGAAGCCAGTTGTTTTTGGTGAAGATCAAAGATTAATAGAAGGTACTAAACCTGCTCGGCTTTCCAGCGCTTTACCAACAATGTTAATGATCTACAGTGACCTCTGTGAACCGTATGTGACAGGTGATGTACGATCTCGACTTTTACGAGCAATACCGCTGAACACTGATAATTATAAATATGGAAATACAAGGATTAAAAGTTTTTCTTCACCTATATATATACCGTTATTATTCAACTCGTTTCAGACGATAGAAATAGATATAAGAGATGATTGTGGACAACCGATACCATTCGATCACGGAACGCTAACCGTAACACTTCATTTTAAGAAAGTCGACTAAAAATGGCTCATTACGAAAATTATTTCAGTTATCAAGTTGGTAATGGTTACCGTGGTGATGGAGGAGGGGATAGAAATCCCTACACAGGAGGTGTTGGACATGTTTATATTGGATCACCCTATCAAAGAGGCCATGGTATTGGTTCATTCTTAGCCGGTATATTTCGACGAGTCCTTCCGCTCATCAATCGCGGTGCTAGAGCTGTGGGAAAAGAAGTTGTGCGTACAGGTATTAATATTATATCCGACGCTGCAACACGCAATACACCTGTCAAAGAGTCATTCCGCACCCGTATGAGAGAATCTGGTGAAATTCTAAAGAGAAAAGCTGAAGAAAAGTTGGATAAACTGATGGAGGGGTCTGGATATAAAATGTCGCGCTACGGTTATCCTTCTCAGTTGCAGTCACTCGCTGCACCTACAACAGTGCATAGTAGAAAAATAAGAAGGCGTGGTGTGATTGCTCGTACAAAAAATAAAAGTTTAAGAAAGACCATCAATAAGAAGAAGAAGAAGAGTAAGAAGAAGAAGACAACGAGAAAGAATCAGAAGAGCAGGAGGAAGCTGGTTACAAGAAAAAGACGTAAAAACAGAAGTACAAGAGATATTTTTGACAGTTAAAAAAAAATGGCATTTTTACACAATCATTCTTGCAAATGTCTGAAGTCAGAGCTATTACTATTTGAAATCCCACCGACACAAACGACAATAGAGGGTTCGCATTGGATTCAATACAAACCAATATCATCTTTGACTGATGATTCATCGATAGAATTTGTAATCCCTGGTAATAGTGATGAATACATTGATTTGGCTCATACCATGCTCAGCCTTCGTGTGAGTTTAAAATCTACAGTAAGTGAAGAAAATGTGGCTGAACAGGATCGAAATGCTTTTAAAATTTTAATGGCACGGGTAGGACCGGTCAATAATTTTATGCATTCTCTATTCAATCAAGTAGACGTACTATTTAATTCAAAACCTGTATTTCTACCTACCAATGCCTATGCATACAGAGCTTATATTGAAACGCTACTAAATTATGGGCCTGCTGCAAAAGCATCCCATCTTTCTACTGTTCTATGGTGTGACGATAGCGCTGGAAAAATGAACGATACAGAAAATTCCAATCAGGGTCTTGTAGAAAGACGGAAACTATTAGCTCATGATAAACCTATTGACCTAATTGGTCATCTGCATACAGATGTCTTCAATCAAGAGAGGCTTCTAATCAATGGTGTTGAAGTGAGAGTACGCTTAGTGAAAGCTCGAGATAGCTTTTGCCTGATGGATCCTACCGGTAATTTTACCGTACATATCGAAGAGGCAAATCTTCTTGTTAGACGTGTAAAAATCAGCCCGAGTATATTGCTGGCGCACGCTCAATCGCTCTCAAAAACAACTGCTAAATATCCTCTAACAAGAGTGAAGGTTAAAGCAATAACTATGCATAGTGGTGTGCACGGTGAGACTTTGGATAACATTGTACTGGGTCAACTACCGAAAAGAATAATCATTGGCTTTGTCAATAATAAAGCTTTTAATGGTGATCGAATGCTCAATCCATTCAATTTTGAACACTTTAATATAAACTTTTTATGCTTGTACGTTGACGGTGTACAGGTACCTTCAAAACCATTGCAACCCGATTTTACAACAAGAAATCTGTACGTAGATGCATAACATACTCTTTTCTCTGGTACAGGCATACATTTCCTCAACGAAGGCAATCAAATAACCCGTGATTCCTATCCACACGGGTATTGCCTCTTTGCATTTGATTTGACTCCAGATTTATCGGCAAACGATAGCGGCCACTGGAATTTGATCAAACATGGTAGCATTCGATTGGAAGTACGCTTCAGTAATCCGTTAACAGAAACAGTCAATTGCATTCTATACTCAGAGTATGAAAACATTTTAGAAATTGATGCATCTCGTCAAGTCATAGTCGATTTTAGTAGCTAATATTTTAATATATAGATGTCGCTATGCTCTACCACATTACATATAAAGACTCGATCATGATTGTCTCCGAATAGATGTAACGCTATAAACAGCCTTTGCAATGGACAGTCTTCAAATATTGAAAAATCTGACAAAAATCCGCTGCCATACTATCGGTGTATTCCCTGGCGACCAAATACCGAGAGTTTGGACGAAACCGGCTGCATTTATCACCAATACGGATGATCACACGAAACCGGGTATGCATTGGGTCGCTATGTATATCGATAAATCTTGTAATGCATTTTATTTTGATAGTTTTGGTCTACCGCCGTTCATACCTGACCATATCAACCGATTGCGAAAAAATTGTAAACAGTTTCGTTGGAATGACATTCGACTACAGAATGATTCCTCCAACGTATGCGGCCAATATTGTATTATGTTTCTGCGTTATATGAGTGATGGTTCAGGTTACAATAAATTTCTCAATAATTTCTCTGACAATCTACAAAAAATGATGACATAGCCAGACAGTATGTACGACGCGCGAAAAAAGCTGATGAGTCCTTCGTAGGAAATGGTGGCTGCCTTGTCAGATGTTTACAAAGCTGTTGTTCTTCGAAGATGTCATTATTGTAACGTATAAAGTGTCGCGTCAAATGAAAATTTGAATCAGCATTCGGTCTCTTTGTCGACCCCCCTACCCAGGGGCTTGCTCGGGGCCTCCCACTATCGCCACATTTCAAACTGTACATTACGAATTCACGATTAGTGCTAGTTTGTCAGTCGTCCAGAAAACAGCCAAGACGCGCCTACAAGAATGGCTTCGTATCCACAGCAACAAATGTTACTTTGTGCTTTGTACGGGCTAGATAACAGATGTTCAAAAAAAATTATCGTTGGCATGGAATACGACTCTTTAGAGGACGAAGACTACAAACCAGTAGTAAGATTATTGAGTAGTGAATTCAACGGCGTAGCCTTCTCAAGTGCTAGCTGGGAGATATTCAAGAGTAAATTCTCAGATATTTTAAAATACTTTGCTGGGGAAGCTGATTTTCTAAAGAGCGTGACAGTTGAGGGTCCTGGCTGGAAACTTAAATACACAAACGATAACGAGGACAAAATCATCGTAATTAAACAGAGTTTCTCACCCATGGAGCCCAAAACGCCAAAAAGGATTCAAGGATCCATTACGCTGGACGAATCGACATTTGGGTGTTTTAAAATTATATTCATAAATGTATTGATTTACGTCTCTGGTGTTTCGAAGTAATAGGAGGTAGTGTAAGCGAGAGTGTGAAAAATATTGCAGATTTTATTATAAACAAAAGTAAAGATTATATGGAGGAATCTCATTTATTAAGTTATTCGCCGAGAATTGTGAAAAAATATGTGAATTTAATCGACGATAGAGTGCTTACTACATTTAAGGAAAACGTTGACGGTTATTGTAAAAAATATCATCAATACGCTTCTGAGCTTGAAAAAATTGAAATTGAAAATTTGTTGTATGAACTAGCTTCGTTACATATGTACAACTTAATAAATATGCTCAATAAAAGGTTGGAAAATTAATCAAACTGTGTATTTTATTTACCTGTAAATCCATAATCCACCTCCTTTTCACATTCATAATTATTACGTTAAAAAAAGTAAGGAAAAAGAAAAGCAGAAAAAAAAAGTTAAGTAAAAACCATCTTTCCCATTCCAAACTCCCCACCCACACATTAAACATCACTCCCACCCTTGAGCTCTCCCTCCCCATGGGTCTCTCCCTTCCTTCCTATGGGTCTCCCCTCTCCCCTATTACATGGATGGCCCCCTCCCCCAATTACATGATATGCACACCCCCTCTCCTCCCCGGACTATGGACGCGTCATTGCAAATCTCCCCACCGCTCTGGGTGCGGTGGTGGGGGTTTGTTTTGACGCTCCATAGTCCGGGGTATACTACTTAGAGATAATATATCAATCACAGAAATCGATCAAAATAAAAAGAACAAAGTCCAAGAAGGTCGAATAGAAAGAAAAGTCCTATAATTAGATACGGTAATCCTGTAACGAATCCTGTAACGAATTTTATTTGTATAAATAACATTGATGTAAATGTACCGAATACATTCGAGGAGGCGATAAATTCGAGCGAATCAAAAGAATGGAAAATTGCAATGAAAAATAATCTGTTTATTGATCAAATGGATGTAGAAACAGCATTTCTGAACGGTGAAATAATGTTGGAATTATACGTTTATCAACCAGAAGGTTCTGAAGTAGGAAATAACAAAGTTTGTAATTCATAAAATTATGATTATTGTTTGTACGTAAATAACGCAAGCAAAGATTCTATATATGAGAAAATCCGCCAAAATAATTCAGATAATTGCAGCGGAAATCGACCGAAAAAAAACCTCGTGAGACTCATCTGGGGCAGCATTTGTTTTGTTCTACAGGACCCCCGGAACACGAAAAAAAGTGTTCCCGCGAAATTGAATGAGTGTTTTTGACTATTTAAATGTTTGTGTAAAAATTTATACAAAAAAATTTGTTTTTTAAGCGTTTTTTTTTCAATCCGAATTTAGAGGGAGAAGGAATCGTCGCTCCTAACGAAGACTAGCACAGTTCAGATTACTAACGAAGACTACGTACGTTTCAGATTATCAGGGAAGACTAGCGGAGATCAGATTATTCTGTCGAAGAATAGCACAATTCATAATTTCCAAAGAAAAGTAGCACGATTCAAATTTTGCATTGAAAAGTAGCACAGTTCGGTCGACCCTTCGCGCTGCATAGATTTCTTCCGCAAATATTAGCTCATATCAAAATTTTCAGCGAAGAGTAGCACAGTTCAATTGTCCCACTACGCTGCTTAATTTTCTTCAGCGAAGACTAGTAAGTGTTTATCGTTAAAAATGTTTCCCTGAGGAGCTACAAATTAACGAAAATAGGCAAAAAATGCAAAAATTGCTTACTATGCCAACTTTGAGCCTCTGTAACTTAAATGAAAGTGATGGAAAAAATCTGAAAAAATTCAGGCACACTCATAGACTAGTAAAGAATGTTTTAAAAATATTTTTGGCGAAAGTCAAAAAATGGCGCGCTCGATTTGTCAGAGAATCATATATATATATTCTATATAACACGTCCTTCACTACTTCGAGGAAAATCCATGTAACAATACTGCTGAATAAAACAATTGACAAGCTGCTGTTGCTAGGGCGACCAGGCACGGAATGGCCGAGGCCGACCCTCCGCTCGAGGAAGGATGTCGCATCTTCCCACCCGGCCTCCTTCTTCACGGAAGCGACATCTCGACCGCCGAATTTCCCAATTGGTCCTTTATCTGAAAGAAATCCTCTATTGGTCTTTAATAGACCACTACTAATTTATTCCTCTATAGGTGATTAATCCGAGCGTCCTCTTTTCGAATGCTAATTTTGTCATTGGTTCAAAGTTTAATTAATGCCCCCTATATCCTCTAATTGCTATGTCAAAAGACGCCCTCTTAATCAATATCGATCAATCACATCCGATCAATGTCCATCAAGTGGCTCCACCAAAGGATAAACTATCGAGCGCGCGGCATTCAAAAATCCTCTATCCTAATATACAAATCACTGTAGATGAACCTTTAATGCCAACTAGTATCCTCTAGTTGGCAGCCGCCTGTCGCTATACCTATAAGAAAGAAACTACTATATCAGTACTGTACAGTTCACCTGTACACTACCCCCAATTACTCTCTCTCTCTCTCTCTCTCCCTCTCACTTACACTCTTATTCCCTCCCCCCTCTCTCTCTCTCCCACACCATATTACATGTGTGTGACCGCGCGCTCTGCTCTCTCTGCTTCCTGCTGCTCTCTCGAATCCCGGCAGCTTGCGCAGGTGTGATTAGCTACGTCACATCTCGCGCTCCATACACGGTCGAGCAGAGACACTTTTCGCGACCTCCGTCGGCGCTGGCTCCGCTAGAGGAGCTGTCAACTCGCCTGCGAAGCTCGTCAGCTGTATCACAATTTCCACGACGCAGCAATATTTATTGCTACGTCGAAATACATCGATATACATCTGTGGCGAAATTCGAACTTTATGAAGAACAAAAGATGCACATAGCAACGAATATTCATTTTTGTTTATATAACTAATTTTCAGTCTATCAACTATCCTCTTACTGAAATGTTGGAACACAAATAAAGTTATTGTTATTAACGTTAAATAGGAAATAGGTCATCATTCTGTTGGTGCATGTCTGCAACAGTCGGTTGATGATGTTCGGCGGCCACTCTTTTCGAAGAAAATTTCCTCGAAAGAAAGTTCTTGACCTGCTTACTATCGCGAACTTCTTGCGAGTTACGCAGCAGTTCATCATTTTCGTCATTTTTTGGAAGGACATCCATTTACGATCTACACTGATCACCAACCATTGATTTCCACTTTTCGTCAAAAACGTGAAAAACTTCCACCTGTCCAACTCAGACAACTCTCGTTCATCGCTGAATTTTCAACAGACATTCAACACATTAAAGGTGACGATAATGTTGTCGCTGATACTCTTTCTCGCATCGAAACTGTTTCTGCACCACTTAACTACGAGCTGTTGGTTGAATCTCAAGAAGAAGATGAAGAACTCAAGAAAATTACTGAAGAAAACTCATCTCTACACATCAAACGTGTACCGATTCCTGGATCCTCACTTACTGTATTCTGTGATATATTAACAGTAAAACCTCGGCCTTTCATCACACAGCCATTTTCCAGATGTGTTTTCGATCAAAGTCATCCTGGTGTCAAAGCTTCTTCTAAATTAATGTATGTGTGAATATATGTGTGACACAATATTCAAAGGCTCTATTAAAAAAGCTACAAAATGGCGTTGGTCCGATTACGAAATTTGCAATAACAAAACCGTAAGGTTGACGAGAAGTTAGAAATCGGGATCATTGTTATTATAGCAAACTAAGTTACAAAAATGCAGTTTTTTTAGTTTTTCTTGAAAAACTTTTTTATTACTCAATTTATGCAAAAAAAGGTAGAGATAAAAGTTGATCAGAATTGTATTTTCTGTAAGATACGTGTATAGTTAAATGCAAAACTAATGTTCTTCCTGGCTAAATTGTTAAATAAAAAATTTTGTTTTTCAATTTTCATATTACCGCCAATTTTTTTAAATTGCCGTAAAAATGTTGATTATTAACAAAACGTGACGAAACTTTAGAAAAATATAGTTCACAAAGTTTACAATAATCACGCTAATGCCGAAAATCAGAATCGTAAAACTTTTTGTTCCATAAACGTTTTATACCCCCGCAGAGTCTAAAAGTTTAAACATTTGCGAAATTTTTTTTGGAACCTTGTTGACACTTGAAATTTGGTATACAATATGGGAAAATACACAGAAATCAATAGTATTCTGAAGAATTTCATTATCTTTATTTTGGTGGTTTTAACAACGTTTTAAACGTCACCCTAGTTTTATACGTCATCGATTTTTTCATTATTCAACATGAAAATATGACAATTCATAAAATCAACTATCCCAGTTGAATTTATAGACCAATTTACCAACAATTTAAAAAAAATTTTTAATTTTCGTTACTTACATCCTGAGATATTTAACATTTTCCGTTTACAAGCCATACTCGTATATTACTTGATATATGAACGTCAGACAAAAATGTTCGTGTAGAGCAGGTCATTTAGCTTATAGATGTAATTTTTTAAGTCTCTAAGTTATATATTTCTAATAAAATATGGGCACCGAAGAGTCGAAGTCGCACTGTAAAATGATGCTTCCACGGCCGCAGCGAGTGGTGGGGGCCATCCTGAGTGGCGTGCGCCAGCGCGGCGACGCGCGCGCGTACGTTTAAAACGAGACGCTGAGTTTTTTTTATATTTCTTAGCTTCTACTTGACTAACAGGTATGTTTAAGGGGTTATGACAGTGTTAAAACCTGAAAAAAAAAGAAAAATTGTTAGTGTTGAAAAAAATTAATAGATATATAGGTGCTCTAAAAACTATATTTTTGCTTTCAAATACAAGTATTATACATCACTTTTATGCATAAATAATATGCATAAAGTGAGTGTAACATTTAAAAACAATTAAAGGTATTTGCTTACCAAAAATCATGATTTTCATCACTTTTATTTACTTGCCGCATGTTTCTGATGGAACCGTACCATCAATCCTGTTGAATCAAAGTGCCAAATCTTCATTATGAGTCTGGTCTCAGACTAAGTGGAACAGATTCCTGAAAAACACAAAATTAATATAATTAATTAAACATATATTGACAATATTAATAATTATAGTGAATGTTACATATGTAAACATACGTAACATTCACTTTGAACTTATTTTTGCCAATTCTGCTCCACTCAGTTTGTGACCGTACTCATTAGGAAGGTTTTCCACTTTGGTTCATCCGGATTGATGTTATGGTTCCTTCAGAAAGCTGCGGCAAGTACATCAAAAGCATGAAAAAACTAAATTTGAGTAAAAGGCATTTAAAGTTTATAATGTAAATCATACAAATGAACTCAGCTATACTTACAGAAAATATCCGGCATACCTTGATTTGCTTTTGGTACTCAAATATACATACAATAAAGTATATTTGATGGTACGCGCTTGTCATGCTGTGTGATAATAGCATTTAGAAGCTGAAAATAAAATAAAAATTATCGTTAGCTATTCATAATCAAGTTATGTTTATGAATTACAGTTACATACAATACTTACCATTATTAAATACACTTCAAGTTCTTAAAAGGTATGCAAAATAATACTTCAGGCAGTCAATATAAGCTCCCATTTTGCTGGCTTGCACCCGTATACCTAAAAGCAAAAAATATACCAACAAAGAAAAAGCTCATTATGAACACTGTTATTACAAATTAGTTTCCAATACTTATCTGAATAATGTTTGTACTCTGCAGAAGCTCTTGCACTTTTGCAACACAACTATAAGGTTATAAGCATTGCTACAGCAGCTAGCAGACTAACTGCACTGATCTAGTATCTTGGATGAAAAACAGCTGTTTGGCTGCTTTCTGCTGCTTTACAGAAAATTCTACTATACCGATCAAACAGAAATCTTCATTCTCGACTAGACGCTGTGAGGCACAACCTATTCGAGTGGCAAATTCAAATTTGTTGAATGCCTTTACTTTAACACATTGAGTTTAGTAACATAAAATCACACATAGAAAAATTAATTTTACAGATTTTATTTATTTTACGGAAATAATTAAATTAATAACTCTTGAGAAAAAAACGGTTTGTAAAACGGTTTTTAAGTCATATTTTCAGTAAGATTTCTCATGAAATTACTCTGTAAAAAGTGGGTTAGAACAATCCTTTCCACAAGTTTGGCTTAATTAAAATATTTAAAAATCACGATTTTTCAAAAATTTACTTGAAACAGATTTGTTAGTTTTTTGTTAATATCTCCGAGGAAAATTTTTTTAGCCAAAAACGGCTTTCAGGACCATATTCTACAGACTATTAACTATGAAAAAAGTGAATAAAAAAAAATGGGTATTTTCAAAATTTTAACACTGTCATAACCCCTTAATAGCCTAAATTTACAATATATTGTTATTATCTTTAAATTCATGTATATTATGCATATATATAGATACATATATACAATCCCGTAAGAATTATAGTTTCAGCAATTAATAGCCCCACTTATTTTCTTGATAAATGCATATCCGTCTTATTAACAAAACATTTTCCTTTACAAGCTTCTCATATAAAAAATAGTACACAATTAAAAAGTAATCTCACTAATATGAATATTTCTGATCAGCACTGTTTTGTGTCCTTCGACGTTGTTTCGTTGTTTTCGAGTTTGCCAAAAGATGCGATAATACTGTCGATCGAAAAGAGATGGAAATGGCTCTCCTGTATGAATTGTATGTCGAAGAGTGAATTTATGGATGGTATAAAAATTCTTCTCGACTGTACGTATCTTGTTTTCGATGGCAAATTTTATAAACAAGTCTCAGGCGCTCCGATGGGATTCTGCTCGAGCCCTGTTTTTGCAAATATGGTTCTGGAGGATCTCGAGGAACATTGTCTGGGTATTGCAAAATCTAGCGTTCGACTTTTTTACAGATACGTGGATGACTGTCTTTTGGTTTTGGATAGAGAAAAGATTGAATTTGTGTTATCTATATTTAACAGCTATAGTAACTCCCTTCAATTTACTCACGAAATTGAAGTTAACAATAGTATACATTTTCTCGATATCTCTATTATTCATGATTCAAGTGGCCACATTTTTACTAATTGGTTTCAAAAAAATACAGCGTCATCAAGATACATAAATTATTTTTCTCACCACCCAAAAAACCAGAAGATAGCAATAATGTATAATTTATTTGATAGGGCGATATTGTTGTCCGATCCGCGGTTTCACTGTGAAAATATCGAAAAAGCGAAAAAAATTCTCATAGCTAATGACTATCCTCCAGATTTCATAGAAAAATTTAGTAAAAAACGGTTTGCTCGCAACCTGAGCCTCTCAAGAGCCACGTTAGGAGGTGTAGTTGAAAGCAATGCACACTCACATAGTATTAATAACAATAATTCTAACTCCAGAAAAGGATACGCGGTGTTCCCCTATTATGAAGGGTTTAACGATAAATTAAAATCGGTGTTGAAAAGAAATGACATGAGTTTAATAAATAGTGTTACCGATAAGTTCAATAAATTTATAAAACTTGGCAAAGATCCTACTGCTGTGGGAGACACAAGAAATGTTGTATATAAAATCGATTGCTCCGATTGCGAATCTACGTACATCGGAGAAACGTATCGGCCGTTAAAAACTAGGCAATACGAACATAAAAGATATATAGAGAAAAGGGATCTTAACTCCCCTCTCGCGGTACATGCATTGGAGACAGGACACAATTTTGATTTTAACAATATTAAAATAATAGATAGAGAACCGTCTATGTTCCGTAGACGGTTCTCAGAAATGGTACGTATTCAGTTTTTCGATGGCACACTTAATAGGGCTGAGGATACGTGCCGGCTCAAAGCGAGTTATAAAAATGTTATATCAAACCTAAAAAATAGTCCGAATAAATTTTAATTGTAAATAATGTGATTGCGGAGGCTCGGTGGCGAGCGGACTGTATCAGGATCTTAGCATGCAGTGAGAGGTGGCATACCGCCTCGCGCTCTCTTCATCTCAGCCAACACATGTTCAATAGTGATTGGCTGGCGAGTCGGAGCGGAACAGCCCAGTGGGAGGTCGAGGAGACCGGGTTGCCGTGGCAACGCGCCGTCCATACTGTATACTATATAGTCATATAGTCATGGCAGGAGCGATTCTTGCGATGCGGCGCGGGCCCCCGCTCTGCTACTTGAGTATTAGCGTGCCACCTCTATTGTGTTATTCATTCTTGGTATACGGATGAAGCTCGAGGTATCCGTCGCCGATGTGTTTTGCATTATATTTTATACAACAATTCTAAGTATTGGTACAGCATCTAATGTATGTATTGCGCAATATATATTGCTCGATTTTCGTCGAGACATTAGTTGATGTCCTGCCTCGACCGGTGCCGCATTACCATCTTATGGCACCGGTGAATCCGTTCTGTGTTAATAAAATTCTCGAGTCCTAGGCCGTAAGTTATTGTTAAATTTTGTAATAGTTCTTTTGTAAACTTTAGTTTAATTTTCTAAATTTAAATTTATAGCGCCATATGCGATTTATCCTTTTTCTGGTCCGTTTTTAATAATGTAGAACACGAAAGTTGTTTTGCAAATTAGGTAATTATTTCAAGTTTTCTAATTTCAATTTCACTTATTATAATTGTAATAAAACCTTGTAAATAAACGATTATACAGCCACTGAAGAGGGGATAAAAATATCCCGAAACGTTTGGCATTTTAAATAAACAACTTGGCTCGAAGAGACGCATCAATTTTTATTCCACAAGATACATATATACTTATATACACACATACGCATTTCTGTACTGTATTAAATTGACATAAATAGAACTGTTACTGCGTAGATGTAAACAACAGTATTAAAGCGTTCTAATGTCATACAGTTAGATTAATAGCCTAAATTTATTATTACACATTTCTGTACAGTACTAAATTGACATAAATTGAACTGTTACTGCGTAGGTATAAACAGCAGTATTAAAGAGTTATATACAGTTAGATTTCTGCAAAAAGAAATTAGGGATAAGTAAAACCTTATTAGGAACGGAAAAATCCCAGTTTTATAAATTAAACTTCTCCTCATAATTGCCTACGCCTTAATTCTTGTGACGTTACTAGAGAGGCGTGGCAAACAGAACAATCTACAACTAATTTAGAGCCTAGGTATATTCCTGAAACAGAATTCACCGTAAACTAATTAAGTTTCTGCTTACTTTTCGGTTAAGTATTTATTATAACCGAAGTGATGAGCCTTTTGTTCAAGCAACAACTTTAGACTTGTTCGATTCATGCTCGAGAACGGTTGTTGAGTCGAATATATCGCTCGCAGCAGGCTTAGTATTGTAACGTTCTACGACGTTATTTATTTTTAATCTATGAGTTACAAATTTTAAACTAGTTTTCAAAATTCAAAACATCAAGAGGATGTTCATTTCGAAACGTTATATTTTGAATGCGTGCTGTAATTTTGTAACACAAGTTAGCAGTGTTACTTATTCGGCAATCGCTATACTTGCAAAACTGATTAATAAGCGTTATACTTTAAGAATCGGTCAACGTATTCGGGCTTTAAAAGAGTCGAATTGGCCTCATTTTAATTAGTCTCGTGTTTAAGTCCGAACTCCGTACCTCGCGGTTCGTAAAGGCACGGAGCATTTAATTGTACTTCCAAGTACTGAATTGTGAATTTAAGAAGCAAATATATTTTCAATCATACTCGAAAAGAAAACTGAGAGTGAATTATTACAAAGCAACCTGTCACGTATAATCCAAACAAGACGAACAAGCAGAAAGAAAAAGGTAAGTCAAAATAAATATACCAAAATACATATCGAAGTGGGTACATAACGAGTCTAAATCCAGCCACTCATAATAACTCAATACGCGCTAGCAATAAACAATTAAAAAGTCTATCTTCTCTCAAATACATGTCCTACCTATGAGGTGAGAGTGTAGGTGGGACATAACAGTATATATCGATATTTATTTTTTTCTCTAAATATAATTTCGAGAAGAAATCTTTACTAAGTTCAAGCAAGAAGTAAGTGTTACTGTGCATAGTGAAGATTTAAATATGTGTGTTATTGCACTTTATGATATTCGGAAACTACACAAACACTGTTTTGTGAACTGTTTATTTATATATTTATAAATTTATATAATAGTAGTAATTTCAACAGTTTAAATATAAATAAATTTTTACATTACGCGAATAGTTTTCATTTCTTTGAAGTTAATTTAATATTTTTGTATTAGTTTAGATTAATTTCTATTAGTTTGAATTGCATAAAATCACTTTTAATTCTAAGATGGAATACGATAGTACGATTGATAAATGTATACTTTGTGATGAAATTCTTCAGCCTCCATTACGGACGGTACAAAGCAAAGGTATACAAAATCTTGTAAAAGCTAGTCGACAAAGTATAAAAGTATTAACCTACATGAAAACAATACATTGTAAATATAGGCTGTTAATCTAACTGTATGACATTAGAACTCTTTAATACTGTTGTTTACATCTACGCAGTTACAGTTCTATTTATGTCAATTTAATACAGTAAGACATGCGTATGTGTGTATACAATTATATATTGAAACGCCTCAACTTATTCGTCGTTTTTAAGCCGTTGGTTCGAGACTCGGGAGAGCTCATTCGAGGGAGTTGGAGAGGTAAAAACCCTGCTTGGTCAAGCATCTACCGTTATCAACAAGGGTGGAGTTGCCAGGGGTTCTTACTCTTGCTAGGCCTGGGCGTGGGTACTGGCAAGGTAGAGCTGCATATGTGGGCGCTTGGGCACTCAGAGTACCCCCGACGCTGTGTTGGGATTTACACAGCCACGCAGCCTCAAAAGAGTGATGGGGGTACGAACTATCCCACCTTCCAATGAGCAAGAGGGTGGTTACGTGGTTAGGGGGAAACTGTAGGCAAAGATGACCGCAGTTAAATGTATTGTAGTCTTGATATCGTTCATAATTATACTTGACTTCATTGACGCCTAAGTAGAGCAATAGCTCTATCGGAGGTTGAAGATCTCCAAAGCTGTCAAAGTAGATGACATTGGAGCCTCGTTTACGATATGCAACCCAGTGCGTACCAGGTCCGCGTGCATCATCCAAGTTGACAATAGCTGATTCGTTATAATGTGGACCATTAGCAGGCAGCGAGTCTCGCATGAATACACCGCGAAAGTTTAAAATCTTCATAATCTTTGCATATTTTATCAAATCGAAATCCGTGAGCGCTCTCTCGGGCAATCTTACTTCGAGGATCTTTTTTTTTAATCCTTTACCAGGCTTCAAGTGAAGACCTAATCCTTTCTTGTGAGGCTTCAAAAAGAGTCCCTTACCGAGAGCAATCTCCTCCATCTTTTGATTATGTCGCTTGTTCTCTTCTAATTTCCTTTGAGCGGCTTTAGCGTCATTGACAGCCTTAGCTATTCCAGTCGCACCTCCAGCGAGGGCGCCAGTTACACTTAGACCGGCTAACAAGGGTATGAGAAATGGTAGGAAACCGCCTACTTTAGCTGGAACTGGTAATATTCGAGGAACAACTATATTCTTCTTCCCGCCAGCTTTCCGAACCATTTCTCGCGCACCTTCCAAAGCTGAGAGAATTAGCTTATTTGCGCATTTTCCTGGAACGACTGATTGCGAAGCAGCCTTTACAATTTTCCGAAGCGTAGTTCGCGACTTCTTCACTCCCATTCCGAATCTTGACTTGAATTTCATACCGTTTGTAACGGCCAAAACAGCGGCTCTTTCTCCTATGACCGAATCTGCTGCTTTAACTCTTCGCCAAGCTTTCTCAGTCAGAACTCTATCAGCAGCGTTTCTAACTTCAATATTTTCACGATTTTGCGAATAAGCTATATCGTGCTCTTTGCAAGCAACGTCAAGTGGATTAATTCCTGGATCACCTCGAGCGAGACGTTTAGCTAACTTAGTGCCAGGACCACAGTACTGGTATCCTGGTAAGTGAAGTTCAATTGGTAGCTTATTAATGAGACGATTTACAATTCCACGACCTTGTCGGCGGTGTTTGTATCTGATCATCACGTCATGAAGGTCAGGTCATAATAACTGATGTCGAGAGTATAAAAGCGATCTATTTATACTCTCCATCATCAGTTGTCAATCAGTTCTCCAAGAATGAACTTCAAAGAGCAGACAGTTAAGCTTCCAATAGCGAATTTTGACGTTATAGCGGAGCCTGAAAAAAGAATCAAAAGACACGGAGATTTACTTCCGGACGAGCTGTATTTTGCGGTCCATCAAACTGTGGCAAAACTAACAGCTTACTTGCTGTCATTACGCACCCTAATGTCGTTAGATTCGAAAATATATACGTGTACTCAAAGTCTCTGAGTCAGTTAAAGTATAAGTTTTTGAAAAATCTTCTAGAGCCTTTGGAAGGTATACAGTACTTCGCATTCCTCGAGCATGAAGAGGTCGTAGCTCCTGACGCTACTCTCCCTAACTCAATCATGATCTTTGACGATGTAGCTTGCGAGAAGCAAAACAGTATCAAAGCGTATTACTGTATGGGTAGACATAAAAGCGTTGATTGTTTCTATCTTTGTCAATCTTATGCACAAGTTCCGAAGCATCTCGTACGTGATAACGTAAATCTGTTGGTAATCTTTCGACAAGATGATTTAAATCTCAAGCATCTGTACAACGATCATGTTAATTCCGATATGAACTATATACAGTTTAAGGAATTATGCTCAAAGTGCTGGTCTGACGATAAGCATACCTTTTTAATGATTGAGAAGGATAGTCCAATCAATGGAGGCAGATATAGGAAAGGTTTCGACTGCTTTGCTATAAATATAACACGCGCAAGGTAAATAGCAACAGTCTATCTCTATCGATTGACGAATCAACAACAGCATGAGTGATATTCAAAAAGAGAAAAATATTCTGCAGCAGCTTTTGCAAGCTCAAAATGCAGTCAAGCGCAAGTATAGTATGTTGAAGGCGAACCGACAAGATTTTGAAAAAGTCGTTGAGGATACCTTTAAGCCAATTGACAATCCTTTAGATCAGCTTGTATCTAGTAGACAAAAGTCACCACTTAAAAAAAGAAAGGCTTTACTAGATGATATTATAATAAAGAAAAAAAAGTTTGATGATACTTTTGTCAACTCGGGCGATGATGATGATAGTTTAGATGAAACTTTGAATGATGAAGCTAAGATAGATGACGATAATTTTGAAACAGTAGATAATGCTACCGAAGAAGAAGAAGAAGATATGTATATGCAGATATTGAAGCGAAAAAAGGATATTGATAAATTTTATGGTGTTCGAAAGGAGGGTAGACAGTGGATGTTGGGTGATTCACCTATTATCTTTGGTGATAAAAGCATTAAAGTGAAAGATGGACGATATGCAAAAACTGACGGTTTGATGGAGCTGCTGATAGCTAGAGATCCTAAGAATTATAATCAGACTGATCTGCAAACTTATCAGGCTATCCTCGAGTCAACCTATGCTCATAAGAAATAGTACAAAGATGGTGAATCGATTCGAGTTCATAACAGTAAAAAATATACAAACATCATAGCACCTCTGTTTGAGAAGAGAGGAGGAGCATTACTTAAGAAATTTCTACCTCGATACAAAATCGCTCGTCGAAACACCAAAATGGACTACATCTATTGGAACGATCCTAATGAGCTGGTCGATAGGCTTCGCTTGCTTATAGCTGAGCAGTCAACAGGTAATCCGAGTCATATTAATGAAATTCATTCGATTATTGAAGAGTTGCGCGAGGACGGCTATATATATTGATCGCATGTAGTACTGACAATTATTTTAAAGATAAGCGTCGACGTGTTTGGACGTAATCTGAAGAAGAATAAAGGCAGTGGTGGACCTCAAGGGTTTGGCTTCAAAATCATAACCGATGGTCACTACGACTTGGACAATAAGAGACTATGCAATTTAGCAGCTCCTCGTCAGCAAGATGAAGCAGTCAACTTGGAAACTCTTCAAGCAGAAGTTCAAAAAATACTAGAGCTTATTTCGCTTTTGGAACAACAGCTGAACAAATTAGATGATATCGTTGAAGCACACAGAGACGAGCTCGATTTGATGTTGTCAAGTCAGCAGAGCGATATCGAGACTATAAAAGAAGCTGTAGCACAGATCATGAGTAACATTCACTCTGCAGACGCGTAACATGGATCATAAAAAAGCAGTAGTTGAAGAACTTCACAAGCCCGCTCGTCACAACTATCCTCGTCGAAAGTTTGATATGCGAGGTTTAGATGAGACATGGCAAGCTGATTTAGTTGAGATGAAGCCATATGCTAAGGAAAATAAAGGTTATAGGTATCTTCTCACAATCATCGACGTATTCTCCAAGTTTGCTTGGGCTGTTCCCGTAAAGAAAAAGTCTGGTGAAGAAGTTACAGCAGCGATGAAGTCAGTGCTGCGTCAAGGTCGAGTACCCAAGAATTTATATACAGACAGAGGTCTCGAGTTTTACAATAGCAATTTCCAGAAGCTGATGAAGCGATACAAGATCAATTTGTACTCGACGTATAGTACTCTTAAAGCTTCTATATGTGAACATTTCAACCGCACTCTCAAGAGCAAGATGTGGCTACAATTCAGTATTCAAGGAAATTACAAGTGGCTCGATACCTTATCTGATTTGTTGAAAAACTATAACAATAGTAAACATCGAACAATTGGAATGAAGCCTAGCGAGGTCTCGCTTGATAATCAATTTCAAGTTATGAAACGTTATACTTGGACAATTAAAAAAGTAAAGTGTCCTAAATTTAAAGTAGGAGATAGCGTTCGCTTGAGCAAAGCGAAGCAAGTGTTCGAGAAGGGTTATACACCGAACTGGTCAACACAGATATTCACAGTGAGTCGAGTAGCGCCAACGATTCCTCCCACTTATCATTTAAAGGACTATCAAGAAAAGCCTATTAGTGGAGGATTTTACGAGCAGGAACTGTCAAAAACAAAGTATCCTGACGTATATCTCGTTGAAAAAGTTTTGAAGAAACGCGGAAATCAAGTCTATCTCAAGTGGCTTGGATTCGATAAGACTCACAATAGCTGGATTGATGCTTAGGAAAAGAAGACATTTAAAGTGTTGGTGATGCTTTTACGACAAATTGCGCACGTTATTAACTTTGAAGCACACTTTTTGCATGCGATTACATGGCCGCATGGAATAAACGCTACTTGAATTTCTTCGTTATAGCATATCTTACAGCCATTCTTCTCATCAATAGCTGCTTGACTTGTTGATACTTGATGCTTATATGGATCACAAACATCATGTGAAGCTGAGGCAGGATTTAATGCACTACCTATGGGGACGTTACCGCAAGGTGCTTTGCGTATGAATCGGCAATGTCCACTCCATCGTTGATGTTCCACCATAGGATCATCTCCATCTTCCCAACGGCACAATTCAATTTTACATACAAAGCAACGTACTTTGTCGATTTGCTTTGTAAAGTAAAATCCTGCAGCTGCGAGGTGTGCTGGTTCCATATAGTTCAAGGGCCAGTTTTCGAAGCTTCGTAACCTTTCTTCTTCAAATCTGTAATCCATGCTTTTTTTTACGTTCACTCAATGATGATGAGCTACTCATGAGAATGAGCTCTTCAGACTGCTACACGTTCTTATGTATAGCTCTCCAGCAGACAACTTGTCGTTTTAAAAGTGGTGAGGGCCCCGACCTCGCCCCCACCCGTGACATACAACCAACCAATAAACACAAAAATTATCTCTCTCTTAAAACGAGAAGTTAGCTCACTTAGGCACAGTCAACTTCGTGCTCATTCAACAAATGTTCAGTACGGAAATAGTGTAAGCAACGCTCGCAAATGTAATGCTTATGCATACGCTTGGACAGCTGACTATAGACTAAGCGAGAAAGATATTTAACCCATACGTAGTGGTATCTAGGTAGAGGACGCTCCTCTGCCTCCTCCTCCTCCTCTTCCTCGTCCACGTAGTAGTCCTAGATGAGAAGCAGGTTGACATGCTTCTCCTGCTTGTTAGAGGTCACATGACACGGTGATACCTCGTAACGCTGACCTCTCTTCTTCACAATGTAGAGATTCACCGACATGCTGTTCTGCTTCTCGAACTTACTGATGCTCTTGGCTTGCACTGGGAACTCGATTCCCTTGAAGCATAGCTCATCAGCAAATTCTCTATACTTGGATACTCGATTTGCATCCTTAGCTTGAGGATGCAGTGCAGACAAGATGGCCCACTTAAAGCACTCGTTGTCTTGGTTCCGCACATTAATACAAGCCTGCTTCTTCTGAATAAAATCAGGAAGGGGGATGTATGAACTCCCATCCATAGGCTTGTCCTTATTGATGTGTACGGTAACGCTCAGAATCTACCGGAGAGTCCAACCAGAATCTTTCTTCTGGAACTCTTCCATTGCAGTCTGCTTCTCGGCCTTTTGGCTAAGATCAAAGTGTAGTAGCTTAGTGGTGGACTCATCCTGCGTGGTGGGGCGCACTGTTATCACTTTGATCGGCGATTTGCGGTGCTCGTTTCGACGGGCGCTACTTTCTGTGCCGGTTTGTGCCGGTGAGAGGTAGTGCGTCCGAGCGAGTCTCGTGGATCGATGTTGAGAAGCTCTACTATTTTCTACGCATTGGAGCAATTTTATTCAATGCAAGTGTTTTCATGTATGTTTTTTGTCTACTAAAATGGAAGAACCGCCACAGAAGAACATTGTGGAAAATAACCAGTTTATTATTCTGCTCCCAGTAAGGGACGAAGAGATACTACAGTGTTGCTTATGCAATGGTGTAGGAGCCTTTAGAGGAGGCACTAAGATAGAAAATCTCATCAGACATATCAAAAAGAATCATGTGGGGTACAGCCACAGCTTTAGATGCTGGCAATACGGATTTGTGACCCCCAACACGGCAAGATATCCGCGAAAGGTTGTTGCACAACATTGTCGTCATTGCGTGCCAGCTGTTCCGCGGAGGCCGGCAAGAACGGCAAGCAACGCCGAAGCTGAAAATTTAGTACATCAAAATGAGTTAGGACAAGGGGCAGGTCCGGAGGCAATGCACCAATAGCAGCAGCAGCCGCCACATCAACAGCAGCAACAACAGCAGCAAGCACAACAACAACAACAACAACCCCCTAGACAGAATATGACAGAACAACAAAGGGAGCTAGTGGAGGCACTGGGGGCAATTAATGACCCGGAAGGGTTTGAAGAAATAGCAGTAAAAGTACAAGAATATTTGGGAAGGCTCAAGGCGGTAGAAAGGGGTGGGGGAGAAGGAGGAGCCGGCAGGCCCAACCCCCGTCATCCTGACAGGGTTGGTAGAATACAAGAGGCAACGCGTTTGCAACGTCTTTTTCGGAACAACAGAAAGAGGGCGGTTCAGGAAGTACTGGCAGGAGCAAATAGATTGTGCCAGGTCGGAAACGATGAAATCCATCATCACTTCCAAACGATTGCTGCACCTCGAGACGGTGAACAAACGTGGCCCAACGTATTTGATCTCCCTCCTCCAACGCCTGGCTCAGATGAGCAGCTGACACGGCCCTTCACTTGTCCCGACGGCCGCACATATAAAGACCTGGCTAGGGCGGACCGGGGGGCCCACGTTCTCACGGCGCTCTTCAATGCGGTATATCGACTAAAAACCGTCCCAAAAGCATGGGCCGACTCAACCACAGTGCTCCTTTATAAGAAGGGCGATCCGAACGATATTGGCAATTGGAGGCCGATAGCTATGGGTAATACAGACGGCAAACTATTCGCATCACTGATGGCTGATCGGTTAAAAACATGGGCCAGTATAAATGGGAGACTTAGTAGGGAACAAAAAGGATTTCTGCAGTTCGAAGGGTGCTTCGAGCACAACTTCATGCCGCAGGATGCAATTAGGGAGGCAAGAGACAAAGGGCGGGAGACGCTAGTGGCCTGGCTCGATCTTGCAAATGCGTTCGGGTCAGTGCCGCACTCATCCATCAGACGTGCGCTTATCTTGCACCAACTTCCCTTACAAACAATCGACACTATTACAAGTCTATATGAGAATATGACTACGAAAATAAAAACGGCGCATTGATTTACTCCCCCCATTCGCATAGAAGCAGGGGTGAGGCAGGGATGTCCACTCAGCCCAGATATCTTTAACTTGGTTATGGAGGTAGTAATTCGGGAAATAAAGGCCTCTGGTCGAGGGGGAAATATCCGGGGCATGAATGTTACATCATTTGCTTATGCGGATGACCTGGCCCTTTTGTCAAACAGTACCCAGGATATGGGCAACCTTCTGGCCGCAGCAAACAGGGCTGCGAGAGCAGTTGGGATAACATTTAATGCTGCTAAATGCACATCCTTGCATGTCTGCAATAAAGAAGTGGTAAACACCCAGCTCAAAATAGGGGAGGAAAATGTAAGAATGGAAGCCTTCCAGGCATATGAACACCTGGGAACGCCGACGGGATACCAGGTTCGGCAAACTCCCATACAAACTATTACTGAGCTGTTGGCAGACATACAGTGAATTGATAGCAGCCCACTAGCTCCGTGGCAGAAAATTGAGGCCACATCAATCTTCCTGCTACCACGTTTGGACTTCGCAATGCAGGGGTCCACAATGGAGAAAGGATATCTGGACAGAGCTGACAAAGTAATAAAAAAACTAGCGAGATCCTGGATGGCACTGCCGCAGAGAGCGAGTGCAGAGTTGCTGTGCATTCGACCATCACAAGGAGGTACGGGACTTCTTCCCCTTTCTGATATATATGACATCCTAACGGTGGCGAATGGTTTCAAAATGTTGTGCTCACCCGATGCGATGGTTCAGAGAGTGGCCTTAGTATCGCTACAGCAAGCAGTAGATGAGGGCATGGGAGTGAGAAGTAGCGAACGTCAGCTAGCTACCTACCTGTCAGGATCTCTCCAACTAAAAAGACATATCCGGACATCTCACTGGTCTAAGGTGCGCATGGCTACAAGGAGACTGGCCGCCAAATTCCCTGTAAGATGGGTGTGGGGGGAGGAGTCTCAGGGCTTCTTAATAGAAACACAAAACCTGGATGATGAGCCAGTAATAACAGGGTCTCCTGATAAAAAGATGTTGGTTCGTCGGATGAGAGCTTCCCTGAATGAGTTTTATATTAAAAAACTTCTTGCTAAACCAGATCAGGGAAAGGTCATAGAACTGACCTCAAAAGAGCCGATATCTAATCATTTCCTCCGTACGGGGGGCTTCACGCGCTTCTGCGATTGGCGGTTTATTCGTAGGGCTCGCCTTGGAATCCTGCCTCTTAATGGACCCAGGCGTTGGGACCGAGGAGCGGACCGAGGAGCCAAAAGGCCGAGAATGATTTCCTCCGTACGGGGGGCTTCACGCGCTTCTGCGATTGGCGGTTTATTCATAGGGCTCGCCTTGGAATCCTGCCTCTTAATGGACCCAGGCGTTGGGACCGAGGAGCGGACCGAGGAGCCAAAAGGCCGAGAATCATTTCCTCCGTACGGGGGGCTTCACGCGCTTCTGCGATTGGCGGTTTATTCATAGGGCTCGCCTTGGAATCCTGCCTCTTCATGGAGCCAGGCGTTGGAACCGAGGAGCGGACCGAGGAGCCAAAAGGCCGAGAAGCCGAACCTTGACAGCATCGTATTCGGTAAGCACTACCTTGATCTTTTCTTCAAAGAGAGGTAGAGCATCGTTCAAGAATGGCTAAGGTTGGTAATAATGCCTGATCATATACGAGTATCAAAAGCTGAATGAAAATCATCCCATTTAACTTTGGGTTGATTAGCTGATACCGTGGTGATATTACCCCCTCTCTTTGAATATTCAAGAAGCTTACCTTTGATGCTAAGCAAATGTGCAGAGACCTGACACTTTTGCTTTTGCTCTCTAGTCGCAAGGCTGGACCAACTGAAATCTCTTCGATACTCTCGAGAGCTTTAGAGGTTAGCATTAACCATCTCTCTAAATCCTCTACGTCATCATCACCACTGTGAGTATAACGTAGAGATCCTAGTAGCCAAGTAACTGTCAACTCAAGATACTCGATGGTGGTCATCTGCAAAAAAATCTAAAATTAGTAATTGATTAATGGTTGCAATAATAAATATAATACTTACCTTGAGGAGTCCTAAAAAGTCTTCTACTAGGATCTTCTGCTAGGATGATCTTCTGCGAGGAATTTTCTGCGAGGAGAACACCTGGTGATCTTCGAGGAGTACTGTGCACTAGGTACAATGTTCACTCGTCGATCGACTGGTGAGAATGATTTTCCAAGGACTACTGCAGTCCTTTTATACCAGCCTTGACGGTACGGGATTGGCTGCTCCACCGCTACTTGTAGGTTTGCAGGTTTGAACATGTTTAACGTTCGCTGATTGGTCTATTGCAAGTATAGTCCTGCATAGATAGTATCGCCACCTGTTGACGCTCACAGCGGCGGCTCGACTGATGCACAGAGAGCGTCCACTGAGGTTGCGCACTAGTCCTCGGTAAGGTATGAGTGGTACGGTAGCGCGGCGGCTCGACTGATGCGCAGAGAGCGTCCACTGAGGTTGCGCACTAGTCCTCGGTAGGGTCAGAGTAGTAGGGTAGCGCGGTGGCTCAACTGATGCGCAGAGAGCGTCCGCTGAGGTTGTGGCGGCTCGAATGGGGGGGGGGGAAAGCGGTATATAAGAAGCATCATGACTCAAGGAAGTCATTATTCTTCGAGATGGAGTACGTAGTAGACGTGCAAGGTTTCAAGACCGCTTCCAATGAGTTCATCTTCAAGGAGGTAGCCATTGTTGCTCTCGAAGATGATGCAGTACCCTCCGTCTTCCTATTCAAACCCTATTGTGAATGGTCCTCGCTCTCACCCTCGACTCAATCTCAATGTTCCTGGTTGGAGAAAAATTTCCACGGAATATCCTGGACCTCAGGCGAGATTCCGCATAGTCAGCTTCGAAGCATCATGTTGACTATGCTAGTTGATGCAAGCAGAATATATGTTAAGGGGTTAGAGAAAAAAAGATGGCTGTAAACAATCGTACCTAATAAACAGTAAGTATTATATAATTAATTAAATGATTAATAATAATAATGTAATCCTTTTTGTAGCATTCTATTCAACGTTGAGTATCTGAGCTGTCCTCCCCTTCCCATGCTGCGATTGCAGGTGTTTACACTGTGTGTACACCATCCGCTATGTTGGTATCCCATGTGTGCAGCTCGAAACGTTCAAGGAATCAAGAAATTTCTGCTAGATCAACGATTGTAAACAATGTATAATAAAAGGAAGTTAAGGGGAGGTAGACATATGGTTGCACCTCACAGGTGAGGGCGTGGTTGGGGCCCTCACCCTTCCTTAAAAAAAATATTTTAATTACTTTTGCTTTTTGTTTAGGAAGGGTGAAGGCCCCAGCCACGCCTCCACCTGTGGGGTACAACCGACCTGTACTACCCCTCCATGACTTCCTTCCCGAGAGAGAGATTCTAGGGTATGGTCGATTTGCGACACCAGGGACCCGTGTCCTCTAGAGGACAACGGATACTGGCGGCACGCCTCTCCCGTTCCCGTCGAATCATCTCTCGGTTGTCGGCGAACTCCTGAATTCGCCTTTCCGTCAGAACCAATCTACTACGCGGCTCGTCTGGCAGAAGCTTCTGCATAGGACGACACGGGTGCTGATGCGGATTGCTTAAAGGAATAAATTCCTTGATGGCCTCCCGCAACCGCTCCCGCACCGGCTATAACTGGTCTGACGGATCGAACGCCATCTTTTCCTTCTCTACCTTTGGAAAAGGATTTGTCCGTAAGGACAATTCCTGCTCCATTAGGTAGGTCAGAATAGACCAGCGCTGTTGCTCATTGCATTCACCAATTTGCGGTAGAGATGCCATGATTGACAGGAGATGCCTATCGTTTGCCCTTTATCCCTTATATCCGCTTGAGGATGCTTTATTACTTGTGGGTGAATCTGCTTAGAAGAAGAAATACTCCATCTAGCGGATTAGTTTCAGTAATTAACTATAGCTATTATTTTTAACTCGCGCTTACCCCCCACTTTTGTGCATGTATACTCTTACACATGGCATCCTCACTCTTGCGCGCGTCTCTTTTCTTACGCGTAGCATTCTATTTTTAACTCACGCTTACCCCCACTCTCGCGCGCGTCTCTCTTCGTACGCGCGACATTCCATCCCCACTCTCGCGCGTTAGATGGCGACGCGCTGTAATGGTGCGGGCTGTATCGGTCTTTCACCGCTAGATGGCGACGCGCGCCACAGGCGCGCGCATCGGTAGTGGGCTCGTGCCGGCGCCTCTGTGTATATCTATATACAGTGGGTTCGTGCCGCTGTGTATATCTATGTACAGTGGGCTCGTGCTGCCTCGTGTATAGTGGACTCGTACTACATGGTGGGCTAGAAACCGCTCGTACCCGCCTATATACATGGTGGGCTGGAAACCGCATTGGCTCGTACCCGCATAGTCCTCAGGTGGGCTCGTACCCGCCTGGGCTCGTACCCGCCTGCGCTCGTACCGGCCTGCGCTCGTACCGGCCTAGCTTATCTACTAAGATATTATAGGGAAAACATTTTTTCGAAAAAATTGAAAAAAAAATTTATAATATATTAATGTTCTGGGAACGTAGAATAAGCTTCCTACAATATTACTGTAATATTACTTTCCACGGATGGGTATGGAATACCGATCGAATCGATGTAATATTAAAACGGACATTCCACTTCGCAGCAATGTTGCCTGACCGTCCCCAGCTGGTTACGTAACCTTCCTGCAACATAATTGATCCTATTTTACTTACCAAAGTAACATTCCAGCAATATTCCCAGAGTGTTGGGTGCTATATGGGGAAGTGCTCTGCGCGAATGGGCGAGTGAGCAAAAATTAGAATGTATCTAAATCTTTTTACTTTTGTAATCGTTGGAGAACAGAACAACAAATTTTTCAATTTTCTAATTATCTAATAGAAGAAATGGTGTAAAATTTTCTCACGATATGTTTCAAAACGTTCCACATTAAAATTTTTTTTTTTTAAATTTTTGTGATTATTTTTATACCTAATCGACCTAAAATACTTTTGCAAAAAAGATATTTCCAGTAATAATACAGAAGCTTGTAACGGGGAATGACCACGTAAAATGTAGATTTCTCTACTTAAATTCTCCGTGGGTTTTAAATGAAGGAGAACAGGGAAAATGTGCGAACGCTAAATAAATACACACGCGAAGTCTGGTAAAAAGATATTGCATATATTCAAATTAACCGTTAAAACTGCTTACAAACAAACTGTACAAATGTGCTCTCTTGGCACATAATATGTTTATCCACTGAAAGCTAACAATCACAAACGCGCTGGTGAGAGTGAGAGAGAAAAGCTAGTACTTACAAAATCTGCGGTAGTCGCTTATACAGTAAATAAGCCTCCGACGCGAGCTCGCTTTTCCTGGCTTCCTATATAGGTAGACCGTCCAAACGTACCCTGACTACAATACACAAACTGTGCACGCACGCGTAATCGTAATTAGCACTGCAGTTTCTAAATATAATCGTTATTTTGCACAGACAACCGCAAAGTTCCAGATACACAGCTAACGCGCTCGATAGCTGAATCGAATCTAACGCCTAACCTATCGTGACGTCACGATCTCTGTCTCGCGCGCTCTCTCACCAGACGACGCTTTCGTAAGCACATCAGCTCTCGAACAACTCTGATCCGGCGGCAACATCTGAAAAGTTAGACATGCAAGTACAAAAGCATATGCATTAAATCAAATAAGCATGCGCAGTGACGATACTCGTCACAAGCTATAACAGCAATCTGAAAACTTTTTGGGTTAAAATGTTAATATTTTTTTTCTCTTAAAAATAGTTTTGCTACCGTGTAAAAATATTTTATTTTACTTTTAAAACACGATAGATAAATATTTCACGCATTTCACACATTTGAATATTAAAATTGAAAATTTTGAAGGTTTGTTCGCTCGGATTCAGACCAAAAAAATCATGAAGATAGTTTTTTTTTATGCAAAAGTATCTACGTATCTCTCGTAATGTTTATTAACTTATTTCTAACCTCGAAAAATCGAGCAGGTCTATAAAATTTTTAAACATAGTTCATATAGGTTCTTATATTGTAAAAAAATTTGTAAGAATATAAAGATTCTTGAAATTTTTCAGAATTTTGCTTCGTTTCCGCGAGAGTTTCTGTAACTTAGAGACCTCCGAACACTTTTCTATAGAGATAAGAAACTAACTAATTTTTAAAAATCACGGCCCTCTAAAAGTTAATGTTAGGTGGAGTAGTGCATGAGTGAATTGCCTATGTGTAAGTACACCTTCATTTCATACAGCATTTTTTACCCATGGTATTTTATGGAGTTTTTATGGGTATTACGACCTTTTCTTAGTTTTTGATAGTCTAATTAACGCCTGGATAATGTGTGTGTGGCTTTATGGGTTGCCTATGTAGTTTACGGTGTGAGTCGTAACAGAGAAAAACAAATATTAATTTGACATTAATGAGATGAGTAAGTCGACAGAGGGCGTCACTTCGTAGCAGTAATTGAAGAATATCGTAAATACAACTTGAGTATGCTGTAGCGGCTACACGATAAGTTTAAGGTAGTTCATGCAAAAAAGCATTTTCTTACGATCATCACGAAATTTTGTATACATATTCATTATAATATTACAGGTACGCGTGCGAAATTTTAACTCATTTGCCCGTTACAAAATCGAGATATGATGGTTCAAAGTTGCAGTTTTAACACACAATTCTTATACATTGTATGGTACAACGACCATTTGAATTGATTGCAAAAAAACGGTTCTTACAATTTCAAAAAAAATCGAACCCATATTAATTGACGTTATTTAAAACGAAATGACAGAAGTCTGCTTTCAATTGGCCGATTCGTTTTTGAGTAATGTTAATGCAAAATTTAGAAGTTTCTCAACAAACACGAAAGCTATCATGAGGGGAGGGGGCATGATGTGAGTAAGCGGCAACGTCGCACTATAAGAAAACGAAAGTATAGACGAACGTGCTACATTTTTCCACTATTTTCAATCTGCAACTATATCGAAATATACTATTATTGTAAAAATAAATAGAATGTTATCAATAAATTTATGTTTAAATAATGTTATGGATAAATATAAAAAAATATTGTGAGAAAAATTGTGACAAAAAATACCACTTTATTATTAAGACTGTAACAAATTAAACAAAACGTAAACAAATCTTTCTTAATAATTTAAACTTTTCTTATGATCATTGTTAACTAAGTACGCGCGTACGTTTACAAACTATTTGTTTAACGAGTATTATAATTTTTTCTAGTTTCTAGTTACACAGGTTTTTAAGAAATCAGTAATTTTACTGAGTACTTTCCTGTCTTTGGTTACTGTAGGCTTTCCAGTATCCAACTTTTTACTCAAAAGCTCTACTATTGCGTTTTCGCTTCCTTCAATATACATTTTTATTATGTCATCGTAACGCAATTTCGCATCGGCCATTTTTTTTAAAATACCTCTAGAAATAATCTTTTTAAAATTACTTAAGTGTACATTAATATAATTACATTGTTCCTCTAAACACGAATAATGTTGAACACTTTTTTGATATTTTCTAATTCATGCTCTTTACCGATATGACGAAGTAATTTTTGCAAAATTTGGACATCGAATAAAGCGTCATGAAATAAATCAGTATTTTGAGAACCTAATATATCATTTGCCAATGTTGATAATTGAAATAGTCCAGGACCCTTTCTATCCGGAAGTGATTTTTTAAAAACGGGCAGACTGTCTGCAAAACCCATAATCATGTTAAATTTATTTTGCGTATCACATATTTTTACACTACGCATTAATCGTGGAGCATCAAATTTTACATTATGGGCTACTAATAGAACTGGCTTTTTAGCTAAACTTAAAAATTCGTGAAATGAAATTAAAGCGTCTTCCAATTTATAAGTTAATAATTCTGTGTCGTATAAATATGAATTATTATTTTTAACATGTAAACCAGGCACTTTTGTTGCAGCAACACTTATTTGTTTATTAGGTATTATGTAAATACTAAAATCAAAATTATTCATCTTTGCAGCCATTTGCACTATATCATCATCCATTTTTAATCCAGAAGTTTCTAAATCAAAGTATACTATTTGATTATTTGATTCAATTGTCTGAGAACTAGAAAAATCTGCACTATTTATTCCGCAATTAGATTCATACGTTTCGCCTTCCCGACTTTTTTTTCTTTTTCTTAATTGCTCTCTTTCTTTTGTTCTATGAATTCTATTTAGCTTATACTCAACAGTCTCTGATTTTAGAGCTCTTTGGTTTCTGATTTTATCCGATCTTTCACAATAAATCTTAGTATAAAGCCCCTCAGGCACCTGGAAATTATGTTTAATTTTTAAAATAGATGACTCTCCGTCATTTTTGTCGCATACTGCACTTTGGACTCGAATATTAGCTGAAATACTTTTGCTATAACACTTATTTTTTGGCAGTTTATGAGCGATAATATTATTTACCGCTTCATTAGTTTGACTAGAAGCCGAAAAGGAGAATTTACGTGCATTATTTGCGTACTTTTTAAAAATTTCTTTTAATTTTAAATGTAACGTTTCATCAGTTAATATAATCGTCTGAAAGTTCGACGTATCTTGACGTTTGCTCCAGCTACCGCAGTTTTCATGGTAATTAAACAAATGATCTGGAATACTTCGAAGAGTATTTGCTAACTCATTCGATTTGCATTTGTTTTGCGCAATCGCATAAGAAAAACATTTTTTTATGTGTTTTATTACATTTTGTTTTTTCAATTCTTTACAAGAATTTGCTAAATTATATAAATCCTTCGAAAAATTTTTTACTAAGTGATTCTTATCTGATAATTTATGTACAGTGTCAGTACTATTTTTGTTAATTGCAGCAATCGTACTGCTGTCATCATCACCGATCAATACTTTTACATTCATATTATTTTCTTTTAATATTTTACTTCTGTTAACTAGTGCTTCGCCTACATATGCTTCCATAGCCTTAGCACTTCCAGTGAAATTTTTATAACAATCGTGTTCTTCTTTAGCTAGCCCTAAGTCACACTTAGCACATTTTTGGTTACGAGTTGCGTAGTCCAGAATCTTTCCGGATTCGAAACCTATAATGGTTCCGTAACCATTCAGACTGTCATAAGATCTGCCATTCCCTCTTTTGCTCCAACCCATATCGTAAGAAGCAATGATATTAACTTTATTTGCTACATTAATTTCATCAATTGATGTTTGAACATTGTTAGCGTTTCGGACCTCGGTAGATAAATGGCTAGACTTTGATAACGAATTTCGAAGGGTATTGGAAAGTAAATCCTTTGCAATTTCCGGAGGTCTGTAAAGTTAAAAAGATTAATTATTTGTAAAACCAGTTTAGCACTTTAAAAATCTTTTATTTGAAAAAATCTGTAAATTCATTTCATTGTGGTAAAATATATACAATTTCAATCTCTACACAGTTACAATAGCCACCTGTAATGTGTATATCGTCAGATATAGATAAAAAAATATATAATTATGAAATTATTATTCGCCATTACAAATATTTCATTAACAACATAAATGTTTATTATTTACCACTGTCAAAAATCTAATAAATAATAAGTTCATAATTTTTAGAGATAATTATATAAACCAATTCTAATTAAAAAGCCATTTATTTACTCATTCTAAACAGTATTACTTTAAATTTCAGCCTGCGAAAGACATATTTGCTTCTTCGTTGACATATCTGCTAAGCGTACACTAAAATCTAAGAATCTCAATGTGCACTCAGTAAATATATCAACAAAGGTCCAAATATGTAAGATCATGCTTAAATTAAAGGTAAAAATGTACAGATTAAATAAATAAATTACTTCATAGTTCCATTCACTCACTCATGATACACATATCACTTGTCGAAGGATCATTACACTTTCATCGAGTACTATAATGTTTGTTCGAAGCACTGGAAATTGATATTTAGACAGTAGATGAATACTAAAACACCATGACGAGACTCCAAATGGTACAAATGACATAATTAGATGTGGTTATTGTCCTTACAATGTTTCAGATAGCTTTTCAGCATTTTGAATCACTAAACGCTTCTCTTCTTGGGCTGCTCGTCTACAGCTATCTTGTGCGGCTTGTTCAATTGCTGATCCAACTTCTTTCTCATACTTTTTGTAAACTCTTTCACTCATTGTTGGAATGTCCATACATGAAAATAGTTTGCGAACCGATGTGTAACCCTGACCAGCATGAATAGTACCTTCAAAAGTTTAAGTTATGTTTTAATGAAACTTTTTAAATTGAATAGTATTTAACTGTTCATTATGTACACAAAGTATTTTTCATAAGAAATTTAATGAACTTACCAAGCACAGTTGTTGTATTAACATCACCATAATCTTTTCCTTCGTGAATGTGCTTTTTCTCTGATTGAACTTCATTCCGGATATAACAGTTATCGCACACAACAATGAACGTGCTAAATAATCCCGTTCGTATTTCATCAACACTTTTTTCCAAGTCTAGCAGCTTTTGGCAGTTTTTAAACTTTAAATTCTTCGCGAATTCTTTGAGGGTAATAATCCTATTACCTTCAAAAGTACTGTTTTTCTGAAAATCTTGGGCCAGGAAATTGCTCACTGCCTTCTTTTTTTTGGCTTCTGACATAGCCTGAAGAGCATTCTTTTTCTTCAAATCTTTCTTTCTTGTTGAAAAGCGTCCTTTTTTGCATCTATACTGCGATTGACATATTTTGCATTGCTTTCGATGTCAACAGTTTGAGAGCTTCTACAGGTTAGTCTAAGAGGTTAAGATTGGATATACTACATAATGACTACATACGACGATACGGCGTTGCCAGCTTGTTTAACTCTCCCAAGCGAATTTGTGTGCGTTCACACAGATATGACACGGATGACCACATGTTTGTCTGCTACAGGTACAGTTTGTACATAGCTACTGAATATATTTCGTTAAATTAAATAATGTGCATAAATTATGCGCTTGGCCTAAGAAATTGATTCACGAATTGATTTCGATTTCAAGCGACGATGGCTCAATCGGTAGACTATCAGGCTAGAAATTCAAAGGTCCAGGGTTCAAGCCTGAACGATATTGGGGTCAACTCTTTGTTTACAAAAATGTCTATGCATCTAGGCTCCAGATTATTAATAGATTCGTATGAGGACTTGAAAAGTTGTAAGCATATAAAAAAGAAAAATAATACTTTGGTTACCGATTGGCGTTACTGTAGTAGATTGTAAGACAGACTTAAGTAGATTATATGGTGGGCTCGAGTACATTCTACGGCATTCCTTACTCAACGCTAGCGTTATGATTATTCGAGTGCCTAAACTTAGGTTAACGCGGTATTCGATTACTAAAGCGCTCGCGTTAAATTTACGCCATTTTTAATTGTTATAATGGATACATATGGATTCATATCTTGACGATCATTTTTTTACTGTTAGGTGTTATGGGATTTTTATCGGGATCAGGATTTTTCATCACATTTTGATAGCTTTCGCGGCTTATCTTAATCATATCAGTGAGCAAATTGAGCTCACTAGCTAGTTCTTATATAACTAGAAATGAGTCCTACCACTTGCAAGTGAGTTTTACTAGAAAAATGAATGTTATTGACTTCAGATTCAAACGAAGCATTGCATATTCTGAAAAACTAATGCTCTACTTAATAGGTCTACTAAGGAGTCCACTCTGAACTAAAGTCTATACGTCGTAGAGACCCATATAGCTTTTTATCAGTTGAAATATAATTTACTACCATTACATTACACACCCTTTTTCAGATTATTAATAAAAATTAATATTTTTTCAGGGAAGGATATAACAGTACAGTCAAATTTTTAACTAAAGGTGATAATAACTCCGTTGATGACCGAGGACTTTATGCACCTGGTCAGTTATGGTTAACAAATGACGACGTTGTTGGTAGAGCTCGAGGATTCTTACCATATGTTGGCATGGTTACAATATACATGAATGAATATCCTAAATTTAAATATGCTATTCTTGCATGTCTGGGTTTATATGTTTTAATACATAGAGAATAAAAATTTATAATATTAATATAATATAAAAATTTATAATACATATTCTTCTACAATCATTTAAGATAAGCCTTTACAAAAATTATACTCTTAAATTTAGCATGTAATGAAAGTATCTTTACAGAAATCTATTTCAAGTGAACAATAAGCTAAAAACAAGTAATTTAAAATAGATCAAAATATTAACATCAAAAATAACGCTAATAAAATAAAAATGATAATAAGTACAGATTTTTTGTATTTATCTTTTATGGAACCAAAATAGCTGTATTAAGACTTATTTAAAAAACTATTACTTCCTTCGTTTTTTAATAAAATACAAAAGTTATCTAGAAGAGGTAAATTAGCTATGGATGTGACAATAAAACGTCCTTAAGCCACGTTACAAAACAAATATCATAATTTTTCAAAAATGGTTCTTTTGTCAATCATGTTTAGCATCAGAGAAGGTCAGTAGTTTTCGTTTTGTTAGATATCTCGGCTGATCTCACGGTAATGCACGAGAGCGCGAGGTTGTCTTTCTTCGCAAGTCGGTGAATGAGATCGCCTGGTGCGTGCGACTTTCCATCTCCGTGCGTGTGGATGAATGCGTGTTATCTTCTCGGCTCTCTTATTTATGGGTTAGGTTTATTAATTAGATCGTGAGTCATTGATTTCTTACCTTATCGAGAATCGCGTTTCTCGGATATATAGCTAATTGTATGATTGATTGTATGAGTGATTTTTGTGATGTTTTGTTTTGTTAAGAGGGCTCTGGATGCTGTAAGCCGCCTGACGTGAGCACACCGCGCAGGTTATGCGAGGTCGCGCATCAACTAACAAGGGGAGTAGTATAATGGTACCATGGGGAATGTAAACAAACATTACCTTGACATTTGTGACCTCTCATCCATGTCACTTTATTCAAGATTATATTTATTCACACTCGTCATGGTACCTAAGCTACTTGGGGAGACCCCCTCTCCCTCTATTTCTTGGTATAAGTTGTGACGAGGATCCTGTCAAGGGCTGCTCGCCTGGACACCACCTGACTAAGATGATTAAGTCTCATATTCGGATATGTTTACAGAGCAGTGCAGTCAGTCAATATAGCAGACAACCCATAGCGTGCAGGGCTAGAAGGAGGAAAAAGACGACGCAATGTCGCGATTAGCCCGCCGCTGAGCAGCAGCAGCACGAGGCGAGAGCGAGAAAGCGAGGGAGAATAGCGCGCAGCAGCTCATGGCAACGCGAGGCGAGAGAGAGACAGAAAGAGCAGAGCGTGCGGTCACACATGTGATGTGATGTGGGAGAGAGAGAGAGAGAGAGAGAGAGAGAGAGAGAGAGAGAGAGAGAGGGAGGGAGGGAGAGAGAGAGAGAGAGAGAGAGAAAGAGAGAGACAGAGAGAGCTACAGCGCGCAGCGTCAGCCAGCGTGAGCGAGAGAGAAAGGGAGACACAAGTGCTGAAGCAATGCAATAGCCACGAGGCGCCATGTTAGCGAGCTAGCGGCAGATGGATGAGTGAGAAAAAAATATAGAGTATGAAGGAGAGCGTGCGCTTATAGCCAGACAGTGAGAAAGTGGAGGCACCGTGCCGTAGTATGCATGTTATTAGGACGAAATCCAGGGCTACAGGTCGATCCACAGCACGCATGCGAGCGGTAGACAATCATGTAAGCGTGCCGAGTTGCAATTGAATATAGAACTGCGTATGGAAAGAGGATCAAACCAAACAGATGATCGAAATATTTTGTACTTCGCGCGCCCACAGAAGAAATATAAGAGAGGACGTGAGAATGATAGTGTGATATAGTGTACGATTGCGTGTGACATGCGGATAGGATAAAGCAAGCGATCCAGGGGAAAGTGTATGAGTGCAAGCGAGATAGCAAATTACGCTGCGAACCGGTGTAGCCGCCGAACGGCGACGAGCATTCAGTATCCATTGAGTATCCGTAGAGCTTCCATTGAGCCATCTGGCAGATCAGATGGCATCAACAGAGAAAATTCTCCCCGTGTGCATTACTATTATAAGTAATATTTTCCGCAAGCGTTTTCAGAGGGAACGAGACCTCATCAGAATGCGAGGATCAGCTCAGCCAGAGACAGGTAAAGTGATTGTCATTTGATGTCACTGCGAGTATTATCCGAGATTAAGCCAGTTCGCGCGTAGAGACGAAGAGCTTGCCCAAGGATGAACCGCATGTCTGCGAGTGTTTAGCAGCGGAAATCATTCCGTTTTCTTAAATGCAGCGAAGCCTTAAAAAATTTGTCTAAAGCGTCTAAAATGGTGACATGCCTCTTTCTCTATGCGAAAGTACGCTTCCGCAAGAGAAAGATGTACGCCGAGATCATATAAAGTTGTAACGGATTAATTGTAAGGCGCGAAGCGATGAGACTGGGGCCGTGGACGAAGCCGGTCGGAGCATCGAGAACCTGTGAATCAGGATGAGTATACGAAAAGCGTGGAGCGATGCTCTCCCACGGTCAATAACAATTTGTCGCGCAGTTTCTCGTGTATTTAGAAAAAGAATCAGAGACGTCGTCACGCAGTAAGCCGCCTCGCCCGTGCAGCGGAGAGCTCATTCCAATCGCACGCAGCCGCGCTGAGAAGATCCGGAGAATCGGCGACGAGGCCTCACGCAAAGGACCTTCGTGAGAACAAAGATAAGTCGGCACGATCAAATTTGTGCAAGTATTACGAGCAACCGAGCGCGGGTACTTAACGCCGAGATAGATTCTCGCGAAGACCCGTCCAACTTCGTGGTTTGAGTATGTATGTGTGTGTGAGCCAAAAATAAAAGCGTCTTAGAAAGAAAGCTCCTTTGATTAGTATTTTTATTTCCACCAACGAACTCCTGAATCCTAGTTTTTTACGAAGTCCGCTTCCTTTGGAAGTGGCGGGCGTCTAAGGAGGCTGCTAGAGCCTTACTGAGGAGTCCACTCTGACAGCTCAGACGAAACGCCGACAATTTTTTTAAAGGCCTCGCTGTATAGAGATCTCACAATGTGAGAATATGCAGTTTAGAGCGTATAATCAAAAACTAATTTTTTGGCTCTAGTAGAACGACAGAGTCTTTTTCTATTACAATTGAATAAACGTTTGAGTTGAGTTTTAATTTCGTACTATTATTTCGTATATTTTCCCCTTCGCTTCTTCTAGCGCACGACTCAGAGTACGAGATAATCACCAGACGAGGCAAACCAGTGAGCATAACGATCGTGACCTTGGGCGTCCAACAGTTATTAAGTTACAAGTTAAATACGATATCGCGATCGATCCTATGAGTGTTTTTACGTGGTGAGCGATCTTCTACAAGTCGTACAAAGCATCACGTCACAAAGTATAGTGAAACACTTTGGACAGAGCTTCGCTCTCCAAAGTCCCTGAAGCTCTTTTCGGCTAGCGCGCTCGGTATAGCGCAGCGCGACGACCTCTGCTTATAAATGCGCACTTGGCAACGAAATCTTAGCCGCGGAGACGATAACGTCGACTTCGTACGCTTTCTTACGGCACGGACTTAACTTTTGATTTATTTAATATTATTTAATTTTATTCCTTACCCTTCTTATGAACGTGCCTACTTCTTCTTCCTTCTTTTTTAAATTTAGGATACTTATTTATACTATTAGCACTACTTATATACACTGTTTACATGACGTCTGTAATCGAGTCCTGGCAGTGCTTCGGTTCCTCATTGCAGTTGGGGCACAGCCACTCTGAGCATCGTCATCGCGAGCATCGTCGGCGATAGTTGACATACCACTCGTGACATTCGCGATACCGGAATCCTACTCGGATTCTTCACTGCTATCGTCACTTTCACTATCTTGACCGTGGTTGTATCCGGCACCTTCGTGAATGACGTCCATGCCACCATCTTCAGCTTCTTAATTAATTTCGTCCGACATTCCACCAACACCGTTATCTTCATTGACGAGTTCGCCGTCGTCGTCGTTGTAATTAATAAATTGAAAATCGATGGGTGGTAAAAGAAACGGTGACCCGTACTCTACATATCCTGCAAATGGCTGGACATTGACAGGACTTATAGCCATAATGGCTGCCACTTCTTCGTCCGCAGCCACATCATCCAATACAAAATTGTTTATGCACAAATCGCGCGGCACTAACATCTCGTAAGTCGCATTAATCTCTTCGACGCTGCGTACGCGCATTTTCAATTTAGAGTGAGGTAAAAGAGAGAGATAGTTCTGATTGTCTCGAGATCTAGCCGAGGACTGCTGTAAATTTGCAGATCTCTAGCCATCCTCATCCAACTTCTGCATTATTAAAAAAGCAATTTTGCACTTTGGTCTGGGAACCAGACAAAAGTCAGCAAGTGGCTTTTTTATCACCACACCTCACATTCACAGTATCTCAGATTTATTAGAGATGCAGCGAAATTTGTAGCACTGAGAGCAAGAAAGCGAGGTCCGTCCGAGTACTGAAACTCAGCGTTTTCGTGAAAATGGTATTTTTCACTCATTGCCACGATGCTCGTTTGAATTTTCGTATGCCGCCGCTAAAGTAGAAAAATGACAAAGTACGTGAATCTCTCTTTCTCTCTCGCTCTATTGGGTAATACGACACCATATATATAGGTAGACAAGATGGCTGTGCATAGTCGGGAAATAACATTGCGTCTTATGGGGGCTGGAAGTATTTGTATTTTTACAGCAAATTTGGTAAATAAACAGTTCCTAAGGCCAGTTAAATTGGATTCAGCTATGTTTTCTGAATATGTTTAGAAATTTTGAATTACTGAACTCTTGATCTAATATTTAGAAACATACACTTAAGTACCAAAATTGGAGGTTAAACCTGCTAGTCTGCTAGACAATTCGTCAGCGCGTCTAGTTGCCTGTGCAGCAAATAAGTAGGTTTAACCTCCAATTTTGGTACTTAAGTGTATGTTTCTAAATATTAGATCAAGAGTTCAGTAATTCAAAATTTCTAAACATATTCAGAAAACATAACTGAATCCAATTTTACTGGCCTTAGGAACTGTTTATTCACCAAATTTGCTGTAAAAATACAAACACTTCCAGCCCCCATAAGACGCAATGTTATTTTCCGACTGTGCACAGCCATCTTGTCTACCTATATATACGGTGTCGTATTACCCAATAGTACGTAATGTATTACAGTACTGCAACGAAAACTGTACTTTTTCATTATTTTATTCGTGTATGGTATCGTGTATAGCAAATACAGAATACATACATGTTCCGAGATTCCTAGGATTTTGTCAAAAAGTTCGTGGTATAGTTTGCTTTGTTGTTGAAATATGTTGATAGTCACATACTGAAAATAGCCATAAAGTCTCTACAATGAGCCAGGTCGGGAACATTCTTATTGTTGCAAAATAAGTTGCAAAAATGCATTTTTTTAGTTTTTCTTGATTTACTTTATTGTTATTGCATTTCTGTAAAAAAGGTAGAGACAAAAGTTGATCAGAATTGAATTTTCTAAAAGATACATGTATTTCTAAATGCAAAATTAATTTTTTTCATTGTTAAATTGTTAAACAAAAAAACTTTTTTTTTTAATTTTCATATTGCAATGGTTTTTACAAAAAATCATTTTTCTTCATTGTATTAGCATATATCGATGACTTTTAGTCCGGACAACTTAAAAATTGAAGCCGGATCTCGATATCTCAAAATGCCGTCTTGTTGCAAAATTATTTACCCGAAAAGTTCAAATTGCTGCCTAATCCGATCCAGGAATGATAATTGCGTCCAAACGCCTTTAATCAACAGCTTATACCGTACTTAATAAACAATAATAAGGAATTTTTTAAATATTAATATTTAACAACATTTTTAACAAATTTTTTTTTATTTTAGCCAATTTTCAAGTTAGAGAATCGCAGTAAAATGCATCTTAAAGTACGTAAAAATCCATGAATTTTCATATAAATTTTGTCAAGATCGGACCAATAGGAGCCGAGATTACGACCGACGATTGCGCCGAAACTACTTGATATTTCCAATTAAAATTTGGCACACTGCTTGTTGAAATCATACTCTAAATGATTACGTTTTATCCGATAGCTCTACATGGTTTAGTTCATTTAAAATGACCGACGAACAATGCGAGTTGAGCGCGCACGGCCGCGCAGCTGCTTCGGCCGGTCAGCGCGGTGGTGGGGGGAAAGCCGCGCGGCAGCGAAGAGAATTCGCACACCTTAGTTGCAATCTGATTATCTTGGTAACCAAAACTGCTATTGCAATAATTTTTTTTTTCATTTAACGCATTTTTTTCTCAGCTTTAACGTCATGCTAATTAAATTATCATAGGTACAGTGCAAATATCTGAAATTACCAATGTTTTTGAAAAAAAATCTTTTTTGGCTACATACACAACTTTCACATGCATGTATTACACTGCTATCATCATATCCCCATAAAGATTGCGTACATAGCCAAAAAAGATTTTTTTTCAGAAATATTGGTAATTTGAGGTGTTTGCATTATACCTATGATAATGTAATTAGCATGACGTTGTTATGTCCCACCTACACTCTCACCTCATAGGTAGGACATGTACTTGAGAGAAGATAGACTTTTTAATTGTTTATTGCTAGCGCGTATAGAATTGTTATGAGTGGCTGGATTTAGACTCGTTACCCACTCCGATATGTATTTTAGTATATTTATTTGACTTACCTTTTTCTGCTTCACTTTTCTTATTTTGCTGCTTCTGCTATCCTCGTCTTTTTCTGTCTGCTTGCTCGTGTTATTTGGATAATAGGTGATAGGTTGTTGAAATGATGCACTCACAGTTTTCTTTTCGAGTATGATTGAAAATATATTTGCTTCTTAAATTCACAATTGAGTACTTGAAAGTACAATAAAAATCTCCGCAAATTGACGAACCGCGAGGTACGGAGTTCGGACTTAAACACGAGACTAATTAAAATGAGGCCAATTCGACTCTTTTAAAGCCCGAATACGTTGACCGATTCTTAAAGTATAACGCTTATCAATCAGTTTTACAAGTATAGCGATTGCCGAATAAGTAACACTGCTGACTTGTGTTACAAAATTACAGCACGCATTCAAAATATAACGTTTCGAAATGAACATCATAATCCTCTTGATGTTTTGAATTTTGAAAACTAGTTTAAAATTTGTAAGTCATAGATTAAAAATAAATAACGTCGTAGGACGTTACACCTCAGGGCCCAAAATATTTCAATGAAATTGCTATAAAATTCTTAACTTTCAAAATTCAAAATTTACAATTAGTTTCTAAGTACAAAAAATTTAAATATTAGATGATAACATGATATTGTTGTCTTATTTCTAAATTACAAATAAATACATAAAATAAAATAAATTAAATCCTTATTTAAAATACGTATAAAAATGAATACATTACATCATTAGATGTAATTCCCTCGGAGCCCTAAATAATGTAAGACATTTATGAAATATTTAACCAACATTGAAACAATAAAAACTACCGTAAATCCAACGAAAAAATATTTAAATTCGAGCTCTGAGAAACATTTATAGAATTTTGAGATTTTGTGTTAGATGGATAAATATAAGGCGGTTTATTAGGAATAGGTGGTAAAGAGGTTGCTGTTTTAAATGATGTTTCAGCTTCTATAGGTTGAGAATTTTGCGAAATAACTTTAACTTCTTTTAGCTCTTCTTCTTTTTCTTCTTTATTATTTCTTGATTCTGCATAATTCATCATTTTTTCTGTATTTCCCATAGAAATGAATAAGTGGGTTAAAGAACTAAAAATAGCTCCACATAGTCTAATAGACCATCCACATATTGCATGTAAACCATATCCTCTTATTATAGTGTCAATTGTAAATTTGTAAATGTATAGTATTACTATAATCATGAAAATTCCTGATGAAAAGGATCCCCACGTAGTAAGTTTTTCAAATATTTTTTTCCACGTACTTTCTGCAATACTTGTTCACGTATTTTCTGAAAATGTAACTCCATCTGCTACATCACCAGCTATATATTTTGCAATAACATTCAAAATTTGTGTTTTTTCCATAGGAAACTTTAACTGTTCTTGTAATTTATCCAAATCAGTTTGCGAATAAATGCCATTCGTCGCTAAATTTTTCACAGCTTGAAATGTCCATCCCAAATGAGTATCTGGTTTGATAACATTCGGTGGAATAGACACTGTTGGCTTCGGTATGAGTTTAATCCAATGTCCATCAATTTCGTAATACGCTGGTACCATTGTATTACTATCTACTTTACTACTTTTCTTGATTAATATATGGGTTTTTGGTGTTAAAAACCAAGTTTCATTTCCAACTGAAACTGGTAAATGATTATAGCAATCTTCTGTATGTAATACTACTACTGATCTTGGTACACATTTGATTAAATGTACAACTTCTCCTGCTACTTTCGCCATATAACCTAGTTTCTTCATAATATTGTAAGCAAACTCGTCAGGAGCAATATTGGCAATGGATAAGGAATTTTGAATCACTTTTTTCTCAAGCTCGCATTTTTCAGTAATTAAATTAATATATAAATCATGAATTTGATTTCTTAAATGTCTTTCTACATAAACAAACTTAGAATTTACATATGTGAACAAATCTAAATTAACTCTGTTAACCACTTCTCCATTTACTTTATCTACATCGAAAAAATATTTATTTAAGTTGCTATCTTTTTCTGCAATAAATAATTTTAGATGCTCAGTGCGAATTAACTCTCTATCACAATAAACTTCAATATTTTTTGTAGCTAATGCAAATGTTATTTCATTTGCATTTACAGAATAAACTATTTCTTTACTATCTGTACTAAAAGATTTAATTGCTATTCCTTTAAATAACACTTCATATGAATTTTCAAAACATTTTCCTTCCGGTAAAATATGCCAAAACGTATTTCCTCCCTCCATATCCATACAATTTTTATTTGAAAATTTACAAACTACTCCTGAACTTAGTGTTAATTTATCATTTTTTAAATTTACTCTAGCATTATTTTGTATCAACGTAATTTTGATTAAGCCACGAACAGAGACATTATTCCATGATTCGAAATTGTCTGCATAAGCCGCATTAGAACACGATCTATCTGCCGCACTTCCCGCAAAATCAATGCCTTTAGTTGTTGTTGAATTTATTTTTAAATCCGAAATAGTGTGAAAATTGTCATACTTAAAAATACCCGTTTCATGAATTAATTCGCATTGTTCGTAACTTAATTCTTTCATGTATTGTTGTTCCGTATTTTCAATTGGTATCAAATGACCAAAAATTCCGCAAGAAAATATAGTTCTATGAATTTCAACTTTACATTGAATAATCGGAATAGAACGAAAATCTACTATTTGTATAAGTTCAATAATAGTACTTGATGAATTTACTTGATTGTCTTGAAAGTCGCAATTTCCAGAGTCCAATAGAGAGATGTTGTTATGTTAGGCGCCGATGAGCCGCAATCGTAACCTATGGTAGCTTCAGTAACTTTCAAGAATATTTGAAAAATGATAATAAAGATAAACACCATCTTAATTCTGAAATCAAATTGATTCTATTAATTTTTCTTTTTAAACAATATTAATTTATTTGCATGAACTACTATTTGCTTTCCTTCTTTATTTATAGTAATATTGCCATTTTTTGATACATCCATAATTTCAAAAGGTCCTAGATTATGATTTTTTTCTAATTTTCCAGGTTTTGGTTCTTTAATCAACCATACCTCATCTCTAATTTCGAAGTTTACACGTTTAATAAACCTGTCATAGTACGTTTTGGACTTTTCTTTTGAAATTATCAAATTTTCACGAGCTAAATTAGCAATGTCTTTCATATTTGTAATTAAATTGGATAAATAATTATTATAAGTCGGTAATTGTTCTGAAACTTTCAAAGGTTCAGATGAAGGTAAATTTGGCGGATAAGCAAATACTAATTCATATGGCATAAATTTATGTGCACTATGAATACTTGTATTGTATTGAAACTGTTCTAATTCTAATAAATCATCCCATGAAATATTTTTCGAAGAAAAATTCTTTAAATATTCACACAAAGGGTGATGAGCTCTTTCTAAAGAACCATTAGATTGTGGTGAGAAAGCAGTTGTTTCAATTTTTGAAAATTTAAATCTTTTTGCTACAGCTTTCATCAATTTACTCGTAAAAGTTGTTCCTCTATCAGTTAACACTACTTTTGGTGAACTAAAAATACATATGAATTTTTTTATGAATGCATCAGCTACCATTTCAGCCGTTTGATCGGGTAACGGTACTACAATTAAATATTTAGAAAGTTGATCTTGTATAGTTAAAATGTATTTATTACTATTTTTAGTCACATTCAAAGGCCCTACAATATCCATAGCTACCTTGTCAAACGTTTTGATTCTATGTCTTGTTTTAAATTTTCCCAAAAATACTTAGCCCTTATACGATTAAAAGTTCTGGTTACACCTGCATGACCACCTAATAAACTATCATGATTTTCCTAAAAAGTCTTATCTCTATCTTTTAAATCTACGTATTACATATAATTTAGACAAATCACTATTTTTACTCTAGAATTTTCAAATAATTGCACCAAAATTTCTTCTATATCTTCCCAATTTAAATTATGTATTTTTATATCTCTTGAAATACTGAAATGATCAATTTTCTCTGATAATAAAATACTCTTTAATTGCTTAAAATTCTGCAATATTTTTTCTTTAATCATGCAAACTGATTGAGCTATGTCAATACATAAAACAAAAATTTTAAGTGCTTTAAAAGTTACTATTTCTACCTCGTTTAATCGTATATTAAAAGAAATATTGTTTTCCTGAATAAAATTATTAGTATTTATATCTAAACCTTTACCTTTATTATCTATAAAATGTATAATATTGTCTTTTCTATATTGAATTAGTTTCTTACTATATACAATATTTTTATCCACAGACTTACCCCTAATTCACTATTATTTCTATCTACTTTTGTCAAATCTAAACTATTAATTTTCGCTGCAATTATTTTATTTTTATTTCCTCGTTTTTTTGAATTTTCTCTTTTTGCTTAATCCTAGCTTCATTTAACTTTTCTATTTTCTGAACATTTGACAAAATATCTGTAACCTCTTTAGAATTTAACTGTTTCGCTTTTTGAGCTCTAGTAACTACATTAATCTGAATGTTATCTACTGGATTTCTCGACAAAGCATCAGCATTTACATTATTTTTTCCCGGTTTATAAATAATTTCGTAATCATAGTGTAATAGTTTCAAACGCCATCATTGTACTCTCGAATTTTTATCAGCAGTTTTAAATGATAATAATTGCTTATGATCAGTTACAATATAAAATTTATTTCCATAGATATAATTCCTAAAAGTCTTTACTGCGAACATTATTGCCAAAGCTTCTCTTTTATATGTATGGTAATTTTTCTCTGCTACCTTTAAAACTTTAGAAGCAAATGCTACTGGTCTGTCTTCCCCAATTTCCCCTTGCGAAAGGACACAACCGATTGCAAATTTTGATGCATCAGCCGTAATAATAAACGGTTTTTCCATATCTGGAAATTGTAAAATTGGCGCAGAACTTAATGCATGTTTCAAATTTTCAAAAGCTTTTTGTCTTTCGTCAGTCCACACAAATGTTTCCGTCTTTTGTAAAAGTATAGATAATGGCTTTGCTATATCTGCAAAGTTGTCAATAAATTTGCTATAATAACCAGCATAACCTACAAATTCTCGAATATTTTAATACCCTGCTTACTAATTATACGTCCTAAAAATTCAACTTCTTTTTGGAAAAATTTGCATTTACTTGTCTCTAATTTAAGACCTGCTTCTTTAAGTTTTTCTGCAACTAAATTAAATCTCTCGTTATGTTCTTCAATGGAATTAGCAACTATAATAATTGTTGGAGTGGTGGAAAATTAGTGAGGTTGTTTTTAATTATAAGTAACTTTATTACAATGTGTGATGTGTCGTCGGACACGACTGTCTCCTTCCGAGACTTACAAGCGAGAGAGAGAGAGAGAGAATGAGCGCGAGTACAATATATGCGAGCGCTCTTCTCTATAGTGTATATCTATATATGTGTGTTTACATACTCGCGTATTCGCGTTTTCGGAGTCGCGCTTGTCTCGATGTACAAAATCATATATATACAAGAGATGGCGCGACCAGTATTAATTCGTAGAATAACAAGCAAAGAGTATAATATTTATACAATATTCAACACGCCTCCTTAAATTTATATTCTTTGCTTTTACATTCAGTCTTGTCGCTTTTGTAATTTTCAAATATATTTAATGCTTTTCTGTGTTTTGTGAACTTTTCTCTATTCAAACTTTTTGTTAATATATCAGCTAGATTTAACTCTGAATTTATTTTTATAATATCGATTATTCCATTTTCATAATATTCATTAATGTAGTAATATTGTACTTCGATGTGCTTTGAATTTTTTGTATAATTTCCAAACTTTGCAATCGCTATTGCACCTGAATTGTCTTCGTATATGTTTATTCTTTCATTGAATTTTTCTTTAAACATTTCACTTAGCAGATTTTTTACAAATATTACTTCGGTTACTGCATCTGACATAGCCGTATATTCTGCAAAGGTTGAACATTTCGTTACATTTTTTTGTTTATTTGTTTTCCAATAAATCAGATTTCCATAATATCTTATAATATATCCAGTTGTGGATTTTCTATCTATATTGTCTCCGGCAAAATCTGAGTCTACCATACAATCTAGTGTATCACATTTTAAATTATTAAAGTACGTTAATTTTAGATCTTTGGTATTCACTAGATATTTTAATACTCTCATAGCATATTCGAAATGAGTTTCATTATAACGACTTTGGAATCTACTCAAGTAGTTTACACTATATGAGATATCTGGTCTCGTACCAGTACTTATATAAAGTAATTCTCCTGTTAAGTTTCTATACTTTATTGACTCATTTTGTTCAGTTGCTTTTTTTAATTTTAGACTCGTCTCCATAGGAGTGTTATACAGTTGTGCATTTTCTAGATTATACTTTGCAGCTAAAGATTCAATGTATTTTGTTTGGCTTAGTGTCATTTTGCCTTCATTCTTATTATAATTAATGTTTATTCCTATGTATTGGTTGACTTTTCCTAAGTCGTTCATTTCAAAATTTTCCATTAATTTTGATTTTATTTAATTTATTTTATTTCTATTTTTACAACAGATTAATAAATCATCTACGAAAACTAGTATATATATTGAATCTCTGCTTGCATTATTTACATATAAACAATAATCATGTTTGCTTCTCACGAAATTTAATTTTTCCATGTACTTATGAAAACAATTATACCAAGCTCTTGGGCTTTCTCGTAAACCATATAATGCTTTTTGCAATTTACAGACTTTGTTATTTCCTACTTCATAACCTTCTGGTTGATTTACATAAACCTCTGATACTACTTCACCGTTCAGAAAAGCTGTTTCTACATCCATTTGATCAATAAACAAATCATTTTTACAACAATATGATAATAATATTTTAAGTGTTTGCATTTTTCCTACGGGTGAGTAAACGTTTTCTATATGTTCTCGTTGTTGAAAGCCGCGAACTACCAATCTGGCTTTATAGGTATTATCGTTTTTTCGTCTAAATACCCATTTGACATCAATGATTTTTTTGTTTAATGGCTTATCTACTAATTTCCAAGTTCTATTTTTCTTTAAACTTTCGATTTCTGAATTCATTGCAATTTTCCACTGTTTTGATTCGCTCGAATTTATTGCCTTCTCGAATTTATGAGGTACATTTGCATCGATGTTATTTATATAAATGAAATGCGCTATAGGATCACCTTATCTATTTACGGGACTTTTCTTTCTTTTTGACCTTCTCGGTTCTTTCAAATTAATTTCGTTTTCATTTTAACTATTTATATCATTTTCATTGATTTCTGTAATTAAATTATCTCTACTTTTCTCGAGAGAAGAAGTAGGGATAAATAAATTTTTGTTTGTGTTGCTGACAACACTATCATATTCTTCTGAATCGCTTTCAGAATTTTCCGATTCACAACTTTCATGCTTTTCATCTGATTCGTTAAGACAGATTATTTTTGTTTCTTCTTCGACAACCTGTACATGTCTCGTGTTAATGACTTTGTTATTTACTAAAACTCTGTAACCGTTTTCTGTATAACCTACTAATATTCCTACTGTTGCCTTGTCATCTCATTTACTTTGACTTTTGACCTCCGGGATTCGGACAAAAACTTTACTACCATAAATTTTCAAATGATTAACGTTTGGCTTTGTGCCAAAGAATATTTCGTAAGGAGTTTTATTTTCTACAGTATTTGCTATAGTGCGGTTTTTCAAGTAAACTACCGTTTTAATAATTTCAGGCCAATATCGCCTATTTATATTTGCTTCTCTTTGTAAGCATCTGCCTATGTACATTGCTGATCTATTGTATCTTTCCGCTACACCATTTAATTCATGTGTGTACGGTGGACATGGTAATAATTCTATTCCCTTATACTTAATAAAATTGTAAATCTCCTTATTCAAATATTCTTTGCTATTATCGCACTGTATTTTCTTAACCCTTTTGTTAAACTTATTTTCAACTAAATTTACAAATTCTATAAAACAACTTGCAGTTTCAGACTTATGTTTAATACAAAATATTCGCGTGCATTTACTTTAATCATCGACAAAAGTTAAGAAATATTTTTCTTCACCACAACCAGTCGTTTGATGCGGTCCATTTAAATCAGTATGAATTAGTTTCAGAAGTTTTTGTTCGATTATTTTGAAATGGTACATTTGCCATTTTACTTTGAATGCAATTTGCACATTTCATATCAGTGTTTTCAATTTTATCTGGCAATCCCTCAACTAATTTTTCTTTAACTAATTTATTTAAGTATTGAAAATTAACATGACCTAATGCTCTGTGCCATTTTTCTTTCGCGGTTATTTTTACTGCATTTATACATTTTTCTTTCTGTTCATTCACTAGAAAACCTTTTATATAATATAAATTATTTACTTTATTTGAAACTACAATTAATTCTCTATTATTGTTATAAATTTTCGCGCTATCATTTCTAGCTACTATCGTATTACTTGCAGTTATTTTTGAAAAACTTAATATGTTCTGCTTTATGTCTTTTGCAAAATAAACATTTTTTAGATTTACATATTTTTTACTATAATAATTTTGAAAATAAATTTGTATATTTCCTACTTTTGTAGCTTTGAGCGTTTTACCGTCAGGTAATTTGACATCTATCGGTTTTTTCAAAATAACAGAATTTTCAAAATAATTATCATCGCGTACAATGTGATCGGTACAACCGCTGTCTAATAACCAAAAGATTTTCTTTCGATTTTCGCTACCGTTACAATCACTTTCTAAATTTACCTTATTTGTCTCTGGTGTATATACTTGCGTTGACCATGACTCGCTCGCGTAATCTTCGTGTTGCTCTTTCGTGCTGTGCGATGAATGTTGTCCTCTGCCTCGACCTCTGCCTCTGAAGCCTCTGTTGCTGCCTCTGTGACTACCTCTTCCTCGCTGATTTCGACTTGGTTGAGTGCTGCTGCTTTGACCTTGCTGTTGTCCTGTCCAACAGTCTTTTTGCGCGTGGCTATATTTTCCGCAATTATAGCAATTTCCCTTTATTTTCGTGTTGAAGGTGCTTACATTGCTTTTGCTATCACTTTTGTTATTGTCTATGTTATGTAAATTTTTTTCTTTTATTTTCGATTTAACATAATCGACCGTATATTGTTCTTTGGGTATCACATCAAGAAAATCACCAATATAACTGTAGGTTGATGGTAGTGCTCGAAGTAAATAGTTTATCTTTTCTGCTTCTGTTATCTTGCCGCCAGCACTTTTAAAATCATTTACGGCTTTTTCGAAGTCTATGAAAAATTCTTCGATTTCTCAATAACTTTTAAGTTTGATTTCTTCTATTTTATTTCTTCGCAACATTTGTAAGGCTGTTGACTGTGTTATATACATTTTGTCAAACCTTTTTATCATCTCAAACGCTGTTATGCATTCACTTACATATTCAAGCTGCTTGTCTGAGATAGCACTTGTTATAATTGCACGTGCTTTGAGATCTTTTTTCTTCCAATCTGCTTCTGTGTCTGAGGCAATTCTTTCTCTTTTTATTTGCTCTTGACATTCTTTATATTCAAGCAAGATCATTAATCTTGTTTTCCAACTGGTATAATTTATACCATCAAAAATTGGTATAATTATATCTTCAACTTTTGCTTGAGCCATTACGTATTCACTTATTTTTGTGTAAATTTCGTTTCACAAAACACAAACTTCTTTGGTTATTTTTATAACTTTTTTCAAAATTGTCTTTCTAATTTTTTCACTTAGTGTTTCCTTATTTTCTTCGATCATTAATTATTTGTGCAAATTCATAAAATTTTCCATGTGCTCTATCACATCACTTAAACACGTTTTATATGTGCCGACCGCAATCTCTTCGCATCACACTTTTTTCTTCTATTTTTCACAAAAAATGTTTTTATCAGTCTCTTCTAGACTACTTTTATTTGTTGTTTTCACTTATATTTCTTTTTGAACTCTTCTTAGTTCAATTATTTTTCACTGGAACACTTTTGTATTTTCCACGTGGCTCTCACACCTCACTAGCACATTTTAATATGTCTTACTGCACTTTTTTAAAAAAGTAACAGTACGGCATAAAAATTTTCAAACCACGCTCTGCTACCATGTTGGAGTGGTGGAAAATTAGTGAGGTTGTTTTTAATAATAAGTAACTTTATTACAATGTGTGATGTGTCGTCGGACACGACTGTCTCCTTCCGAGACTTACAAGCGAGAGAGAGAGAGAGAGAATGAGCGCGAGTACAATATATGCGAGCGCTCTTCTCTATAGTGTATATCTATATATGTGTGTTTACATACTCGCGTATTCGCGTTTTCGGAGTCGCGCTTGTCTCGATGTACAAAATCATATATATACAAGAAATGGCGCGACCAGTACTAATTCGTAGAACAACAAGCAAAGAGTATAATATTTATACAATATTCAACAATAATATCATCAATATACACAAAACAAAATCCTTTCTCTATTAATTCTCCTAAAACTCTCGCAAGAATTGTTTGAAAAACTCGAGGTGAATTGACTAAGCCAAAGGGTAGTACTTTAAATTCAAATCTACCTAAAGGATGAACACTGAAAGCAGTTTTATGAATATCCGCTTCTTTCATTTTTACCTGATGAAATCCAGAAACCATATCAATTGTTGCAAAATATTTATTTTTACCGACATTATCAAAAATTTCCGTAATATTCGGTAACAAATATGGATCTGGTATAGTTTTAGAATTTAATTTCCTATAGTCTATTACTAGTCGCCATTTTTTCTTACCATCTTTTGTCAAACCCTTTTTAGGAACAACAAAAGCTGGAGCATTAAAAGGACTTGTTGACGGTCTAACTAATTTATTTTCAATTAATTTTTTCGTTTCTAAAATAGCAATTTGCTTTAATGTATATTCTAAAGGAAATTGTTTTACGTTATAACGTTTGATTTAGTTACGTTATGTTCGGCCACGTTCCAGGGAATCTCTCCTCGATATCCCGGTAGGCGCCAGACGTTGCCCCTGCAACGTCAGAGCCTCGCGGCTCCTTTGTCGTCGAGACTCACGCGGAAACGAGGCGGATGGTGGATTTTCGGCTCGCTTTAGCCGTTGCCCGGTTAGGTGTTAAGGGAATGGCTAGCTCAGCCCCGCACGGAAGGAGAGAGAGGGTTCGGGGTTATAAACAATCGCGTTTTAAGACAAGAGCTCTTTATTCACACGTAAAATTCAAACATTTATGAAGAGAACCGAGAGATAGCCGAAACAAAGGGGTAACGTGTAGCACCAATTCTCGCGTAACGTAGCCACAATCAATTTCGCACCTATTTCTATTGTCCGCAAAGGTATCCGCTCGCTGATTATCCTAATAAGGGAGCCCTCGCCGAAAAGCAACTCTCGCGCGTCTCAAGGCACACACTCGCGCACGTCCGCTTGACGTATCATTCACGCTTCGTCCGAGGACAAAGCCGACATTCATTCGCGGTCACTCCTCGACCTATTCCGAGCACACAACTTAATCTATCGGTTGCGACCGTACGCTCCTTGCCCGTTCGCTCCCGTTAACCTATTTTAGGCCGAGAGCCTGTCCGCGTACTACCCGACTCACGACACCTCTCGTGCCTCTAAACTAAGCCCGAACGTCGATCGAGTCCCCCTTGTACTCGTCGACGCGTTTTCCGCGACACTCCTTGATTCACACGACGTATACAAGACAGATAGCCCCGGATTGCCTGACTAAAAGGTAGCATGCGAAGGTAACTTACACAGGTATCAGGTAGCCCGAGGTAATACGCATTCCGAATTCACTCTTAAAACTAACTTAACGAAGAAGAGACGCCGAAGGTAACCGAGATAGCCGCGCACGAGGTCGAAGTCCTGATGACAAAGGAAACACGCGAAAGAAAGCCGCGCGTGGAACTGCGCTTGCGCCCGCGAGGGAAACTAAGATTCTACGTGCGAAACGAAACACTGACCTTTGTCCCTTCGTCCAAAGTCCAAGCCGATGATCCACCAGGTAGCACCAAAATTCACAAAAGTCAGAAGAAAGCCAAAGTCCCTCGGGAGTGCAGCGAGTCGTCCGAGCTGGAGCGGCCGGGGCAGGAGAGTGCCGGCCCGCGCTCTCGTCGCTGGCCTCGCGCTCTCGCTTTCCCGTGCCACCGCTCCGCGCGCGCTCCCATTGGTCGGATTGTTTGGGCCGACGGCCCGCGCTCTCGCGACGCAACAGGCGCGCTCGCCGCGCGCCGTCGATCGCTACGCATGCGCGCTCGACTATTCGATTAATATCGACGCTGGAGCAGATAGCCGCGAAATTCGAATGCTTATCACGATAGGTAGCCAGAATTCACACAGCTGATTCGCGTACAACCGAGGTAAACGCAAATCAGGAAGTACAAGATAACTCTCAGCATATCCGTCTGCCTAGGCCTTTGGTTCTGGAGTACGCCTGTTATCTAGAGCGCCGAAGTCGCTGCTTTACTTCCAACGTTCGTGGGAGGGCAGCCATCACGCTGGTCCTGCTGCATCAAACGCTCACGTAGGAAGCCCCGCCGGTTCATCACCTACGTCCGCCCTTAAGTGATGAACGGAATGAATGTCCTGGGTGAATCTGAGTGACTATTGCGACATCGGAGTATTACGTCTTCTCTCGCCCTTGACTGAGCGTTGAAGGCGTCCTCCGTATTTTCCTCCCTTCGCTGCAACCTCTCCGCTCGTCGCGTTGTCGCTCAGAAAGAAACAAACGCCATTACCACATGCACTCGATACTCATTCATACGGCCTTGAGACGCTCTACCCCGGCAGCTCGGAACCCGATGGAACGTGGCGACATTTTGCCACGTTACAACGTATACAGGTTTTTCATCAGTTAAATTTATCTCATGTTCTTCTACCTCACATACTCCAAACTTTTCACCTTCTAACCAACAAATATCCTCATTTTTCAAAATTAAATTTTCTACGATTTTTCGCTTTCTTCGCGACAAATGATTTAAATTAATAGTATAGTTAGAATTATTTTCATTCGTTGAATTTAAATAAATAGCACCATAATACATAGTTTCCTCTTCATTTGGCAATTTCAAACCCGGTAATGCAACAAAACTTTCTGGCATATCCTGAATATTAAAAGTCAAATAATTTATCTGTTTATTTAATTTACGAATTTTTCTATCATTTTCACAATGTATATTATTACTTTCTAATGTTTCCATAAATTTTAAATAGTTAATAGTGAAATCTTGATTAATCAATTCATCATTATGTTCATATTTTTCTAGACATTTATTTATATTTGCAATGAAAGTTTCAATATTGATTTTAGAATTATTTAAAAATTCAATCAATTTACGCTTATTCCATTCACAATTTTGATCCAGAAAATCTTGTTGCTCACTATCTATGTGCTCTATATTGCTACTTTCTAAAACATTATCATCCATCGACGTATTTTCTTCAATATTACTATGAATTTTACTTACCGTATTTAGAACTTTCTTTAAATCTTGCTGTAAAGATATATTCCCTATATTTATTACATTATCATTAATAACATGCGTATCATCCCTTCAATCAACAATCATAGTTGTAATTATATTACATGCATTACTACATTCTACAGTATTATTGACAGTTTGAATTTTATCATTTAAAGAAAATTCTAAATTCATATTTTCTACTTTTTCATAAAAAATTGGTACTAAATTCTGAATCCCTATATTTTCCTTTAAATCCCCTGTGGGAAAATTGAGGCACTTCTGTACAGAATCTGTTAAAATTTCTGTGGAGTGGGCAGATTCTGTACCAGACTGTGCCCAGATTTAGCAGCTGTGACGAGACGGCAACCAGAACAGAATCTGTTAAAAATTCTGTTTATCTATTCATTTGAGGTTACAGCGTATAAGAGAGAGGGAGACAGAGAGAGAAAGAGAGAGAGAGAGAGAGAGCGCGAAAGCTTATGCGCACGCGCAGCGTACATCTCATGCGTATATACAGCTGCTCAGTATATATAGCTATACTCTCGAGTCTTCATACGCTGTACTCAGAGTGTAGTTTATACAAGCATAATTGCAGTGCGGAAGGGTCTGAATAAAATAATAATTAAATAACGATGACCGCACAATGTATTATATCATGTTAAATTAATATAAAAGGTCGATAACTCCTATGATTGAGTACGTGAAGTTGAGGTTATGTTATGGGATAACTCAGGACATGAAGCCCTCAACAGAATCTGGACCGAATGTGGGCACTTATCATACTAGATAGTGTTCTGCAATTCTGCGCAGACAGTGTTCTCGAGCCCATATTTTATGCTCAATTTTCCAGCAGGGTCTAGAACATTAATATTATTTTCATACTTATGTATAGCTGATTTCAATGGGATTTTCTTTCCATTTATTTCTAAGTAACGCTTATCTAATCTTAGTTTTTGCTCTAATAGTGCTTTTATACCCAAAATACCATCATAAGGAATTGAAAAACCATCTGGGGCTACACGAAAATCAAAATCTGTATCATTTATGAATAATTTAACGGAACCTAACGTTCTAATGGCATTATCCGTAATTCCAGAAATCAGAATTCTATTACTAGTATTAATTACATCAGCAATTAATTTATCTTTCTTTATAATATTTAATTGAGCCCCACTATCTACTAATAGTTTATATGTAGTGTTCGAAAATTCGTCCGTAATTTCAATGCATAGCAAAAGATTTTCTAGCTTTAATACATAGGTTTCAAATAACAAATCTATTATATCATTATTATATTGACATGCGTTATTACTCATACTGTTAAATTTATCATTTTCATTACTCTCAATTTGTAATGGGAACGCTTTACTATGATCCCTTCCTACGCGTTCCTTCCAGGAAGAGAACTGGAGTTTCCTTGATTCTTTGTAAAACAATTATTTAGAGTATGACCAATACCCTTACAACCCGAACAAAATTGTTTATGCTGATTTTCTAATTATTTTACTTCATCACAATTACTAGCTTTATGACCTACTTTGTCACAAAATCCGCACTTTTCCCGCGAGGCTGCCACAGCTGCTAATTTTCTACATTCATTCATAGAATGTCCTACCAAATCAGAATATTCACAAACTTTCCTTACTCCTCCATTATTATAACTACTTTGATTTTGCTGTCTGAATCGATTACCGTAATATCTTTGTTGCTGTTGATTACCATTGTAATTACCATTATTATAATTATTTCTATTATTGGCGCAATTATTTCTAAAACTATTTCTATTAACTTGTTGAGTACTTTGCGCTGCTTTAAACTTTTCACAGTCTTTTACTTCATGCCCTAATCCTTCACATAATTGACATTTCAACTGCTGCTTAGCTTTATAATCTTGAACAAGAATTTTAATCTTTTCACAATTACTACTATCATGATCTATAGTTTCTCAAATTGTACAAAACCGAAATTTATTTTCACCTAAAGTAAAAAATTTTGTAATATGTCCTCTTTTATTACATCTCGTACAGTATACTTCAGGACAATTTTGCATAGTATGATCAAAGCTATCACAAAAACTACATTTTCTTGAATTTTGAATAGATGAATTTACACATTTATTAGGATTATGTCCTGGTTCTTTACATTTTGAACATAATATATACTCTAAAATATATGTACATTGCGAAGCTTCATGTCCCATTTCTTGGCAATATCGACAATGAAAGTTTTGTTTTCTATTCAATTTACAAGAGCTTATTGAATGACCCGATTTACTGCAAAAATTACAAATTAATTTTATTTTATCCTTGACTGCATTACAATTATTTGAGACATGATCATCTTTTTTGCAATATACACATCCTGCATTTTTGCAAAATAATGCTTCATGATCGCGATCTTTACACATTTGACAAAACATGACTTTATTCAATTGCTCGGCTTTTTCCCCATAAAAATTATTTATCAAACTCTCACTAAAACCCTTTCGTCTTTCTAATTCCTTTTCTATTTTAAGCGCAGCTTGTGACATTTGAGGAAATGTGTTTTCATTTCCCAATTCATATTTTATTTCAGGTTTTAACCCTTTTTTATAGTTACTTGCTACTTTACTATCTAATTGCACTGCAAAACTCCTTTACTCAGCTTCCGAAAGACCCTCCAATTTTTTCAGTTCTTTAATTTTTAAAACTAAATCTTTAACTCTATTATTGTAAGACAATACGGACTCATTATTCCCTTGAAAAATTTTTACGACTTTTGCATATAATTCATGAATATCTTCTAAAATAGGATATAATACTCGTATTGCATCTATTAACTCTGCAATTGAATCCAAATTATTGTTTCTCAATGCTCTTCCTACTTCACCCTTTAATCTAAATATTAGCAAACTTGTTACATTTTTTTCATCAATATCATCAATTAAATTTTTTACGTCTTTCAAAATATCTATGTAGTCTGTAGGTGACATATTTTTTCCATCAAAATCCGGTACATAATTAGCAATCTTTTCTAAACTCAATTTTATCGGCTTTCGATTTGACTGGTCACCAGTGTTATCAGTGCCATTAGGAGCCATGTTTAATAAATTTTCGCTAGCGCGATTAATTTCTACTTGAATAACTTTACTATTATCCTGAAATTTACTATCTTCTAACTTTGTATCCTGTTCTATAATATTCAAATCAATTAAATTAGTATTGGATGTTTCAAGCTGTTGTTCTATAATCGATCTATCAAGTATATCCGATGTCTGCGATTCTGAATCTGAAACTTTTGTATTATTTTGAATTTCTATTGCTGTAGTATCTTTTGCTGTTGTATTTGTAAGGTTATCAAATTCAATATTTTCTGCCTTTTCAAGATTTTCGTGTTGTTTATTTATATCATCAATATTCTTCAACAATGTACTATTCAGCGAATTATACCCTTGATCAAACGTAGGTAAAATATCTTTTGACGTACCTGTTATTAAACTTTGTTCAGCTTGAAAATCTCCAATATCTGAATACCTATTACTATTTTCTACTTGAAATGTTTCATTTAAAATACTATCTGTCGCATCAAAAAAATTTTCTGAAATAGCTTTATTTGATTTTGGAGTTGAATTTTGTTTTCCCTTAACTATTGGACTTGAAACTTTTCTTATAGCACCAGTATTAGGATTGATTTGGTCTAATGAGTCTTTATTTATTTCAGAACTTGACGTTTTTACAGGCGATCTCTGTAGTTTACTACTTCTTTTAAACGGATCTATTATTAAAGATTTTTCAAGATACTTTTCGAATGAAGGATGCTTTTGAATTTATTGCCGAGTTAATTTTCTAAATGGCAAAAAATCCTCAACAGTTTTATTATCCTTATCACTCATTTGATTTTTTAATAATCATAGTTTACTATTCGAATAAAATATACTATTCCGCGCTAAAAATTCGTATCCAGGCTACCAATATTCGCGTTTCCCATTTGTGTCCACACTAGCTATGTCCGCATTTAAAATTTATGTCCGCGTTATTGACGTCCGCCCTTAAAAAAAAATTTAGTCCGCTTAAAAAATTTGTGTCCCAGTAAAGGAAGGTGTCCGCGCTATAGTATCGTGCTAATAATTTTTGTCCGCAATTCTGATGTGTCCGCGCTAATGTAATGTGTCCGCGCTAACGTAATGTGTCCACACTATAGTAACGTGTCCGCGCTAAAGATTTCTATCCGCATTAAAAATTTGTGTTCGCGATTCTGATATGTCCGCACTATGGTGCGGACATATCAGGACTATATTTTAGATGAACTAAACGATGTAGAGCTATCGGGTAAAATGTAATCATTTAGAGTATGATTTCAACAAGCACTGTGCCAAATTTCAATTAGAAATATCAAGTAGTTTCTGCGCAATCGACGGTTGAAAAAAATTTTTTATTTCGGCTCCTATTGGTCCGATCTTGACAAAATTTATACGAAAATTCATGGATTTTTACTTACTTTAAGATTCATTTTACCGCGATTCTCTAACTTAAAAATTGGCTAAAATAAAAAAAAATGTGTTAAAATCGTTGTTAAATATTAATATTTAATAAATTCCTTTTTATTGTTTATTAAGTACGTCATAAGCTGTTGATTAAACGCGGTTGGACGCAATTATCATTCGGGATTGGGCTGGATCGGATTGGGCAGCAATTTGAACTTTTCGGGTAAATAATTTTGCTACAAGACGGCATTTTGAGATATCGAGATCGGGCTTCAATTTTTAAGTTGTCCGGACTAAAAGTCATCGATATATGCTAATACAATGAAGAAAAATGATTTTTTGTAAAAACCATTGCAATATGAAAATTAAAAAAAAAAGTTTTTTTATTTAACAATTTAACAATGAAAAAAATTAATTTTGCATTTAAAAATACATGTATCTTTTAGAAAATTCAATTCTGATCAACTTTTGTCTCTACTTTTTTTACAGAAATGCAATAACAATGAAGTAAATCAAGAAAAACTAAAAAATTTGCAATAATAACAATGTTCCCGACCTGGCTCATTGTAGAGACTTTATGGCTATTTTCAGTAAGTGACTATCAACATATTTCAACAATAAACAAACTATATGCTTTTGAACTCCCTGACTACCGAACTAACAATCAATTTTCTGTTTGTAATAGAAAAAAACGAACGAGAATGAGCTAATTATATCAGGAGTATATGTAGAGCGAGCAAGTAGCAGCTCCAGATTATACTTGAGAGAAGAAGGTGTGAAAGGAAGGTTAATAAAAATGCGTCTCTTCGAGCCAAAATGGTTTTTAATACGCCAGACGTTTCAGGGTATTGTACCCCCTCATCAGTGGCTAAGCAAATATTATTAAAATTTTACATGAACAAAAGGAAAAATACAATAAACTAAAACAAGTTAAAAAAATTACCAAAAATCCAATAAATTGAGTCGTCTACTACATTGACGAAACAAGAAAACGCAGACGGCGCTAGAAAATTACAAATTCGCAAAATTTAAAGTAAAAATTTACAATAGGAAATTTACAAAAGTTACAATAATCGTTACAAAAATGAACAACTTACAAGTGTGACGCTCGAAAAACTTAAACAATAGGAAAACCACACGACCGGTGCCACTCGGTGGTAATGTGGCACCGGCCAAGGACAAAAGTCAACTAAGTTAACGGCCAAAAATCGATCTTATATATATGTTACAATACATACGTCGGGCAAGGTTCTAATACAAATGAAATGCATATAAAGTGCAAAAATAAAGCGAATATCGCAGCCACGAAAGCCTCAGAGCTCGCTAAGTGTATCCGGAACACATAACGCAATAGAGGTGACACGAGCTGTTATTCATGTAGTAGAGCGGGGAGCCCGCGCCGCTCCGCGTGCGACGCCCCTACCATGACTGTATCACTATATAGTACAGTATGGCCGGGCCGTTGCCACGGCAACCCGGCTCTCCGACCTCCCACTTGGGCTGTGCCGCTCCGGCCCGCCAGCCAATCACCATTGAACGCGTGTTGGCTGAACTGAAGAGAGCGCGAAGCGGTGAGCCACCTCTCTCCGCGTCCTAGACTCATGGTACAATCTGCTCGCTACCGAGCCTCCGTAATCACAACATTTGTCAATTAAAATTTATTCGGACTAACTTTTAGATTGGAAATAACATTCTTATAACTGGCTTTGAGGTGGCACGTGTCCTCAGCCCTATTAAGCGTGCCATCGAAAAACTGTATATGGAGCATCTCCGAGAACCGTCTACGGAAAATAGATTGCTCTCTGTCAATTATTTTAATATTGTTAAAATCAAAGCTATGACCCGTCTCCAACACATGTACTGCAAGAGGGGAATTAAGATCCCTTTTCTCTATATACCTTTTATGTTCGTATTGCCTAGTTTTTAAAGGACGATACGTTTCTCCGATATATGTCGATTCGCAATCGGAGCAATCGATTTTATAAACAACGTTCCGTGTGTCACCTACCGCCGTAGGGTCTTTACCAAGTTTTATAAATTTGTTAAACTTGTTGGTAACATTATTAACTAACCTCACGTCATTATTTTTAAATACGGACCTTAATTTTTCATTGAACCCTTCGTAGTAAGGGAAAACCCCGTAGCCTTTTCCCGAGTGTAAATTATTGTTACTATTGCAATTAGAAGTGTGTGAGTCGATATTGCTCGTGTCCGCGCCTCTCAATGTGGCCCTTGAGATGCCCAAATTACGTGCAATCCGCTTTTTGCTAAATTTCTCAATAAAATCAGGAGGATAATCATTAGCTATTAAGATCTTTTTCGCCTTTTCAACGTTCTCACAGTGGAATCGAGGATCCGACAATAATATTGCCCTATCAAAAAGATTGGATATTATTGCTATTTTTTGACTTTTTGGATGATGGGAAAAGAAATTAATGTATCTGCAGGAAGCTGTGTTTTTTTGGTACCAATTAGTAAATATTTTGCCACTAGAATCATGAAAAATCGAAATGTCAAGAAAGTTAATACTATTGTTTACTTCAATTTCCGAAGTGAATTGAAGGTATTCGTTGTAATTATTAAAAACAGATAACACAACTTCAATCTCTTCTCTGTCCACTATCAAAAAACAGTCATCCACGTATCTGCGAAAAAGTCGAACGCTAGATTTTGTAATGCTCAGACAATGCTCCTCGAGGTCCTCAAGAACTGCATTTGCAAAAACAGGACTCGAGCAAAATCCCATCGGGGCGCCAGAAACCTGTTTATAAAAATTGCCATCAAATACAAGATATGTACAATCGAGAAGAGTTCTTATACCGTCGATAAATTCGTCCTTAGACATGCAATTCAAACATGCAAGCCATTTCCACCTCTTCTCTATCGACAATAAAATTGCATCTTTTGGCAAGCTCGAAAACAAGGAAACGACATCGAATGACGCGAAACAGTGTTTTTCGGAAATATCTATATTAATCAGATCATTCTTTAATTGAGAGCTATTTTTAATGTATGAAGACGGTAAAGGAAAATGTTTCGTTAATAAGACAGATACACACTTATCAACAGAATAAGTGGGGCTATTAACAGCAGAAACTATAATCCGTACAGGATTATCAGGTTTGTGAATTTTTATAAGGCCGTACGCTTTCGGCAGCGATGTGTGCTCGATACCCTTAGAAGATAGACCTCTGAAGGCCTCATCACACTCCAAGACGCCCCGTGTACTCCAAAGGTCAATCAGTTTTTTAATCCGCTTTTTTATCCCTGCGGCGGGGTTAACTTTAACCCGTCTATAAAATCTATCATCGCTAAGGGCGTCATTGACCTTCGAAATGTACACGTTGCGATCTACTGCCACCGTAGCGTTGCCCTTATCTGCTCTAGTAAAAAATAAATCCGGATTATTCTTTAAAAATTGTTTTGTACGTTTGATATTATACAACATGATGCGTTCATGGTAAGGTGTGCGTGTCTTATTTTTAATTTGTGAATTTAAAATGGAAATAACGCCATCACGTAGTCCTCCGTCTATGCCTCGATTGAACATATAAACATTCTCTAGGCTTTTCAAAATCTCAATAGCTTCTTTAAAATGGAAATCAGTATTAAAATTAAATTTTTCACCCATAGACATCACCTTTTCTACATAATCCGGAAGTTGTGAATCAGAAAGATTCACAAGCCATTTTTTCTTATTTCGAAAATATCCGCATTGCTAAAATTATAATCCGACATAATATTATTCACCTTCGAACCAAGAAGATTCGAAGTGTTTCCATGCGAGCGGACCGAAAGGTCATGTCCCTGAGCGTGTAAACACGCTGCGGAGAGGTCAGATATTTTTCTCTCGTAGTTATAATTCAATTTATTTTTATAAGTTGAAAGTGAATTAATTGAAAAATCCAAAACTACTCTAGAAAAGGCCTCGGAGCTCAGTCTTATAACGTTACCAACAATGTGCAATATTTTTTATCTAAATAACTAATATGTGTATTACAGTCAATAATTTCTAATTTTAAAAGTTTCTTTTGCAAATTCTTAATGTAATTATGGTATTTTCTAGCCGCAAATTTGCTATGGAAAAATCTACGCACGTTCATTCTTGAAATGTGTTTTGGCACAAAATCTTTCTCCCGACACTCTAGCAAAAACTTCAATTGGTACGTGCATTTAAGAGTATCGCGCTGTGCTTTCAAAATTTTGCTGACTAGAAATTTAACTTCTAACGGAAAATTAAAAGAAATGAATTTAAATAAGTCTCTAACATTTACAAATTTCGGAAAGCAAGAGTTACTACTATTGTTGACAATAACACTGGAACGGACACGGTCTTCTGTATGGCAACTTAGCTGACTTTGTCGTGTCGTTGACTCCTCCTCGCGCCTATTCCTTTCCCCGGCCAATGCTCCCGATGGTTCGTTATCCGCCGGAGCGCCAACAGCCCTCGCTCGTTGCAATCTTGTCGTCGATCTCGTTGTAGGAGGCATGATTATCGTGACGCAAATGCCCAAAATTGTTTAAAACTGACTCTATCGCTCGATGATGGTAGTTAGGAAGGTTAATAAAAATGCGTCTCTTCGAGCCAAAATGGTTTTTAATACGCCAGACGTTTCAGGGTATTGTACCCCCTCATCAGTGGCTAAGCAAATATTATTAAAATTTTACATGAACAAAAGGAAAAATACAATAAACTAAAACAAGTTAAAAAAATTACCAAAAATCCAATAAATTGAGTCATCTACTACATTGACGAAACAAGAAAACGCAGACGGCGCTAGAAAATTACAAATTCGCAAAATTTAAAGTAAAAATTTACAATAGGAAATTTACAAAAGTTACAAATTGTATTTATATAGTAAGTATATAATAATAAGTATATAGTAATAAGTATATAATAAGTATATAGTAATTATATAATAAGAATGTTATTTCCAATCTAAAAGTTAGTCCGAATAAATTTTAATTGACAAATGTTGTGATTACGGAGGCTCGGTAGCGAGCAGATTGTACCAGGAGTCTAGGACGCGGAGAGAGGTGGTGAAGGTGTGAAGTTGGGCTGGTATTCTAATCTAGCGAGGCGTCACTTATCACGGTTACTCTACACACTTATAGTCTCTTGAGTGGCTAGCGAAATCCTAATCTCGGATGAATGAGGAGCCTGCCGGTCAAGCGAGGCGATGGCAATTTGAGTCTATGATAATGCCGGACATAGAATATAAATCAGTCACCTCCTTTATTAATATACTAGCCTATTCATTAACACATCTTTTAACTATAGATTTGCATAATTAAATCAAGGAAATCTTGGTGGATGTATCAGTAGACATTCTCGGATCCTTGCTGAACATGAAATTCGACACCACCCCAAAATTCGGACTTGGTCCACCCTTATTTCCACGGTAATATTAATGGTGGAAGAGGGAGTGAAGGTTAGTCTGTATAGTAGTGGTCCTCCAAGACAGATTCTGCGAGATGGAATTTAATACCACCCAATTTTTTACTTGACTCGCCTCAATATTTTCGAAGATTATGGATAGATTAATTTGATGTATGATCGACTTTTGAAGTACTCCCCATAAGCTAAAACCATAAACTAGAAGTTACTAGTTGGCGTTAAGGGTTCATGTACATTAATCCGCACTTCTGTAAAGAGGATTTTGAATATCGCGCGCTCGATCGATTATTTATAGGTGGAGCCACTGGATGGATATCGACATTGATTAATCGATCGATATTGATAAAGGGAGCGCGAATTAGCATATAAATTAGAGGATATTGAGGGCGGCAATGAATTTCTCGACCAATGAGAAAATTAGGATTAGAAAAGAGGGCGCTGGAAAAAATCACGGATAGAGAAAAAAACCAGTGGTGGTCTATTAAACATCAATAGAGGATTCATTTCAGGTAGAGGACCAATTCGGAAATTCAGCGACCGAGGCGACGCTTCCGTGAAGAAGGAGGTCGGGTGGGAAAAACGCGGCATCGTTCCTTGAGCGGAGCATCGGCCTCGGCCATTCCGTTCCCGATCGCCCTAGTAGCAACAGTTTCTTTTCTCAGTTATTAAGCAGTCTTGCCAGTGAGATTTTAGAGGAATTTGATTCCAGTGGAAGTTTTCCCAGGAAGTCTATTCGTCACGCCAAGTTCGATCACTGGAGTATTTGTAAAGGATTATTGAAGGATTTTGCATAGTCAGAGTGATATTTTGTGTACGCAGTTGGTGAGAAATTATTCTAACATTCATTGAGAATATTTATATTGGATAATGAAGTAGGTAGAGGCCAAGATTTGTTCCGAGTATGCGTGGACCTTTTTCCGTTTCAGGAGATTTGGCGGTCTTCCCTTTTGTTTGTTATGATTCTAAATTCACCTAGAGGATTTTCCGTGGCTCTTTTTATTATTAAGCGGAGTACCACTTAGACCCATGAGATTATTTAAAATCGTTAATCGTTGTTTGCCACTAATTAACTGTGTACAAAGAACTGAGTACAATATATAATTTTAGATAGTATATAATGATAATTTGTGTTAATTTCTGTGACCCGGTTACTACCACATTCCCGCTTCCCGCCTTCTCAGGAACTCTACGAGCCGAGAAAAGGAGTCAGCCGTGCACAAATAAATTAATTGTACACTAACTGGAATCCCCGAGCGAGCGGGAAAATTACACGTTACAAATACATTACTATTTTAAAAAATACATAGTTAATAATAAAAATCAATTAAATTTACACTGTTTTACGTCATTGACTATACCTCAATCTTTTTCACGCTCAGATTAATCCAACCCACTCGTGATTTGATGGTAGACATGTTTCGTTCCACCTAATTCAACGACACCAAACTACTAAGCTGTTGAGTCGTAGCCACGAAAAATTTCTGTAAGAGGTTAACTCATCTACATCATGAATAAATTACAGCAATTAAGAATTGTACTCTAAGTATTGAGCATTGTGCAGTTACACGAACCAGCAGCGCGCTTTTTCTGCAATGATAGGTGGCTTCGATCGTTGAAACATTGCTCAATCCCTACCCTTCTAAAGAAACTAAAATATATAATAAATTTCTGCAGTCTACATACTATAAAACTCTTATTTAATCGCGGTTTCTTCGAGAGCGAGCGAGATGTTATTCGTGCTCTTGGCGAGAGTATTTTGCGTCGTGAAATACAGACAACCTGGCAAGTCATGGACATCATACAGCAGTATCAGCTGATAATAGGTAATTTAAAACGTTTAAAATTCATGTTAGCTAGCTAGAAGTATGTACATTTTTACGGTGATGATCATGGTGAAGAGGTGGTGGACGAAAAGCCAGAGGTGGCTATGAACCTCAAAATGTTTGCTATAGAGCCATCACATCAATCTTTGAAAGAAGTAGCCACTTGCAGTGCAGGTGCACCTTCATCCACTATTCCCTCTACTGCTCCGGATTCAGACGAATCAAAAGTGATTACGACTGGTGAAGCTATGGAAATTGATCCATCATTGATCATTACTTCAGAACCATCTACGTCGTGCATGATAATACCCCTCAAGGAAAATCATGACGATGACGATAAAGGTAATGCTAGTAATCAGGAAGTCAGCGCTCCAAAAAAAGAAGAGAATGACGTTGACGATGGAGTAGTTGCCGATATAACGTTATGCTCGCAATCTTCCAACACTTCTTTTGTTTCTTCTTCTTCAAGTTGTACCATTTTATGTGATGACATTCAGATATCAGGACATAGTTCGGGTGACGACGACGGCGAGACGAATGAATGCAAGCATTTCATGTATTTTTGATAATGATAGCAGCACCGGTGAATGGCAGCATACAAATCTAAAAACTACGTGATTATTTGCAGGAGGGTGATGGTGCTGAACAGCCGATGTGGCGGTACATCATAATTCATCAAGAGCCTACAAAATACTATCGGACTTTTTGTCTAAATGCCCGAGCAGCCATCGTCAATATTTGTCGATCACCAGCATTCAACACTGATGCCTCAGAGTGGCTAAGTCGCGGTCTACACGAGATCCACAGGTACCTGTGTGAGGATACTAGACCCACCGATTTTATCGGGACATCTATAAACTCGGCACAGTTTCGTCATGGCGTTGTGGGGATTTCGTATAGGCAAGTACGGAATTGCATGTAAGCGATATACTCGAACTCTTAGAGAGCGTTTCGCAAAATAATGACGGTCTTGAGATTGACGAGGCACTGACAATAACTGTTAGTACGGCGTCGGTGCCTATAAGAGATAAACTATTTCAGAAGTATTACGCCTATTTAGGTGTGGATATAGTCGTGTTTCCGTTTCGAGGAATTCTTCGTGGTGAAAAGCCATTATTGGATGGTAGCGAGTATGTCTACAATGTCGGAAATACAGTCATATATATATATATATATATATATATATATATATATATATTGCACATTATGTATTACAATAACGCGCGACATTATCAGCCCATTTTAAACTTGGTAGTTACAGCCGGTAGCCGATGATATTGCTTGTCGTGCAATAGAAAAATCATAAGTGATAGAAATCATCGATGTCCAAATCGTCGTCATAGTTGTCTGGGGAGTCCCCCTTGCGTGTGTGACCCGAAGTCTGGCGCGCGTTCAGAGTGTCCACGATGCGCTAGAATATTTCTGGACCAGATCTGCTATCTCAATTATTTCAAATCAGATTCATTTGGTAAGGGTCACACGGTATGCGAAAGTTTAAAGATCTGCTTAAGATGTTGTAGAACTATTAGAATTAATAATACGCCTGCACACGTGTGCGATAACGACTATTGTAAAATGTGTAACCGGATGTAACCAATCGAACACTTATGCTTTATGCAACCTCTTACTGTCACACGTCATTCAAGCAGTACTACTGTAAGAAAGAAGCAGACTTTGTATTTAATGATTTTGAGACCCATAATTCTGATGCAATTTGCGCACGTGAAGTTCCTCGATAGTCTAAATTATTTGCATATGTCGCTGAGTGCTCTGCCAAAAACCTATGGACTTGGTCACATTGAGAAAGGTACTTTCCCCATCTATTAAATACGCCGCAAAATCAAAATTATGTAGATGAAATGCAGGCAACGCGTTCCTGGAGAGGTACGCTGACAAACGAAAGCAAAATTATGTGTTCGATTTTTGGTACGCAATTGTGAAGTACTGCAAGCAGGACGTTAAGTTATTGCGACTAGCGAGCCTTGCGTTCTGCAAGACGTTCATGGACTACAGATCAACAGATCCGTTCGAGCAATGCGTCACAATAGCAGCCTCCTGTATGCGGCTATTCCGTAAGGTATTTTTACAAAAGAATAAAATCAGCATTATACCCACCGGTGGCTATCATCGGGCCTATAAGCAATCATTAAAAGTTGGACGGTTAGATGAGATCATGGTAATACTTTCCTTGAAATTTAAATTCCCTCTTTAGTATTCGCAAGTATCCTCTTCGTGCATATATAAAAATAATATATACTTGGTTTTATACATATATGTGAAGGTCTTACAGTACTGACACCCATAGGTTTCTTGGGTATAATTTTTTACTAGTATGAGGAAAATTAAAAATTAAAGATAAATTTCCTTCCTGAGAGCAAACTTTTCTAGGAAAAAATTTTCGCAAGTACAAATCCATACAATATTCGAAAATTGTCTTACAGTATCGAACATTTTAGTTTTTTGCCAAATCTTTTCATTGGTACCATGAATATTGAAAATTCAAAGTAATATAAGCGTATGCCTAAATGTCTGTGATATTTAAAATTTATGAAACGTGGGGTGTGCATGTATGTATGTGTGTACATATATATATACATATATATCCATATATATATATATATATGGGTGATCCTCTGACAAATCAAGCGCGCCATTTTTTGACACCCACCCCCCCCCCAAATGTTTAAAACATTCTTTACGAGCCTATTAATGCCCCTGAACTTTTCCAAATTTTTTCCATCACTTTTATTTAAGTATTAGAAACTCAAAGTTGGCATTGCAAGCATTTTTTCCATTTTTTGCCTATTTTCATTAATTTGTAGCTCCTGAGGGAAACATTTTTAACGATAAACACATAGAACATTTTTTTTAGTAAATTTGCTCTAATTTAAGGGGAAAATATTGCCAAAGTCATACATATATATATATATATATTCTACGTATGAACCTTTTAAGCCTTAAAATCAAGTTTTCAGCTTGATCGATCATCAATATCAGATCAGCATGTTCATGTGTGTCGTCGCGTTTATAGGTTTATAGTTTTGTAATACTTCTTTCGGTGGCGAGTGTTGATTAGCTGCGGGTATCCCCACAGTTTAGTTATTCAATTACTGCTTTGTTCGGGGGTCGAGTCTTTATAAACCCTTCACTCGATCAGCGCAGCGCCTTTCACGACTAGATCAGGTACTGGTGTCCAACCTCGTTTTTACGACTTGCCGCTGAAGACTAGCTGTCTACTTGGAGTTATTGCAGAAGAATCTACACGAGATCGTAAGAGGGTGTCAAGGTACTACCTATACGCAAGCGGGGGCCTAGAAATCTACCGAACTCTGCAGGCAAGCTGGCATATTTGCTCCAGTTAAAGGTACATCTCAACTGCAGTACACTGCGATGAAAGGACCGCCAAGCATATCTGGCGTGAGTGGGTGAAGCCACAGCTTAGATAAGTTTAAAATCCGCCACGACAAGCTCGTGTAGTTGTAAGCTATTTACACTCGCTAAAGAAAGAATAGACGCAAGCTTTATTAAAATGCTTTATAAGAACCTGTGTAAGATACCTATACGAACAATCATAGACTAGATCGAAATGACTGAATGAGTGTATAAATCTCTGTGTACCCACAAGCCTCTATCCGGATTTACATCAATAAAACAAAACAAAGAGCAAGAGTAGATATTTAGAAGTAACTTCATTTCTACTAATCTAGATACCCTTCTTGTACTAACTTAACCCTACCTTAATAAATATATAAACTAGATGTAAGTATAAGGACCAAGAGACATCCGCAGACTTTGTCAGCCACATCCAAACAGCTTTTAGAGTGTGTACGCTTTTTTCTGCAGCGTGTCCGTTTTTTCGTATTACGAGTTCACACATACCAGCAAACGCCTACGTTGCACCAGAAACGTCCGCGGAAATATTCTTGTCCACACAACAAAGACGTGTCCGCATTTCTTTGTGTCCGCATTTCTGAGCGTGTCCGCAGAATGGGCAAAGTCCATTTAATCGGACTTATATCACCAAATATGGTTCTGGAGGATCTTGAGGAACATTGTTTGGGCATCGCAAAATCTAGTGTTCGACTTTTTTATAGATACGTGGATGACTGTCTTTTGGTTTTAGATAGAGAGAAGATTGAATTTGTGTTATCTATATTTAATAGCTATAACTATTCCCTTCAATTTACTCATGAAATTGAAGTCAACAATAGTATAAATTTTCTTGACATCTCTATTATTCATGATTCAGGTGGCAACATTTTTACTAATTGGTTTCAAAAAAATACAGCGTCATCTAGATACATAAATTATTTCTCTCACCGCCCAAAAAACTAGAAGATAGCAATAATGTATAACTTATTTGATAGGGCGATATTATTGTCTGATCCACGGTTTCACGGTGAAAATATCGAAAAGGCGAAAAAAATTCTCGTAGCCAATGACTATCCTCCAGATTTCATAGAAAAATTTAGTAAAAAACGGATTGTACGCAACATGAGCCTTTCAAGGGCCACGTTGGAAGGTGTAGTTGCAGGCAATGCACATTCTCACAATATTAATAAAAATAACTCTAACTCCGGAAAAGGATTCGCAGTGTTTCCCTATTATGAAGGGTTTAATGACAAATTAAAGTCGGTTTTGAAAAGAAATGATATGAGTCTTATTAATAGTGTTACTGATAAGTTCAACAAATTTATAAAACTTGGCAAAGATCCTACTGCAGTGGGAGATACAAGAAACGTTGTCTATAAAATCGACTGCTTCGATTACGAATCTACGTACATCGGAGAAACGTATCGGCCGTTAAAAACTAGGCAATACGAACATAAAAGATATATAGAGAAAAGGGATCTTAACTCCCCCCTCGCGGTACATGCATTGGAGACGGGACACAATTTTGATTTTAACAATATTAAAATAATAGACAGAGAACCGTCTATTTTCCGTAGACGTTTCTCAGAAATGCTACATATCCAGTTTTTCGATGGCACTCTTAATAGGGCTGAGGATACGTGCCGCTTCAAATCTAGCTATAAAAATGTTATATCAAATCTAAAAAACAGTCCTAATAAATTTTGATCTGTAAATAATGTTATTGCGGAGGTTCGGTGGCGAGCAGACTGTATCAGGAGCTTAGCATGCAGAGAGAGGTGGCATACCGCCTCGCGCTCTCTTCAACTCAGCCAACACATGTTCGATAGTGATTGGCTGGCGAGCCGGAGCGGAACAGCCCAGTGGGAGGTCGGGGAGACCGGGTTGCCGTGGCAACGCCCCATCCATACTGCATACTATATAGTCATACAGTCATGGTAGGAGCGTTTCTTCCGATGCGGCGCGGGCCCCCCGCTCTGCTGCTCGAATACTGCGTGTCACCTCTACTGTGTTATTCGTTCTGGATATACGGATGAAGCTCAGGGTATCCGTTGCCGCTGTATTTTGCATTATAATTTATATATATTTTTGGTAATAGACTCTTAGTATTAGTTCACCGTTTTATGTATGTATTGCGCAATATATATAGTCTGATTTTTGGACGAGACATTAGTTGATGTCCTACCTCGGCCGGTGCCGCTTTACCACCGAATGGCACCGGTAAATCTCGTTCTGTTTTTAAATAAAATTCTCGAGTCATAGTCCGTAAGTAAATTTTGTAAAAAGCTTTTTGTAACAGCTTAAATTTCAAGTTTTGTACTGTTATAAATTTTGTTAAATTTGTAAAATTTTAGCGCCATATGCGATTTCTCTTTTTCCTGCTTCATCTAATTATGTGAAAGACGGAAGTTGTTTTACAAATTAGGTGAATATTATAATTTTATTTTCAATCTCTTTTACCTTAATATTATAATTGTAATAAAAATCTTGTGCATTCACTATTATATAGCCACTGAAGAGGGGATATATATATCCCGAAACGTTTGGCAATTTTGAATAAATACTTGGTTCGAAGAGACGCATCTTTAATTAATTTTTACACCATTTCCATCATCGAGCGATAAATTCACTATTAAACAAAAAAAAAACAGATTTTCCATCTTGTTGATATAATCGTGTTTATACATAGCAACCGTTACATTGCCTTTATCAGCAAAGGTGAACATATCTGAATACATTTAACATGAACCGTGGATCTTTACCGGTTTTAAGCAACGTTTCCTTTGACGATATTGATAGAATATACGGAGCTAACGCACGACAACACACTAAGACATGGATCACGCTACAACGAGACCTAACGAGAGCGAAATCCTAAAGGCGCTTCCTACTGCGATGCAGGACATACGACACACGCCCTGCAAACGTGAACAACATCGCAAGTAATCTGAATCATTTAAATGTTCATAGTGACTCGATTCGAAATCAATTCAGAAAAATCGTTAATAACTTGCAACATAATATTTTAAATCTTGAGATTGAAGATATATGTAAATAAATAAATTGTTTTGTACACTAACGGGAATCCCTGTGCGGGCAGGCAAATTCCACATTACAATACATAGTTAAGGGTATCAACAAGCAGAAGATGGGTCAATTCCAGCGCGACTCAAAACAACTATGTAATGCAGCCAATGCAGGGCCTCATGCGGGGACAATGCGGAGCCTCATGCAAGGCCAATGCGGAGCCCCATGCCGGGTCTAAAATGCCCCGCATTGCGGGGCCCCATATGAGGCCAATGCAGTGCCAATGCAGGGCCACTGCGATTATGATTGAAGGCGGTAGGTGATGGATCTGAGCGATAGAAGAAGGGCGGAACCATGCGGGGTGGATGCGTAAAAAATGTAGCTTGCTGCATTTCCAGCTGCTCTCGACTCTTCGTGCCTGCGCGTCGCCGCGCTGAGCTCGCCTCGGGCAGAGAGTTACATTTTTTCACTTGTAACGTTATAAACATTTAATATAAACAAAATAATGTATAACATATTTATATGTGTGTATTTGTCGTTAAATTCTTTAACTCAGACATTAATTCTCAGTTCTCTAGGCGTTTTCATAAAAAAGATTTCCTTATCGGTAGACACAAGTTTTTTCCCGTTGGTATATTTCTTTCTTTTACAACCGTATTTTCATATATAATAAATGTTTTTTGTCTTTTTTGACCTATTCTGTTGTGTTCAATAGATCCCATGGAAAATCCTCATCTACTTTTTATACCGTATATCTTTCCTAATAAATTTTTAACTTGTTCTAAAAACTAAATTTACTACATTTATGCGTTTATTAGAGATGAAAAAATAGAGTCCATTCTACTAGAGCTTTGCTCCCTCTTAAAAAATGCTTTTTAGGCACGACCGCAAGGCGGGAATGCCTTATAGTTTCACCATCGTAAAAATTGTAATCAGCGATATCTCAGCCAATTGTCGACCAATCGGGCTGAAAATTTAGGAGAATACAACTCTTATATGTACAAAAAAACGTTTTTTTCTTTTCTCGATTACCGATATATTGTTGAAATGGTAGCTCTTTATGCTTAATTCTACAAACGGTTTTTTGATCATAACTCAAATTCTAAGCATTTTACACAAAAAAGTTAAATGAAAATGTTGTACATCTCAAAAAAACACAACTTTTTCCTATTAACATGAACACTCGAAAATGCTTAGAGTTCAAATTAAGAAGCTAAAATCGAATTTTTTACATTAAAATAGTTCGTTTTCATAATAAAACTTTTTACGCATATGTTTTACAGAAAAACGTTGAATATATAAGTTATAGATATTTTAAAAATACAATTTTTTACCGGAATAATTATACGCTTCGAATGATTCAATATTTTATAAAACCCCAAAACTGATTTTTTTTAAATAAAAATTTTAGTTTATCTCGATTATCTCTGCGAAATTAACTCCAATCGAGCTAAATTTTTTTTTACAAACTCGACCTATGCTAATATCGTGACAGAAGGAAATTGGACTTAATCCCATTCATACAAAAAATATGCGAACATGTTTTAGAATTTCGAAAAACGGTTTTTTGGTCATAACTCAAATTCTAAGCATTTTACACAAAAAAGTTAAAGGTAAATGTTGTAAATCTTTAAAAAATACAACTTTTTCCTATTTACATAAATAATCGAAAATGCTTAGAATTCAAGTTAACGAGCCAAAATCGAATTTTAATACTAAAATAATTCGTTTTTCAAAATAAAACTTTTCAGGTATGTGTTTTACATAAAAATACTCAACATAAAACTTATAGATATTTCGAAAATACAACTTTTTACCGGAATAATTATACGCTTAGAATGATTTAACACATTATAAAACTAAAAAAACTGAATATTTAAAGAAAAATTTCAGTTGGCCGCGATTATCTCTGCGAAATTAATTACAATCAATCCAAATTTTTTTTTATAAACTCTTTCTACATTGATATCACGACAGAATAAATTTGGGCTCAATCCCATTTATACAAAAAAACCAGGTGAGCGCGAAACACAAACGTAGGGATACCAGGTGAGCGCGAAGCGCGAACGTAGAGGGATCAGGTGAGCGCGAAGCGCGAGCGTCGGCCGTGCCTTAAATGCAAGACGCGAAGCGCGTTTCGTTTCGCGTTTTGCATGCCTTGCATCGCGGAGCGAGGGGCAAGCCACGGAGGCCCGCAGGGCCGAAAACCGACTGTGGCGCGCTAGTTAAAATTGATTTTAAATAACACTAAATAAAAATGAATAACGAGCATGGATGTATTGATTATAATTAATGGTTTATTGACTTTTATATAAGTCAAATATTTTTAAAGTTATTATATATTGAGTATATGGCACCCGGGTGCACTTTTAAAAGTATGAAACCTTGTTTAGTTTTTTTAAATTATTATAACTGTTAAACCTGATAGCGCAACAAAATTTCGATAGATTACGATAATATTTCACTGTTTTACTTAAATGTTTTGATGCGCTTGTATAAGGGCCGAATTAGATTTATTCGGGTCGCTAGGGTTCGAACAAGTAATTTATTTTATTTGGGAGGCTATCTTTGATCGTGATCTTATATTGCAATAATAATTATTAACAAATAAATTTATGTGTCATTCGTCTCTAAGTCCGATCAAATGGACTTTGCCCATTCTGCGGACACGCTCAGAAATGTGGACACGTCTTTGTTGTGTGGACAAGAATATTTTCGCGGACGTTTCTGGTGCAACGTAGGCGTTTGCTGGTATGTGTGAACTCGTAATACGAAAAAACGGACACGCTGCAGAAAAAAGCGTACACACTCTAAAAGCTGTTTGGATGTGGCTGACAAAGTCTGCGGATGTCTCTTGGTCCTTATACTTACATCTAGTTTATATATTTATTAAGGTAGAGTTAAGTTAGTACAAGAAGGGTATCTAGATTAGTAGAAATGAAGTTACTTCTAAATATCTACTCTTGCTCTTTGTTTTGTTTTATTGATGTAAATCCGGATAGAGGCTTGTGGGTACACAGAGATTCATACACTCATTCAGTCATTTCGATCTAGTCTATGATTGTTCGTATAGGTATCTTACACAGGTTCTTATAAAGCATTTTAATAAAGCTTGCGTCTATTCTTTCTTTAGCGAGTGTAAATAGCTTACAACTACACGAGCTTGTCGTGGCGGATTTTAAACTTATCTAAGCTGTGGCTTCACCCACTCACGCCAGATATGCTTGGCGGTCCTTTCATCGCAGTGTACTGCAGTTGAGATGTACCTTTAACTGGAGCAAATATGCCAGCTTGCCTGCAGAGTTCGGTAGATTTCTAGGCCCCCGCTTGCGTATAGGTAGTACCTTGACACCCTCTTACGATCTCGTGTAGATTCTTCTGCAATAACTCCAAGTAGACAGCTAGTCTTCAGCGGCAAGTCGTAAAAACGAGGTTGGACACCAGTACCTGATCTAGTCGTGAAAGGCGCTGCGCTGATCGAGTGAGGGGTTTATAAAGACTCGACCCCCGATCAAAGCAGTAATTGAATAACTAAACTGTGGGGATACGCGCAGCTAATCAACACTCGCCACCGGAAGTATTACAAAACTATAAACGCGACGACACACATGAACATGCTGAGTTGCTCTTTCTGAAACGCTCGAATCCCGGTCATACCGTTGCTCAACCAGCGCACGAAGCTGATATATTGCAATAGATTTACCGTCAGCATACTTTCACACACCCACACAAGTCATACGCTATACATGTCAAAATCGATAATTAAAAAATCAATCGCAGGACCTTACAGGCTAAACAAGTCATTTTTAATAAACTTGTGTTTTTTAATAAATAAGCTATTATATTTATTTCTCACAGAGAAACCAAGTCCTCCGACATTCTGAGACGTTCAGAGGTTCTTTTATAATGAGTTAAACTATGTTTTCAAATTTTTGTGTCTTCGATGTTGTTTTTAAGGCTTAAAAGGTTTATACGTAGAAGTAAACTGGCAATATTTTTCCCTTAAACTAGAGCAAATTTGCAGAAAAAATATTGTATGTGGAATGAGACGGCAGCACGGAGGTGTGAGGAGGAAAAGCCGTGCGACCACGGTGATGACGGCGCGAGCGGGCAAACCGCGGGTCGGAGTCCACGGTAATGACCGCTGCGTTCATTCTCTGGGGTGATGTGGTGTGTGGTTGCGGCGCTTCTTTCTCCTCATCGTTGTCTCCTCTTGTATTCTTCGTGGCTTTATGTCGCGTCTGATTTTATGGGTTAAGGGCGCCTTGAACGCGTCGCGGATACCTCGAGCAGTTTACAGGCCTCAGCTCACAATCTTGTTCGTCAAGGCCGTTTGAGCCGAGAAATAATAAAGGATTAAACACAGGTGGATTTACGAATGACAATAGTTGATTTATTGTAAAGGATTAGATTTATTCGTATTATACACGTTCGCCTCGCACGTCACTTGCACGCATACGCGGCAACGGTTTCGGCGGATACACGGCACTCGCGGATTAGCAATCACTCTCTTACTTTCTTTCTCTACTCTCACTCCTCCTCTCGTTCGGCCGAAGTCTCGTACCCTATAACGCGCGAATAACAACAGGTTCGCGGGTGGATGACGGTTGACTCCTGGATTTGCTCTCAGTACTTCTCTGAATTTACTCTGGATTATTCCCTGGATTGCTCCGATGCTTACTCTTACAACGTTCGCTGGGTACTAACTTCGCGCTTCCTCGTCTCACGCTCATACACACATTTTATTTGCGGCCCATCACGTGACCGTTCGCATACAGTACATTTCCATTCACGGCAATTACAAATTTTTTTTACATATATCGTTGTGGACGACGCTTGCGCCTCCACTTCGATCCAATAGTCCTTTACGTTCGCACAGTGAAGCTCGGAGGCCTCCACTCGGTGATTCTCATTCTCTCTATCTCTCTCCCTCGCATTCTCTCGGCTGCGCACGCACACGCGAGCGCTCGCATACTCATACATACGTGGCTCTGCCGCTCGCCGCGACACTCACTACGTCCGCCGTCGCCTCGCGCTCCTCGATGTTGTCATGGTGGCTCTGCGCGCCACGCACGGCCGCGTGTGGTAGCCTACGGCGCTCCTACTCCTCGAGCGCTCTCTCGCAGCTTGGCGGCCGTGACGTCACAACGGCGACTGGGCAGCGTGCTGTGTACTCTTGCGCGCTCTCTCTTTTTTTTGGGGTAGACGTCAAAAAATGGCACGCTCGATTTGTCAGAAAATCACCCATATATATATATATATATATATGTACTAGGGGGTACCCCCCTGCTCGCTCCGCTTACATTTATACATATAATTTACAGCAACAATTTCAAGAATTGATTTTAAACTTTTAGATTCTCAAATCTCAATTTTTAAATATATGCATAATTTATTGACTGTTAGAACAATAATAATTCTTAAAATGTGCCTACTGCCATAAAATTCATGGTATATAAATGATACTGAAAAATGTTATTATAAAAATAGCTCACCCATCAGCTCCACCCTCCATCTGCCACCTCTCCCTATCTTCTCCACGATGATCACTAATCATGAAGTCTATTAACTACCTGTCATCTTCACCATTCAACCTTTATCTACCACCGACCATCTAAATCCTGGACACCTCGCCTCTCGTTTTTTCCTCCAACGTCCACACACAACCCCTACATATCAGCTCTACTCAACACTTCAAACCTTTACCTATCACCTTGACCCATGACCTTTTCATCTACCTACATCTACCCATAAACTCCACCGTCTCTCAGCTATTAGCACCTCACTCACATCACCTATAATCTCGCCCATGAGGCCGATTAAATCATAAAATCTACCCTTTACCTATGACTTTCAACTAAAATTATTATTCTCTGCGTATGTTCTCCACCTATCACCCCAATTTATTTCGTAACGCTCCACTTATTACACCAACCTTATCTTCTTGACTCTCCACCTATCATTTCCACCTTCCATCTATCGCCTCCAGTCACGACCTCTAGCCTCCCACTATTACGTCTAATCATGACTCGTAACATTGATCTATTAACTACACCCATAGCTTCACCTAAAGCTTCGCCTGTCATTCCCAGCTCTAAACCACCAATTAACGATCATTTCCAACCATGAAGTCTACCAACTACCTGTCACCTTCATCGATAATTTCTATCCACTACCGATCATCTACAACCTTGACCCTTGACCCTCGACCCCTGAATATTTTAATCTTTACTTATACCTCGACCTATGACCTTCTTATTCTCCTGTTACCTCCACTTCCTATCTCGACCCATAAAGTCTACCGTCCTTCTAGCTAATCGACCTACCACTTACAACTTTCACCTATAACGTTCACGACCACTTACCACCTTCACTCGTAGTTTCTAACGAACACCTATTCCCTGCAATTATCTCCTCGTTTATTACTTATCACTTATACCTTCCACTTATAACTCCAATCGTGACTTCCACGCTCCACCTATCTCCTACACTCCTACACATCTCTACGTGAACCACACACACTCCATTGCTACAGTCATAACCACCACCCTTTACCCATAATCTGCAAATATGTTCACACTTTCTGCCGAGACCTATCACCTCCACATCTCCACGCACCACCTAGCATCTTTATTCGTAACCTCAAACCGCACCACCTATAATGTCGACTAATGAAGCGTACCGACTAATTAGCACTTCCACTGTCCATCTGTTACTGGCAATCCAGTTCTCCTACTCAGCGTGTCACTTTCCCCTTCGACTTATGACTCCAATCATGACTTCTGACCTGCACCTATCACCGATGATTTACAGCCTCCATCTATCACATCTAGCCATGAACTTCCGATCAACTCATTATCCTACACGGCCTCTACTCAACACCTGACATTTCTAGCTCTGAAATCTACCTTATACCGAGCACCTCTATCATCCATCTATTGCATTCAATCATGTCCTTCTTCTCCAGCTATCCCTACAACGTCCATTTATAAATACAATCGCGATCTCCACCCTCTACACATAATCTCTACCTATCTCCTACATCTATGACTTTCTGATCACAGTTATCACTCTATCTGATCATGTCTTCCGACTCCAATTATAATCTACACATTCCGCTTATGATACTAACCATAATTTTCACAACCAAACCTTTCACTTATGACTTCAATCGCGACCATTACTCAACCTATCCCTACACCGTCCACTTATTACTACAGTTATTATCCACCACCCTTCACACTCTCCTCGACCCATGAAGCTGACCTTCTACCTAGCACCTTCTCCTGAGGGAGGGCGGAGGGGGGCCAAACGAGGTGGGGGGTGAGGGGGCAAAGCGTATAAAAATAACCAAACTTTTGAAACATTTCTTGGTTCTTTTGAGGGGGGGCTGACGGGGCTAGTGAGGCGTGGCTAAATTCCAGCGCTGCTCAAAACAACTATATAATATTCTAAGGAATGAGGGGAGTGAGGGGGCGGGAGGGGGGCAAATTCCACCTCAGCCCAAAACAACTATATAATATAGTAAGATATATATATATCTTACTATATTATATAGTTGTTTTGAGCCGCGCTGGAATTTCGCCCCCCCCTCACCCCCCCCCCCCTCGCCCTCCTCACGAGTCCCTCAGCTCCACCTCAGCCCCCCCTCAAAAGAACCAAGAAATGTTTCAAAAGTTTGGTTATTTTTATGCGTTTTGCCCCCCCTCGCCCCCCCCCTCGCCCCCCCTTAGCGCCCCCTCGTTTGCCCCCCCCCCTCAACCCCCCCTCAGCGCCCGCTCAATAACAAGAACTAGAACGTATAGATTATTATTGGAGAAGACAGGCGGAATCAGAATGTTATTGATGTTGGAGATAGGTAGAGATTTTGTGAATGGTGGAGATCACGATTGTATTCATAAGTGGATGGTAGAGAACATATGTAGAGAATACTAATCTTAGTTGATGGTGATGCTAGAAAGTGGATTTTATGATTGACGGCGATACATTGAGAGTGAAGGTGCTGGTGACGGTGAACGCTGGACTTCATGGACATAGAAGAAAGGTGGAGGGTAACAGGTTGATGAAAAGGTCCTGGACAGCGGTGATAGGTGAAGGCAGAAAATCATGTAGAGGTATTAGGAGCAGGCCAAAAATCAGAGGTGGAGGTGACAGTTTAGGCTCATGTATGACGGATGGAGTTTATGATTGTAATAAGTAGATTGTGTAGGGGATAGGTGAAGTTTGGAGACATTAGTGGAAGGTGAAGGTGAGAGGTGGAGCTGAAGGACATAATTGCAGGCAATAGGTGGGCGGTGGAGGTGCTAGGTAGATCGTGAGCTTCATGGATCGAGGTGATAAGTCGTGGGTAGAGGGTACGAGTGAAGGTGCTAAGTGTGCATGGAAGTCATGAGTGGTGACTATAAGTGTAGGCAGAAAGTTGTAGGTAGTAGTGATAGCTCAAGATTATGTGTGAAGGGTGGTGGTGGTCATGAATTTAGTAATAAGTAGATGGTGTAAAAGATAGACGAAGTGTTGAGCTCGCGATTAAAGTCATAAGTGAGAAGTATAAGTGATAGGGAAAGAACGAGGAAATAATTGCAGGCATAAGTGGACGGTGTAGGAAAAAGGAGGATTGTGAACATTATGGTTAGTATCATAAGTGGAATGTGTAGATTATAATCAGAAAGTCCTAGATGTATGAGATACGTAGAGATTATGTGTGGAGGGTAGAGATCACGATTGTATTCATAAGTGGACGTTGTAAGGATAGTTGGAGAAAAAGGACATGATTGAGTGCAATAGATGGATTGATGAACGTGATTGATCAATATTAGAAGTCATATGTGGACGATTAGAAGCGATATGTGGGGGGTGGAAGTGCTGGTGAAGGTAAATGATAGACTTTATTGGTATAGATGAAAAGCGTAGGATAATAGGTTGATGGGAAGTTCATGGTTAGATGTGATAGACGAATGCGGATAACCATAGGTGGAGACCAGAAGTCACGGGGGGAGATGATAGGTAGAGGCCAGAAGTCATGTGTGACGCTGATAGTGGGAGTTGTAAGGGATAGGTGGAGTGTGGAATTCATGATTGGAGTCAGAAGTGGTAGATGAAAGAAACAGGTGGTGTAGGAGAACTTGATTGCAGGTAACAGATGGACAGTGGAGGTGCTAAATAGTTGTTAAGCTTCATGGGTTGAAATTATAGGTGGTGGTTTGAGGCTACGAGTCAAGATGTTAGATGGTACGTGGAATTCATGTGTGGAGTTGATAGTTGTAGGCAGAAAGTGTGAACAATGATGTCCTCATTGGAGACGATGGATGGAGGGTAGTAATGATAGGTTGAGAACATTTGTAGAGAACAATAGTTTTAGTTAAATTTTAGGTCATAGATAGAGAGTAGATTTTATGAGTTGAGGCGATACGTAGAGGGTGAAGGTGGAGGATAACAGGTTGATAAGAAGGTCCTAGGTAGTGGTGATAGGCAAAGGCGGAATGTCAAGGGTAAAGGTGATAGGTTGAGATTATGTGTGAAGGGTGTTGCTCAGGACTGCAGCAATAAGTGGATGATGTAGGAGATAGATGGAGTGTGGAGGTCGCGATTGGCGGTTCAGGTGCAAGGTAGACGGTCGTAGGTGCTAGGTAGATCATCGTAGACAGGTGGTTGTTTAGTAGGTCAAGGTGGTAAGTAAAGTTTATACCAGGTGTGAAGTTGAATTGTGGAGCTCATTATTGGAGTCATAAGTAAAGGATCTAGGTGATGGGTCAAGGGTGTAGATGATCGATGGTAGATAAGAGTTCAATGGTGAAAATGGTAGGTAGTTAGTAGATTTCATGGTTAGAGATCATCGTGGACAGGTGGTTGGTTAGCGTCATAGGTCATGTTGGCAGATGAAGTTTGTGCCTGGTATGAAGCTGAAATATGGAACTCATTGAAGATAGTTGGTGAACGTGGTATTCATGATTTGTGGCGATAAGTGATAGCTGAAGAAGATAGGTAGAGGTAGCAGACGGAGGGTGGAGCTGATGGGTGAGCTATATTTATAATAACATATTTCAGTATCATGTATATACCATGAATGTTACGGCAGTAGACATATTTAAGAATTATTATTGTTCCAACAATCAATAAAATATGCATACATTTAAAAATTGGGATTTAAAAAAAAAAGTTTAAAATTAATTCTTTAAATTGTAGCTGTAAATTATATCTGAACATTACCAAATACAAAGTTAAAAACTGAAGCAATGGGGGTTGGCGAGCGGAGCGAGCAGGGGGGTACCCCCTAGTATATATATATATATATATGCTAGGGGGTACTCCGCTGCTCGCTCCGCTTGCCAACCTCCATACCTTCAACTTTTAATTTTTCGCAGATCTTCAACGTATCATTTTAAATCATAACAATTTCACGCTCCTCCTAAATTTTTTAAATTTTTAAAAAGAACAGAAAAAAGAGTTTGCAAACGCGCAGCATTAACAGAGGAAGCATTACAAAATATTGATAAAAATTTTACTCTAAAAAAACAACTAAAAAGACAATCATATACTAAAGTCGAGAAATCTAAAATAAATAAGAAAAGAAAAGAAGCAAAATATTTAAATGAATATGCTACTATGTATGATAATGATTTTAATGAAAATTGTATTGACGAAAATTATTTAGGAGAAATGAACTGTATATTTATTCATTGCAAAGCAATATATTTTAAAAGCGAAGATACAGGGATAAAACAATACACAAATTGTTGTAGTAAAGGAAAAGTAGTTTTACCAAACGAACATTCTTACCAAGAACGTTTTAAAGCATTAATTATAAATAATACATCTGAAAGCAAAGATTTTAAACAACATGTAAGATTATATAATAATTTACTTGCATTTGCAAGTTTCGGGGCAAAGTTTGATGCATTATTTAAGGGGTTATGCCTAAGTTAAAATTCAAAAAAATCAAATTTTTTTTATTGGATTTTTTAATAGCAAATTTACTGTAGAATATACTGTTGAAACTCCTTTTGCCCGAAAAAATTTCGTTACAAAATTATAGGCAAAATACTAAAAATATATAATTTGTCAAAATTAAGTATTTTTCATATTTTATTCTATAGCGCTTTTGTTTATTCAAAGCCATTACATTTTTATAGAAAATTTAACGTTAAATGTGCATACAAACTCCTTTTGATAAAAGACAGTTTTATTAAAAATAACACAAATTATTTATTTATGAATTATTGCATATAGTAAATAGCTCATTCTGATAAAAGCATAGATTTTTTTATTGTGAATGTTAAAAATAAAATAAATTTATCTGTTTCATTAATTTAATCTTTTTAATAAAATAATAAGCATGCGTGCAAACTAAAATATTTTTATAAATTACCACCTAAAAACATGGTACCATACAGCATATGGAAAAGCCAATCACTGTTTTACCAACCTAGTTAAGTTTGCTATCAGACAGCTCTTTCGTCTGCTTGATATGCAGTCTAGTGCAAGCTTGATGTTGTGAATTTTGATCTGAAGTGAAAACTTCTGAGTGTCAGTGGTGTTTAAATTTAGATAAGTATTTTGGACTCTAAATAACACATTATTTGTGAAGAACTTGTTCTTTGTGAGTGTGTTCTTTATTTTTAGATATATAAGCTGTCAATGGCATGTGAACGATAAGGTACTTCTGTGTTCGATGCAAGGTTAGATGTTGTGGAAGTTGGCTGTAACTATTAACAATCCTAGAAAGTCATGGGTAAGCAATACCAACAATTATATTCATATAAAACATACTGACTGTGAATGCGTATAAAAATTTATATTTCAATTTCAGCTTTTGATACTAGTATATCAATATGTGTGGCACCCGGGTCTTAATATATCCCTTAATACAGGGATATTTTATGCCAAAACACAAAAAAATATGCCAAGCAGTTTCTGTAAGTACTACCCGATAAATGGAAATAAGTTTCATGTATAAACTTTAAATGCAGTTTTCTCAAGTTTTGAATTTTTGTGATTTTAGGTCAGTTGCCGCAGGATTTCTCAACAACTATGTGACCGATCAAGCTGAAATTTTTTGGAGAACTCCAGGAAGCCCTTCTTCACTGCTTGAACGGAGGGAAATTGGCTAAGGTAAGTTTAAAGAATGTTACGCATGTGAATATATGCATAATTCACTATAATTATGAATATTATGACCTTATGTGTTTCTAAATATTTAAAATTTTTATGTTTCAGTAATCCCTTCCGTTCAAGCTGAGGAGAAAGACATTTAGAAGATTGTCCATCCAGTTTGGTCTATATTCATCACCCGGATGCTGATAATTCATACAGCAAAGGGAAAAATCTGATCAAATTTAATACTTCACACATGGAATTGTTTGTGTAGTAAGTATAGATATATAATTGTTTAAAAATATGTAAAATTACAATTAATATGTATACTTTAAGTAGAAAAAAGAATTTTTTTAATATTACTTATAAATAATTTTTTTTGCCTAATAACTAATAATTTGTTTTTTTCAGGTTTAACTCAGGCATAACCCCTTAAGGGGTTATGACAGGGTTAAAACCTGAAAAAAAAAGAAAAATGATTAGGGCTGTAAAAAATTAATATATGGTAGGTGCTCTAAAAACTACATTTTTCATTTAAAATATAAGTATTATACATCACTTTTATGCATAAAAAATATGCATAAAGTCAGTATAACATTTAAAAACAATTAAAGGTATTTACTTACCAAAAGTCCTGATTTTCATCAATTTTCTTTACTTGCCGCAGGTTTCTGAAGGAACCGCACCTTCAATCTTGGTGAACCAGACTGGAAAATCTTCCTTATAAGTCTGGTCACAAACTGAGCGGAAGGGATTTCTGAAAAACACAAAATCAATATAATTAATTATACATACATTGACAGTATTAGTAATTATAGTGAATGTTACATATGTAAACATACGTAACATTCACTTTTAACTTATCTTTTCCAATTCTGCTCCGCTCAGTTTGTGAGGAAACCTATCCCGAAGGTTTCTCTAAAATTTGAGCTCAATTGGTTCATCCGTTCCTGAGAAAACCTGCGGCAAGTGAATAAAAATCATGAAAAACCTAATTCTGAGTAAATGGCATTTAAAGTTTTACTTAATATTTAATAAAATAAAGTATACTTACAAATAATTTTCAACGTCTAGGCCAAATATAATCCAAAAGTAGCTGTCTGGGGATGATGACTGGAGAGACGCGTATTCAAAAAAGCTTCATTATGAAAGTTTATGTCCTCTGAAACACAAAATATGTAATAAGTGAAAAAAGTTTAAAATATTAAATTCAGTAGTTTTTAATTTTTTTTTATAATTCAAACTCAAAGTATGCTAAATTTTTGTGAAAAATTATTCAACATACTTTGAGTTAACGTATTCTTAATAAATATTTTATAATAAATTCTAAATATTTAAAAATATACTTACAAATGCTGTTTCTCATCCATGTAGCAAAAGAGCAGAAGAAATGAACACTAGAAGCTAAAAAGGTTTTGTCCAGAGGTGATTGATAAAAAGTAGGTCAGAGAACAGCTGATCAGCTGTTGAGCTAACAGCAAGCCAGCAGACTCAAGCAGACTAAACTATCACTAATGTGCATGGTTATGAAAAAAAAGAAAACTGGAAAACTGTCAGCTCTGCTCTGACCAAATTTTCATTTTATTTTGTAATGTGTGTATTGTCTATGTTGGATGAAAAGTGATATGAAGCTTGTAGTGAATGCTCGTTTCAGTGTTTGGTTAGGAGTGAGAAGTATAGGGGTTATTTGTGTAAATGTTTAGTGTGCCCCAGCTGAGTAGGAATCATCATCCGGATTATTCCTTTTCCTCTTAGCTTTTCGGGCTTCTAGTGTAGATTCCATTGCTGTCTTGTCTGACCAGAAAAGCCGTTGTTCGTCTGCACTCTTGGTCCAGTCTACTGCAGAAGATCCCGGATGCACATTGAAATTCTTCATCACCTGAAGTACTTCAGCTTTGCCATCATTGAAGGAAGCAACAGCAATGAAAATTCCAATCTCCAAGACTGTGAGGCCGCTGAAAGTTTCCTTGGGGACGAGTTTCCAGATGGACTGGTTGAAGCTTTCGTTGCTGTTCTGGGTGAAGCCTCCAATGCATCTCTCCAGCAGGTCTGCTTGCGTCAAGTCCTTGTAAATTGGCTTGATTGCCTCCATAATTGCCATAGGAATCGTGTCTCGATGTTGGAAATTCTTCAGTTGTCCCTTGGCTTTGGCTGCTTGCCATTTACATCAACTGTCTGATCCCACGGGACAAAGGTGGTGTCTCGGTTCTTGATCCGTTGAAGATTTGTGATGGAATGTTGCCCAGATGGCATTGGACATTTCTTCAACAGAATGATGATGGCTTCGGATGGCATTGCCATAATATGTTGTAAGTTTATCAATTCTTTGAGCTGTCAGACGGTTCTTTCCACCTATCCCTGCACCATCAGACAGTTTTTGGCCAGCCAAAGTTTTCTTCAGATTTCTCAGTCTGGTTCCCATTCTCTTCTGCACGTGTCCAACACATTCCTTCTTGATGATGAAAAAATCTTCTCCATATGGCTTGGCATCACAGAGGGCCTTGTATACTTTTGAGTCGCCATCTCCTATGTAGCTCTTGTATTTGATACCGTGTAATGCCTCTGATCTTTTGAACATTTCCACAATACCGTCTACTTCCATTTTTCCAGAACTTTCCTGATGATTGGCGGAGCACTGGTCTTGATGTGCTTCAAACCACTCTCTGTATTCTTCAGTGTCCTCCTCTTGATGTGATTCACAAGCCTTACAAAATGATTGTTTCGGTGCCACATCAATCACTTTGCCATTGTCGTTCCGGATCAACGTTGATACTCCTTGAAAGGAAGAAAATCCTCGTTTCCTCCAAGATCCATCACCGGAAACCATATCACAACAATTCTCCTGAGTCTCATCTGTATTACATTTTTCTTGCATAGCTGCTTTCATTGACTCGGTAGCTACTCTTTGACTCGAAATTTTTCACTCATGATTGATAGTTCCAAAATGACTATGAGCAACTGGTGGTAAAAAATCCATGATTCCACAAAAGGTTTTTAAACCAGTGTGTCCATGGCCCAGAGCTCTCATTGCTAAAACTACTCGCTTATTGATTTCAAAGGCATTACGCTTTTGACCAATTTGCCTACATGAGTCAATGGATTCAGCTTTACAGCAATTATTACAAGTCATACATAGTTTGCTACCCAGGCCTCTGATATCAACTTCATTAAAAGTGATATCTCCGCCACAGTTTTTGCAAGCCAGAAATTCTTGTAATCCGGGCAAAAGTATAGAAATGTCAAAAATTCTATATTGTATAGAACCAGCTTCTACATACTCTGATGTTAATTTCTGTCTTGATCTGGATACTAGAATTTCTGGCTGTGCAAACTGCGTAGCTGCTGTACCTGATGTTGATGGTTGCGTAGTTGTTCTTGTTGGAGATCTTGCACTGGATGTCGATGGAAGTGGCATTTCTCTATCTGGTGGTCCAGGTGCAGTAGACGATGAAGGATGTGCTTCCGATGGTGCTTCATTTCTTGAAGATGGGATGGTCGTTGACGATGGTTCACTTCTGTAGAACCTCCTTTGCCTCCTCTTCTTTCTTCCAAACCTACGCTTTCCTTGTGCAGATGAGCCTGGCTTTCTGTTTCTTGAGCCAGTCATCTTATTGTTTTTTATAATCTTGATATTTCACAACACAATAATACACTCACAATAACACAATAATAACCTAGATTTTAAACTAAATAAAATACTTGTGCAATTTTCAGTTAAAATTATTAGTTTAAAACTAAAATCTTTACTGAAAAATTGAACTGAATATTATTTAGTTAAACAATCACTGTTTATCATTTAACAGCGAGTTTGACAACCTGCTAGTGCTATGGTAAAACAGGATTCTAGTTAGAGTACCATTCGCTGTAGATACCATTTACCTCGGCCGATAACCACCAAATTTAAAATTTTTTCCAATGCGTCGTACAGTGAAAGGCATATATATATACAATTATACACACACACACACACATATATATATATATATATTTGATATATGCATAGCATCTTATGTACTTTCTTTTAATAAAACCATTTATAAAACATGAAATGGTACTTATAGTATAAAATATACGATTATCGAAAATCATGATTTTTTTTTGGTTTTATGCCTATAACTTTTGAAAAAAAATTTGTACCGAAAAGTGGGTTTCGGGAGCTTATTCTACAGTAAATTTCCTACAAAAAACGTTAATAAAAAAACATCGATTTTTTTGAAATTTTAACCCTGTCATAACCCCTTAACAGACCCTGTTGAAAGGTATCATGTGATGGAATCGCATGAGATTGCTGCATGATGTTATCATATGATAAAAGTGCTGACAATGACATGTGAAAATATCATGTGATGAGGTCCAAATTCATCATTCAAAAAATTTAATTTTGAAATTAATTAAAATCCATTTTTTCATTGATCTGTTGCTATTTCATCCGGATACCATCCGGATGGTACTTCTATAAATAGCAACAGATCAATGAAAAAATGGATTTTAATTAATTTCAAAATTAAATTTTTTATGATGTGATTGAATCCTATTATATCGCATGATGAATTTGGACTTCATCACATGATATTTTCACATGTCATTATCAGCACTTTTATCATATGATGACATCATGTGCAATCTCATGCGATTCCATCACATGATACCTTTCAACAGGGGAGGACCTCAAGCAATACGAGTATATGGGCAAATTTATCATAATGCTTATTCATTACATCCTAAAGAAAATGATGATAGAAAGTTTGGCCAATTATATATTCTCGATAATGAAATGGCAACACAATCACGATATAAAAATAATATGTTATGTACCCTGCATTTGTTGAAAGAATTAGACAATTTTTTACGTGAAAATAACAATTATGCAAGTTCATATAAAATGATGCATGAGGTAGAAAAGAAGAACAAAATCGTCAAGATAATAATAAATCAATAAACAAATCAACTGAAATTAGAATGTTTATAACTCGGAACTCTAATCTTGATAAAAACGTGTATAATGAAGCAAGGTGCAATGAAGTTGCTGTAGTTTATGTTGGTGAAGATGGTTAACCTCTAACAGATCGAGATATTTGCATATAATCAAAAAATACAGAACCTACAAAAATATCTTATATTAGTAAACATGTTGACCCAACGACGTATCCAATTATGGTTCCTAATGGTGGATTTGGATGGATGCCTAAGATGAAAGACACTACTAATAAAAAAAAATATTTCAATGTTGGAATTTTATAATTATCAATTTAGTATTAGAAATGATTTTAACCCATTTCTTAATTTAGGAAAATTAACTCAGCAGTTTATTATTGATGCTTACATTAAAGTTGAAGGATCAAGATTACATTATTTACAAAAAAATCAACATTGATTAAGAACAGATTTATACAAAGGCGTAATAGATTGCATAAAAAAAAGATCAAGAAAATGTAAGAATAGGAAAAATGATTATTTTACCATCATCATTTTCTGGAAGTCCTCGAGCATTGAAACAAAATTTTTTAGATTCAATAACATTAGTACAAAAACATGGTAAACCAGATTATTTTATTACAATGACTTGCAATCCCAAATGGATATAAATTACAGATAATATAAAGCATTTTGAAACAGTAATAGATAGACCAGATATTGTTGCTAGAGTTTTTGATGAAAAAGTCAAAGCCTTTTTAGATGATGTTACTAAAAAAATCCGGAAAATGCATTGCATTTACACATGTGATAGAATTTCAAAAAAGTGGTTTACCACACCTACATATGTTATTATTTGTTGAAAAAAATAACAAAATATACAATCCAGATTTTATAGATACAATTATTTGTACAGAAATTCCTGATCAACATAAATATCCAAAATTATATGAAATTGTTAAAAGATCTATGATACATGGACCATGTGGATAGTATAATGTTCATTCACCATGCATGGACAAAGAAAAAAGTAAATGTACTAAAAATTTTCCTAAAACATTGAATGAAACCACTAGTATCAATACTAATAGATACCCAAATTATAGACGAAGAAACAATAGAATAGAATAGAGAAAAGCAGATAATAGATTTGTAGTTCCATATAATCCATTTTTACTATTAAAGAATAATTGTCATATAAACGTAGAAATTTGTTCCACAGTTCAGTGCGTAAAATATTTATTTAAATATTGCTTTAAAGGTCCTGATTCTGCTTTTATTGAAATGAATAACATCCAAAAAAGACGATAATGTTAACTATGATTATGACGAAATAAAACAATTCATAAATACAAGATACGTAAGTCCACCAGAAGCAATGTATCGATTATTAAAATTTTCTATGTATATGTTATCTCATGTAATATACAGATTGGCAGTACATTTAGGAAATCAACAATTTGTTTATTTTGTAGAAGGTTGTGAAAATGAATAGTTAAAACAAAATTTAAATACAACATTAACAACATGGTTCGAACTTAATAAAAACGATCCAAATGTTAGAAAATATTTATACTTTGAAATTCCATATTACTACGTTTTTAATGAGCAACGGAAAGAATGGACTCAAAGAAAAAAACAAAGTAAACCTATTTTAAGTAGAATGTCTTTTGTAAATCCAAAAGATAGACAAAAATATTACTTACGATTGTTATTATTACATGTTAAAGGAGCTCAATCGTTTGAAGATTTGAGAATATTTGAAAAAAAACATACTCAACATATTATGAAGTAGTTCTAGCTAGAAATTTAATAACTACTGATGAAGAATGAGATAGGTGTTTGCAAGAAGCAATTGAAATTCAATTTCCTAAAGCATTGTGTAATTTATTTGCTTACATTCGTATTTTTCATAATCCGCCAAATGCAAGAGTTTTGTATGATAAATTTAAAGAATACTTTTATAGCCCAAAATATTCAAAAGAAGAAGGTGAAATAATAGCCTTAAAAACGATTAGTTCTGTGTTATTACCAAATGGTAGCTCATTAAATGACCTCAATTTACCAAACATTAATGAAGAATATACTTTTCATAATTATTCATTCGAAGAATTTCGCGCATCGGGCGATGTAATGACAAAAGTTTTGTTTAATTTGGAATCTGTAACACATAAACAACGTTTAATTTTTGATGCCATTATAAACAGTATTGATACCAACAACTTTAACAATAAATGTTTTTTTACTGATGGACCTGGAGGCAGCGCAAAAAGTTATTTACTAAATTCAATAATCAGTTATTGTAAGACACACAATATTAATGTACTACCTGTAGCATGGACTGGTATAGCTGCAAACTTATTATTAACTGGAAAAACTTCACATGTAACATTTAAATTACCACTAAATATTGTTGATAATACAACTTGCAATGTAACACCAAACTCAGAATATGGGAAAATGCTGCAAAATATTCAAATTATTATCTGGGATGAAATAACAATCACATCAAAACATGCATTTAAAGCTGTAGACAAATAATTTAAAGATCTGTGTCAAAATAATTTTACATTCGGAGGTAAAGTAATGGTTGTTTCTGGAGATTTCCGACAAACATTACCAGTTGTAAAACAATATTGGCGATAGAACAAAAATTATTGAAAACTGTTTAAAAAATAGTAAAATATGGAGAAATGTACTTTATGTCTTTAAAAGAAAATCTTAGAGTTAATAATAACGACATCGAATATAAACAATGGCTTCTTAATGTTGGAGATGCTAAAGTCAATACTAATTTTGAAATGAAGAATGATTTGATTAAAATTCCAAATGAACTTTTAACAAATAGAGAAATGATTATGATAATTTTTGGTAGTAGTTTTAATAATATTACTGAAGTTCATAAGAAAGTTATCTTAGCCCCAAGAAACATTGATGTACAAATGATAAATGATGAAATTATAAGCAAAGTTTGTGGAGAAATGAAACAGTATTATAGTGTTGATACAGCTTTAGATAACGAAGATAATAATTTACAAAATGTATTTCCACAGGAATTTTTGAATTCATTAACACCAAACGGATTACCTCCGCATATACTATGTTTAAAAAAAGGAGCAATTGTAATTCTTTTACGAAATCTTCATTTATTTGAAGGCCTTTGTAATGGTACTCGATTAATTGTAAGACAATTAATGGTGTTATGTTCCGGGTATTCTGGAGCAATTGCGATTGTTCTCGAATATTCGAAACATAGCATGCTGTACGAAAAGTGTGTTGCGCGCAAGCTGACGGTGTGCTTCCTTAATGTCGACACTCAGCCTAAGGAATGTGCAACGTGAGCCGCAGTGCGATATCGGAATATATGTACTATGTAATATAAATACTATGTATACTTTGAGTATAGATAGTATAGAGGGCAAGGGACGCGCGGGCGGAGGTTGCAGTCTCTGCCGTCAGCGCTAATTGTCGGTTGAAGAGGACGATCGGCGACAATGTACTGAGTAATGAGTCAGTTGCTTTCGAGCCCTGGGCCAGTACAGTTCAGAGTAGGATTTTCAGAGTTGAATCAAAAGTTTGTTAGCATTGGACCAATTTATTGTATTATCTCCACTTGCCAGTGTGAATAAAAATTTAAATTAGCAGGATTGCTAATAATCAGCATAATTCCAAGAGTAAATTCAATTCACACCTGGTCCATCACTACCAATTACACACAAAGATAATAGATAGGAGAGTAGTCAGTCTACAAGAAAAACATCAAGGTAAGAAGTTTTATTAAATGTAAAGCATATAAAGAAAATTAAAAGCACAAAGAAATTGTCTTGCGAGTCAGGAGGGACCGCCTGATACCTGTGGAACAGGTATCAAAGTAAAAACTCAACAAATAATTAAATATTTAGAGTTAAATAGAGTGCATTTAGCACTCTAGCTGACAAAAATTGGAGGTCCCACCGAGATTTTTGCTTTTTATCGTGTGACAATTTCTTATGTTTTTATGAATAAATATAAGTGTTTAGATAAAAAAAATAGTTTAGACGCTGAAAGTTTAAAATTTTAAAATGGCCACCCTAGCGGTGCGCGGCGGTGCGTCAGCGCGTTAGTGCACACGGCACAACATAGATATAGTAGCGGGTGAAGGAGCGCGCGTGTGGCTTGGAGAAGGAGGCCGCCATGTTGGCTTGTGCAGTATAGATATACTTGTAGTGAGGATAGATTGAGATTAAGTTCTGCTAGGTTTATAAAGATAGTCTTTTTGAGAATATAAATATATGAATAGAGTGAATAGTGTAAGTGTCCTGGGGGCCCATAAATGATATAAAATTTGTTTTTATTTGAAGATTAGTTTGATTGAAAATTCAAGAAAAAAAGTGTTAGTTTTTGTGAAAATACGAATAAACATATATTTTGAAGAGTTCATATATGTTTTTTTGTAAGGGAAAAAGTTTTTTAGGAGATTAGGAAATGTTCAGGAAAAAGACTAGCATAAATAAGTGTTATATATATAGTTACAAAATTTTATTCATCAAGTTATTAGGGTATAACGTATCTATTTGAATATTTAACGATAATTATAATACATAGCATTGAGATATTGGAGGGGGTTGGTCGTTTTTTGTTGTAGAGATCATATTATTTAATTTGAATTTTATTTAATTCATTGAAGTTTGTTGAAAATTGATAGTTGAGTCCATGTGCGAGGGGGGCCCATGTGTGAAAGAAGATTAAGTCCCTTTGTCAATCTAAAAATTTATGAATAATAAATTTTATTAATATACTGAGTGAGAATAAGTTGATTTCAATGTTTTAAATCGTATTATTACAAGGATAGGAAAATTTGTCGAGTTATATATGAAGATTGGAGTATGAAGTTGTATATGTCGTGTAGAGTTGTATATAAGTGAATGATTATTAATTTTTTTTGTGTTTGTGCAATTGTGAAAGGTCAGCTAGTGTCGAAAGAGGATTTAATATTTCGACACCTGCTGATGTATTAAGAATTGAATTTGGATTTTCAATTTGGTGTCGAAATGCAAATTCAGCATTTCAATTTAGTATAGTAGAAAGATTATTGATCAAAGAGGTATTATTGACAATAATTAAATAAAAGTGTTAGTGTGTAAAAAGAATATTCAAGTGATAGAGAGAGATAGAGATAGAATTTTGATAGGTTGAGGTTAGGTGTTTATTCAGCAAGTGTTAGATTGAAGTGAATTGTTAGGAAGAGTAGTGAAGATTTGTTACATTGAGAGGAAAAGTGATGTGTCAATTAAGAATATCAATTTTTGCTTTGTTGAATTATTTTGAGTTGAATTAGTGTGAGAAACGAGTGAGTCGACAGTTAAATGAGTGACGTTAGTGAGAGGTTTTGTAAGTGAGAAGGAGAAATTGACAAATTGAGTGATGGTTTAATATTGTTTTAATTAATCTAGAGTGATACGTGTGTTGAGAAGAGTATTTTATTAAAAAACAAGTCTTTGGAGTTAAAAGTTTGTTTGATATTGTGGATATGAGAGGCGTAGTTTTTGGGGTCGCACTTGGTGTGTGATAGGAAAAAGTGGTTGTATGGAGTGGATTTTGAATAGTTTCGTAGTATATGATTATAGGAGTGAGAGAAGTGATTAATAAATAATTGAGATAATCTACTTACAAGTTTTTGATTGTTTGTTGAGATACACGAGCTTTTCATAGTAGATGTTCGTTTCCAGCTCTCGTCATTTGATAATTCTGAAAGAATAAAAGAAATAACAAGTCACAAAGTATTGATACTTTGTTTGGCAATAGGAATTGGTAGAATTATTGATTTGAATTGATTTTCATACTTATCTAATAGTTTTGTGGTTGTTCATCTGGAGACTGTAGTCTTGATTTTGGAGTTGTACTTTTTCACAGGATTTGAGTGATTTTTAGTAGATTTAAGCACTGTACACTTGTAGAGGAGACACGCAAGGATATTTTGAGTACGGGTTTCGAGGTTCTACATGGTTGTTTAATGATTTAAAATTTAAACAAACTTGGATATATACGCGCGCGAGAGGTTAGCCAAGTTTAGTATTGAAAAGACATCACTATATTTATACAGGTGCAGGGAGTCAAGAGTATAGGGAAAAAGTTACTAGAAATGAGTTGGCACTAGTGTTTGAACTAGAGCGTAGCCATCTTGAGCGCGAAGATTTGAATTTGAAAAATAGTACTTAGAGAATTTTGAATGTTTTAACATAGGGAAAATTAGTATTTTATTATAATAATTAATAATAATATTTTTGAACAATAAATAATTATTTTATATGCATAATATTTATACATTTTTATGATTTTTATATATTTTATGATTTATTTTTGAATGTGTAGTATACAAAGGGTATACTATTAGTAATAATTTATGTATGTAATATATTTAATAATATAATAATATTTGAAAATTTTTATTGATAATTAGGGAATTATTTAAATAATAATTTTTTTTGATATTGTAGGATATTTATTGTTTTTTTTTGAAGTTGTTTTAAGTGGAATAATTATCAGTTATTGAGTTTTTGAATAATTTAATTTAATTTGCTGTTTTTTTTTTTTAGTAATTGTAGTTTTTAGCAATTGAGTATTTATTGTTTTTTTTGAATATTTTTGGATTATTAAAAGTGATTTATTTAAGAGAGATTTTATGTAATAGAGATATATTGAAAAGATTTATTTGAATTGGTAGTGTATTTTTGGAGGTATTGTTTAGGATATTTCAGAGTTTTTTTGGGACAGTATATAGTTTATTAATTTGGTCAAAATGACGGGTACAGGAACAGGTGATACGACGGGCTTGGATGCTACAAGTACATTAATCAATGGATTAACGAATTCTTTTACACTAATGAATGTGATGAGTGGTATTCCTAGTTTTAATGGGAAACACACAAATTTGAGAAATTACATTCAAGACTTAAGAAATGCCAATGAATTGGTGACAGATTCAACGAGGCCACAGTTTATGAGAGGGGTTTTACAACGGATAACAGGACCGGCGAAGAAGAGTTTGAACAATAAAGAATTCAGGAATGTGGATGAGTTAATAAGGCATCTGAAACAGAGATTTGGTCCAGGAAGGGATTTTAGTTATTATAACAATAAAATACAGAGCATTAGAATGAGACAGCAAGACACAGTTGGTGATTTTTACGATGAATTAAATGTTTTGCTGAGTGGAGCCAGGAGTGTTCTGAGGGAATTGTATGGTGATGATTACAATGAAAATATGATGGAGCCTACACAGAAGGTGGCCATTGATAATTTTATCAGAGGATTACATCCAGGATTATCGGATAAAGTGGATGCAGCTAAGCCAGGTACTTTAACAGTAGCATATGAAGAAGCAGTGAGGCTTGAAGCTAGAATGGAAGCGAAAATTATTCCAGATACAAGACCTTTTAGAGGAAGGGGTCATGATAATTGTCACAGTAATGATAGAAATTTTCATCAGCAATTTAATAGGAGTCATAATGAGCCAATGCATGGATTTGGGATGAATTATGTTGGATATTTGGAGGCTAAGGCAACAGAAGAACAACAAGCTAGTAGAAGTAATTGGCAGAATGAAGGTCAATATAGTAATAATAGTTATGGGCAACAGCAGCAGAGTTTTAGAGGTAGAGGAGGATACAATAATTATCGTGGAGGTTACGGTAATTTTAGAGGAAATTTTGCTAATTCATATGGAGGAAATAATAATCAAGCTGGTAGTGGTAATAATTATAGAGTTAATTATAACAGTTACAGAGGTGGTTTTAATAATTATAGAGGTAGTAATGATAATAATTATAGAGGTAGAGGTGGATGTGGTAATTATAGAGGTGGTGCGAATCAAGGCAATAGAGATTGGAATTCTTGGAATACTGAAGGTAATAGTGGATACAACAGGAGATTGTTTAATCCTCAAACGGGTAATTTTAATAATTATGTACAGAGATACCCAGATCAGAGAGAAAATGATAACAGGTTGCAGCAAAATTGGAGAAATCAAGGTCAAGGAGGAGAAGGTATTTCTGGTCATTTAAACTACCAGGAGGCTCGTCAAGACAGAGTGGCGAGCTTATCACCAAAAGCATTGGAGCAGAAGCAACAGCAACAACTAGAACAGGCGAAGAATTTGGATGTCAAAAATTATTAGCAACAGATAGAGTGTTTAATGCAGCAGAAAGGGAAGCAACAAGCACCAGTTATGTCTATTTTAACGGGGCGCAATTAGCCGAATCATATGGTTCAGCCTACAAGACAAGATTTGGAGAATATTTTAAGGAAAAGGATAGAGTAACTGCTGTGAGAATTCATGTGTCAATTGGAACTGCAAGACCGTGGGTGACGTTTATGGTTGATTGTGGAGCTGGTGTGAATTTGATCAAGTTGACGGTGTTAGATAAAGATATGCCTATAGATACAGATGATGTCATTGGGTTAGGAGGAATAACGAGTCAAATTATATATACATTGGGTTCAGTTTATTTGAAGATTAGAAATTCAATTGTGAAGTTTAGTGTGGTGTTATAGTCCAGGCGTACTAGCATGAAAAAGGCCTACTAGTGGATGTTGCTTGGAGCACTTTAGTTTTTTTTTTTTTTAAAAGTAGAAAAACGCGTAGAATAAGATAGTCTTGCTCCTGCGTGCGAAAAACCTTAGGAATTTGTTTAATAGACGAGAAACGGCTGAATTTTGCATTTTTCGTCAAAGAATCACGTATATCGCGAAAAAGAAGCTTCGTATGATAAAATATGAAGAATTCTTTTTTGTTTAATATGAAATTTCCTATCGAGTGAGACCTTCCGAGAAAAAAATTTCAATTTTTTCTTTTTTCATGATCAAATTAAGCGAAAAATCTTTAATTGTTTAAGCAGTACTCTCTAATAAAGTCGACATTGGCAATCGGGACTAATTTTTCGGGAAATAATAGATGGCTGTGATATTAATACATACCCGCAAATCCGGTCGCCGTCTGACAAATGGTTTTGTTAAAAATCATTAATTAATTAAAGTTGAGTGCAAATTTTTAATGTCTTACAACTTTTTTAAAAATGATCTCTGACACCGGTTAGATTTTTCACGTATACTTTAACGTTGTCGGAACTAAATGCAATGCGTAAAATGTTTATTTTTTAATTTAACAATGCTTTTAGAATTTTATAAAAATTTTGGTTTAATTAATTAATGCATCATTTCATTAAATATCGATCGATTTGAACATTTTTCTTTTTAAATAAATAGTGTTTTCAACGACGCTTAATTTAAGCCGTTGAACGTTCAAAGATTCGAAGTGGTTACAGAGTTACGAAGAATTACGTTTATCAACATTTGCGGCTGAAGTAAACGACACAGAGTCATTCTGTAAAATTCTACAGGTAAGTGAATACATCTACTTTGTAGGGATATATGTACGAATAAATACAAAATCGTATATCCCTTTAAAAATGAACTCGAAAGTGTCGAATTTGCATGAAATTCGGCGCGAAGGCGGGCGGCGAGAGACGCCCGGTGGTGGGGGAAGCCGTCAGCGTTCAAGTCGAAAAGTCGTTCCACGCGCTTCAAATCTGTTCGCGCGGGAAAATTTTCATTTTCTCAGCAATGGATCGACCAAATTTGATGATTTTTTTCTTAATTCGATATAGGAAATCGAAAAAAATTCATTGAAATTGTTATTAATAATATCTGTGGCTTACAGGAAGAACCACTTAAGTGACATTTTGCGAAAAATTTTTTTATGTCGAATTCGAGGTGCTCTTAGTACCCTTTTTTATTGTACAATAGTAGGATTTCCGAAATTCACAAATATTTTAAATGCCAGCCGATTACATAATCACTTAACTGCGTCTCTCGTAAAAATGTTACCGCAGAACCACTTAAGTGCACTCGTTTTTTTATTTTTGTGCGAGATACACCGTATAGAGTACTTGAAGGCTATATAATATATATCTTATTACCTATACCGATATATTCATCGGGTTTTGTTAATTTTTAAACACTTTTTTAATGATTTTAAATTTTTCAAAAATTGTCAATTAGCTAAAACAAAAAAATTACTGAAATCGCTCCGATAAAATTCGTACGTATTCCTTAGCTGATTCTAAGAACTTATTACTCTTGAAAATTTTTTCCAAAAGTGCGTGGTTTCTGAATAAAAAATTCGTAAAAGTCTTCGTAAAAAATTTTCAATTATAATATGCAGCAGTTTGACCACACCGAGGTTCAAAATCAACCCCCAAATCACGTATCTTTTAGGTTTGGACATTTATTCCATTGGTTTCATTGGTCCGGGCGGGGCATCTTTTTAAAGTTTAACTCATGCCCTTTCCAATGGTGTAATTTAAATTTTTGAAAATTGTTATTAACAATGAGAAAAAACGGTTTAAAGGAAAAAAGCATGGGCTTTCCAAATTTTTTTTAATTTGAGATTTCAAGAACGTTTTAATTTGCAATGTATCTGGAACCCCTCTTACCAATGGAATAAATGTCGAAACCTAAAAGATACGTGATTTGGGGGTTGATTTTGAACCTCGGTGTGGTCAAACTGCTGCATATTATAATTGAAAATTTTTTACGAAGACTTTTACGAATTTTTTATTCAGAAACCACGCACTTTTGGAAAAAATTTTCAAGAGTAATAAGTTCTTAGAATCAGCTAAGGAATACGTACGAATTTTATCGGAGCGATTTCAGTAATTTTTTTGTTTTTGCTAATTGACAATTTTTGAAAAATTTAAAATCATTAAAAAAGTGTTTAAAAATTAACAAAACCCGATAAATATATCGGTATAGGTAATTAGATATATATTATATAGCCTTAAAGTACTCTATACGGTGTATCTCGCACAAAAATAAAAAAACGAGTGCACTTAAGTGGTTCTGCGGTAACATTTTTACGAGAGACGCAGTTAAGTGATTATGTAATCGGCTGGCATTTAAAATATTTGTGAATTTCGGAAATCCTACTATTGTACAATAAAAAAGGGTACTAAGAGCACCTCGAATTCGACATAAAAAAATTTTTCGCAAAATGTCACTTAAGTGGTTCTTCCTGTAAGCCACAGATATTATTAATAACAATTTCAATGAATTTTTTTCGATTTCCTATATCGAATTAAGAAAAAAATCATCAAATTTGGTCGATCCATTGCTGAGAAAATGAAAATTTTCCCGCGCGAACAGATTTGAAGCGCGTGGAACGACTTTTCGACTTGAACGCTGACGGCTTCCCCCACCACCGGGCGTCTCTCGCCGCCCGCCTTCGCGCCGAATTTCATGCAAATTCGACACTTTCGAGTTCATTTTTAAAGGGATATACGATTTTGTATTTATTCGTACATATATCCCTACAAAGTAGATGTATTCACTTACCTGTAGAATTTTACAGAATGACTCTGTGTCGTTTACTTCAGCCGCAAATGTTGATAAACGTAATTCTTCGTAACTCTGTAACCACTTCGAATCTTTGAACGTTCAACGGCTTAAATTAAGCGTCGTTGAAAACACTATTTATTTAAAAAGAAAAATATTCAAATCGATCGATATTTAATGAAATGATGCATTAATTAATTAAACCAAAATTTTTATAAAATTCTAAAAGCATTGTTAAATTAAAAAATAAACATTTTACGCATTGCATTTAGTTCCGACAACGTTAAAGTATACGTGAAAAATCTAACCGGTGTCAGAGATCATTTTTAAAAAAGTTGTAAGACATTAAAAATTTGCACTCAACTTTAATTAATTAATGATTTTTAACAAAACCATTTGTCAGACGGCGACCGGATTTGCGGGTATGTATTAATATCACAGCCATCTATTATTTCCCGAAAAATTAGTCCTTTAAGTACTGTTGAGTACGGTTTAAACAATTAAAGATTTTTCGCTTAATTTGATCATGAAAAAAGAAAAAATTGAAATTTTTTTTCTCGAAAGATCTCACTCGATAGGAAATTTCATATTAAACAAAAAAGAATTTTTCATATTTTGTCATACGAAGCTTCTTTTTCGCGATATACGTGATTCTTTGACGAAAAATGCAAAATTCAGCCGTTTCTCTTCTATTAAACAAATTCCTAAGGTTTTTCGCACGCAGGAGCAAGACTATCTTATTCTACGCGTTTTTCTACTTTTTTTTAAAAAAAAAAACTAAAGTGCTCCAAGCAACATCCACCTCAATTGCTAGTACAACTGGCCTATTAGATGAGTTTCCAATTTCAAATGATGGTATATTGGGGAGAAGTTATTTGAGACAAGAAGAAGCTGTGATTTCTTATTATAGTAACACTTTGATGGTGGCAGGAGATGTGATGAATCCGATACCATTTTTGATGGAGGGTGAAGAGGAAGTGAATTATAATAGACAGTGGTTGCAGATACAAAATGGAGATCAGAAGTTATTATCTAAGGAAGTGGCGAGTGTGAATAATGCAGATGTAAGAATTCATAACAAACTGTTTTATAATATAAAGGCGAGAACGAGACAAGTCATACAAATTAATTTAATACACAGTGATTTGATAGAAGGTTATGTATCCAGGATTGATGTTGGTAATGAGAATGTGTTTTTAGGGGAAGGAGTGGTAGTCAATGAGTAGTGAATCCTAGGGAGTTGATACCATTTGATACAGAGGCTAATTTCTTGGAAGAACCTGATAGTGAGTTTGAAGGTAAAATTCAACATTATATAGTTTTGGAGGATAATGTTCCAATCAATACTAAGCAATATAGACATCCGCCGAAACATAAACATGTGGTAAAGGAGAGTGTTGAAAAGAAGTTGAAAGATAAGATTATAAGAGAATCGAATTCACCGTGTAATTCTCCGATTTGGATTGTGCCGATGAAACCAGATAGTCATGGTAATCCGAGGTGGTGTATGGTTATTGATTTTAGAGAATTGAATAAGAACACTATCAGAGTTGCTTATCCATTACCAAACATTGCTGATATTACGGATCAATTAGGAGGGGCAAATTTTTAGCAAATTCCTATGGCGCCGGAGGATTGTTATAAGACAGCTTTTTCAACAATTAATGGACATTATGAGTATACACGCATGCCGGAAGGTTTAAAAACGCAACTGCGACGTTTCAGAGGTTGTTGGAGAAAGTTTTCAGAGGTTTACAGAATATAGAAATGTTGGTATATTTGGATGATATAATCGTTTATAGTAGAGACTTGTCTGAACATGAATTGAGAATAAGGAGATTGAGAGAAGCGACGTTAGTGTTGCAACCTGACAAGGTGGAATTTTTCAGGACAGAAGTTGCATTTCTAGGTCATATCATCAGTGCGAGAGGAATAGAACCTAATCCGCAGAAAGTGGAGGCAATTACAAAGTTGGCAACACCGAAAAGTGCTAAAACTATACGAGAAATTTTGGGTATGTTTGGTTATTATAGGAAATATATCAAGGATTTTGCAGTAATTGAGAGGCCTATGAGGAATTTGGTGAAAGATGGTGTGACATTTCAGTGGACAGAAGATTGTGAGAAGAGTTTTCAGACTTTGAAGGAGTGTTGAATAAATCCTCCTATTTTGCAGTTTCCAGATTTTGAAAAGGAGTTCATTTTAACAACTGATGCTTCAGATATAGCAATAGGTACTGTTTTGAGTCAAGAGAAAGATGGATTTGAGCATCCTATTCAGTTTTTATCGAGAACATTGACTAAAGCTAGAAAAATTATTCGACAACTGAAAAAGAGTGTTTAGCAGTGTTATATGCGTTACATCAGTTTAGATCATATCTGTTGTTTAAAAAGTTTACGTTGGATTGTGATCATGAACCGTTGAATTGGATGCATACACGAAAGGATCCAGGACAGAGGCTTATGAGATGGATGTTTAGATTTACGCGATATGAATATACTTTTAAATATAAACCAGGGAAGTTGAATAAGAATGCAGATGCTCTTTCGAGGAATCCGCTAGAGATTAGTGAAGAACAAATCAATAAAAATTTACCGGGTATTAAGATGATGATAATTGAAGAAAAAGATAAGTCTGATGGTGATAAGGCGAAGAGTATTCTGTCATCGGTGAAGAGCAAAATTTTTAGTAGGAGTAGAGTGCAGTCTGAGGTTGAAGAGGTGAAGAGATCGAGAGGTGGACCTGTAGGAGCGAAAACTAATAAAATGGCACCAGAATTAGATCATAGTGCTATAGCTCAGAGGACTAGAAATAAGGCGCAGGTGACATCTAAATTTGCAGAATATATTAAACAGGGAGCTTTGCCTAAATCGACAAGATCAGTGAAGAGGTCGTAGACTGAAAGGGTTTCATCAAAATCAGTGTTATGGAAATCTGGTGAATTGAGGGATAGTGATAGTGAGGGCACAGATGTTTCAATGAAAGTAAATTCGTCACGAGGGAGATTGAGTACAATAGCGTTATCGTCAACAGGGATTTATAGTAGTGAAAAGGAAAAACCGCCTTTGAGAAATCCGAGGTATAGTGGGATTAGAATGGAGAAAACGACAGCTGTTTCGGATGTAGAAGGTAGTGATACTGATGAAGGTGAATAAAATAGAACTGTGAAGAGTATTGGAATAGATTTAGTGAACTTAGTCAATCTGAGAGCAGAGTGATTACAGAAAGTGAAGGTGAAAGGAGTGTGTCTGTTAGGACAAGTTTGAGTAGGAAAGAGGTGGAAGAAGCTAGTAGGAGATTAGAAGAGAATATGGTTAAACATCAAAATGAAAAAGTTGAAGTAGAAGAGGAGGATAAGGATTACGATATACCGATTACGCATTTTTCAGAGGATCAAGAAGTAAATGATGAACTGAGGTTTAGGTTGCATGAGTTGAATCTACATTATGGTACTGTTCAAATGGATGAGGTTTTGGGAGAGAGAGTTAGAGAATTGATAGATAGAACGCAGGAGAAGGTACAGAGAAGACTAGATAATGTAACAGATTCTTTGTCAGATAGAGATACATCGGCTACGAGTGAAATAATGATATTTCCGCCTAGAGGGAGGATTTCAGAAACAACTAAAATAGGTGATATAAAGCCACAAGCGAAGAGTACACCAGGTAAATTGGGGAATGTTGGTAGAGGTATTGGTGTTCTTGCTGATGTGAATGAGAATGGAGAAAATATGTACAATATTGAGTATTCCAAACCAGCGGAAGATACGCTACCTGTAATAATGATGCCAGATATGAATGATTTGAATGATTTGAATAAATATGATAGTAGAGAATCTGATGGAGGAAAGAGAGAGTATGATACAATTGAGGAAAAATTAGTGGAATCAATGAAAGGTAGTAATGTGTTGAGTGTGAGAGATTGTTTAACGTATAAGAGGGATGATATTGTGCATTTTATAACTAAAGATTGTGAAGCGGATACGTCAGTGACGAGATTGTTGAATGATATTGGTGCAATAGATTTGTTTAATTTGAAGAAGAAGAAACCTTTTGTGGGTCAGATATTGATTACGCCTTATAAAAAGTATAATGTTTATTCTTTAGTAGTGAAAGAAAAGCAGTTTAGTGTGATAACTTTGGAGAATGTGAATAGGTGCTTGTATAATTTGAGGAGAATTTTGGGTCATAGATATATTGAGTTTTAGAATTTCCAGGAAAGGTGATTTGACAGACATGTTGAAGCCTGGATTGATGAGTGAGTTATTGAAGAGACATTTTGATAATTCGAGTATTATTGTGACGGTTTGTTATGGAAAAGTTGAGTTACCAGCTGAGAAAGATAGGAAGAAGATAATTAGTGCTTTACATGATAGTTTGACAGGAGGTCATAAAGGGATTAATCAAACTTATCAGAAGATAAGGGAGAGGTTTTATTGGCCAGGTATGAGGAATGATATACAGAATTATATAAGGAAGTGTAGTGGTTGTCAAGAACAGAAGATTGAGAGGTTTAAGATAAGAGAACCGATGATAATAACGGATACACCAATTGAAGCGTTTGATAAAGTTTCGATTGATACCGTTGGAAAAATTGAGAATAACGCCGAGTGGGAGTCAGCATCTATTGACCATGCAATGTAATTTGACTAAATATTTAATTGCGATACCAATTAAAAATTTACATGCGACCACGATTGCGGATGCTTTAGCGAGGCATTTGAATTGTAGATTTGGAGCACCGCGAGCAATTTTATCAGATAGGGGTACTAGTTTTTTGTCAGATATAGTACAGTCAATGTTGAAAATTTTTAAAATAGATCATTTAAAAACATCAGGTTATAGACCGCAAACGAATGGATCTTGAGAGAGGAGTCATACGCCGTTGGTTGAGTTTATTAGGATTTATTCTCAAAAATATGATAATTGGGATAAATTAGCATCTTCTGCTACATTTACTTATAATACGAATGTTCATACGGCCACGAATTTTACGCCTTTTGAATTAGTTATTTGGGAGAGTAGCGCGTTTACCAATTAGAATTCCGTCGGATGAAAAATTGAGAACTTATCATACTTATATTAGGGATTTAGTGTTGCGTTTAAATGAAATGAAGATTTTTAGTGGGAGAGCAACAAATTATAGAAAAATTAAAATCAAAAGAGAGATATGATAGGAAGGTTAAAGAGTTTAAAGGCAGAGTAGGGGGATATACTCGTATTGTTAAGGAAGTGAGGACTAATAAATTTGAACCATATAGAAGTCAACCTTTGAAAATTGTAGAGTTTGTTGGGAGAAAGAATGTTATTTTGGAGTATCCTGATGTGAAGCGTATTAGAAAGCATGTTGATAAGTTAAAGGTTGCAGAGGAGGATTCAAATTTTGATGGGGTAGATCTTTCTGGTTATTAATTATGTTATGATAACAGGATGAATTGTTTAATTGGAATGTTTATGTTATTATGTGTGAAGACCATAAATATTGGACCTATATTTCAGAATGAAATATTGACCCCGAATCCTGGAATTTATTTTGAGAAATTGGGAAATGTTCGAACAGAACGTGCTTTTTGGAAGATTAAAATTTTTATTAATGTGGATGAATTTTTATCATTTCATGGTCCTATGAAGCATTACTAGGAGTTAATTGAAGAATGTTCACAAATTGTAGACCAGACTAAATGCAGGAGTGCATTGGATGCAAATATTATTGAGTTGAAAGAACAGAATTTGAATGAACTTCAAGATAAAATACGTGAGACTCTCAAGACCATTGGACAAGTTCAATATCCTGCAGTTAAGGACCCGAGTAGTATTAGAGCAAAGAGGTTAATTTCGTTAGGAATAGTTAGTAGTGTGAGCAAGAGTTTATTTGGATTAGTGACTTCTGATGATATTGACAGTGTTGACAAAAATATAGATCAAGTGTTTCGAGACCAAGCAGAAATGGTGCATTTAATGGAGGAAAATTCTCATATTGATTTGACCCAGTTTGAAGAATTGTTTAATGTAACAAGGAATCATCAAATTGTTTTACAAGCATTTCAAGTTTCTTTGAAAGGAATGATGGTTAAACTGAATAAGGAGAATCAGCAATTAAGGGGTTATGACAGTGTTAAAACCTGAAAAAAAAGAAAAATTGTTAGTGTTGTAAAAAATTAATAGATATACAGGTGCTCTATAAACTATATTTTTGCTTTCAAATACAAGTATTATACATCACTTTTATGCATAAATAATATGCATAAAGTGAGTGTAACATTTAAAAACAATTAAAGGTTGTGACGGGGATCCCGTCGATGGCTGCTCGCCTGGACACCACCCAGTAAGAGAACATATTCTTATACTCGGTGGTGCTTTCAGCAGCAAGCGAGCAGTCAGCTGTAGAGCCAGGAGGACAGCACGGCGCCGAGAGCAGCCTGCCGCCGAGCAGCAGCAGCACGAGGCGAGAGTGAGAGAGTGGGGGAAGCACAGCGCGTAGCAGCGCGCGGCAGCCAAGGCGAAAGAGAGAGAGAGAGAGACGGACGGCGCAGCGCTGGAGCAACGAGAGCGAGAGAGACAAGAAATACGAGGCATGCGAGCCACGAGGCGTACGCGCGCGAGCGGCGGCCGCCATGTTGGCGAGCTATTGACCAAGGAATGAGTGCGAGAAGGATGGATAGCGAGAGAATGAATGCATTAGAGACAGACGAGAGAGAGTGGAGGCAACGCGTATGCGCCGTGTGATATTGGGAAAAGGTGGAGGGCTACGGCTCAATCCACAGCGCGCGTGCGAGCGGATAACAAAAATGTAAGCGTGCGGGAGCATGTAATTGTGCGAAAATGCGTAAGAGCAACTAATAGAGCCAGACATGCGTGTAAGAGCGTTTCAAAAATCGCGCGCATTAATAAGTTGTAAAAGAGGGCGCGAGAGTGCGATATGATATATGGCATATATGGTGCGAAAGCGTGTGAACGTATGATAGGCGCGAGAGAGCGATCTAGGGGAAATGCGTGAGTGCGAGTGAGAGAGAAAGAGACGCCGCGAACCGGCGTAGTTGCCGGACGTGCGAATATCGTTAGTATGGAATGAGCATCCCGAGCATCTACCCTCCGTGTGCAGTTTCCGAGTAATAAAATAAGTTTATTTCGCGTGCGCATCCACAGGGCACGAGGCACACCAGAACGCGAGGAAGTCGAGCAAAGGGATTAGAGACAGGTAGGAGTGTCGGAATATACCTCCCCGCCGTGAGTTCTAACCTTAGAGTCAGCCCGCGATATAGACGGTGAGCTCGCCCGAGGACGAGCACGCGTCCGCGAGTCAAATACATTGATTTGGATTCTTTTATTATTAATAAATTACAAAGTGTTTAAATTTTATAAAGTCGCGTGTCTTATTTTGCGTAATATTCTCCCTGTACCTCTCCCCCGTGACCTAGAGTATAAGAGAGTCTCAAGCCGGCAGACAAGTGTTGAAAATCGCGAGTTCGGGCGTCCATCAATAATTATTAAATACGGGCTCGCGATAAACCTGCATAGGTGTCATTTACGTTGTGCAAAGCCTCCCCAGGGACGGTAAAAAGCATAACGTCACAAGGTATTTGCTTACCAAAAATCATGATTTTCATCACTTTTATTTACTTGCCGCATGTTTCTGATGGAACCGTACCATCAATCTTGTTGAATCAAAGTGCCAAATCTTCATTATGAGTCTGGTCTCAGACTAAGTGGAACAGATTCCTGAAAAACACAAAATTAATATAATTAATTAAACATATATTGACAATATTAATAATTATAGTGAATGTTACATATATAAACATACGTAACATTCACTTTGAACTTATTTTTGGCAATTCTGCTCCACTCAGTTTGTGACCGTACTCATTAGGAAGGTTTCCCACTTTGGTTTATCCGAATTGATGTTACGGTTCCTTCAGAAAGCTGCGGCAAGTACATCAAAAGCATGAAAAAACTAAATTTGAGTAAAAGGCATTTAAAGTTTATAATGTAAATCATACAAATGAACTCAGCTATACTTACAGAAAATATCTGGCATACCTTGATTTGCTTTTGGTACTCAAATATACATACAATAAAGTATATTTGATGGTACGCGCTAGTCATGCTGTGTGATAATAGCATTTAGAAGCTGAAAATAAAATAAAAATTATCGTTAGCTATTCATAATCAAGTTATGTTTATGAATTACAGTTACATACAATACTTACCATTATTAAATACACTTCAAGTTCTTAAAAAGTATGCAAAATAATACTTCAGGCAGTCAATATAAGCTCCCATTTTGCTGGCTTGCACCCGTATACCTAAAAGCAAAAAATAAACCAACAAAGAAAAAGCTCATTATGAACACTGTTATTACTAATTAGTTTCCAATACTTATCTGAATAATTTTTCTACTCTGCAGAAGCTCTTGCACTTTTGCAACACCACTAAGGTTATAAGCATTGCTACAGCAGCTAGCAGACTAACTGCACTGATCTAGTGTCTTGGATGAAAAACAGCTGTTTGGCTGCTTTCTGCTGCTTTACAGAAAATTCTACTATACCGATCAAACAGAAATCTTCATTCTCGACCAGACGCTGTGAGGCACAACCTATTCGAGTGGCAAATTCAAATTTGTTGAATGCCTTTACTTTAACACATTGATTTTAGTAACATAAAATCACACATAGGAAAATTAATTTTTCAGATATTATTTATTTTACGGAAATAAATTAATAACTCTTGAGAAAAAAACAGTTTGTAAAACGGTTTTTAAGTCATATTTTCAGTAAGATTTCTCATGAAATTACTCTGTAAAAAGTGGGTTAGAACAATCCTTTCCACAAGTTTGGCCTAATTAAAATATTTAAAAATCACGATTTTTCAAAAATTTATTTGAAACAGATTTGTTAGTTTTTTGTTGATATCTTCGAGGAAAAATTTTTTAGCCAAAAACGGCTTTCAGGACCATATTCTACAGACTATTAACTATGAAAAAAGTGAATAAAAAAAATGGATATTTTCAAAATTTTAACACTGTCATAACCCCTTAATGTATTTAATGTATAATACAGCATATGTGAGGAGATTAGATTCGCATATGGATCATTTGATTCATAATAATGAGAAAATTTTGGAGACCCATTATGCACATATTTGTCCAGCATTAGAAGCCTTACAAGATACTTCAGCTTCGAGAGATTGCGAAGTTAATTTATTGTTGAATCCACATAAAAAGGAGTTTAATAATTGTGATATCAAGTATTAGAATTATTTTAGAACCCAGTGGAAGTATTTATGTAGTGATAAATCTTGGTTGTATTCAATGTGTGATTCTGAAAAAGTGAGAATTTAATGTTTGGATAATCAAAATGTGGATTTGATGTTGAATAATACAGGAGTTTTAAGACTAGCTTCTGGTTATAATGGACGGACAGATAGTGTTATTGTGTTTTGTGGAGAAGAGATAAGAAATGATGAGAATTTATATGTGTATAGACCAGACGTTGGTTTGAAATTTGATGAAGTTTCTGGAGTGTTCAGTAAATATACTTCGTATGATGTGAATGATGATGAGATGAAAGAAATAATTGGACCAGTGCTTATTTCAGATAAAGTGAAATCATTGCATGATATCATGATTGAAATGGACCATATAGGGAAGTATAGGAGAGAGAGTTACAACTCTACTAGAACTAGGATGTTATATGGAGGGTTGAGTTTACAATTGATGATGATTATATTAATAGTTGTATTAATTGTTGGGATGAAATGTGGGGTGAAATTTCCATGTTTGAGACAAAAGACCAATAAGGAGTGTTATGACCATGAGTATAGTGTGGTGAGGAGAAAATGGAGGAATCGGTCGGGGAAAGTTGATTCTAGTAATGTTTGTGAGTCTGAGGGAGTTGGTGTAGGAAATGATGAAATTGTTATTGACCCAATTAATAGTACAATGAATGATTCACATGAAGTTAGCATTGATGAAGGTGTTGTTGTTTTTAAACATAATGCTGAGCATTGATGTTATATATTGGACCAAAAGTTTTTATATAGACCCAAATGAATTTTTTTGATGTGATATTTTCATCTGCTGTAAATAGACCAATTTGACCCAATGTGTTTGTCTTTGTGTTTTTGTTTTTATTTTTTGTATTTTATTTTTATATATGTATATTACAGGAACTTAGAGATGTCGTATCGCAGAGATTTGGAAATGTTGCATCGTAGATCAGTAATATTTTATTTTAAAGGATATGCGTCATTGACCCAGATGATGGAAATGATACCGCAAATTCCGTTACCGGAGGCAGTTTATTTCAAGCGTGTGATGAGAATCAAAGATATGAAGTATGTTAATAAGCTCATTGTGAGATATGAGAATGAAGCGACTGCGAATGTTGTGCAGAGGAAGAAACAAGATCAATTTTATAATAATATTGGACCATATGATTTGGAATTTTATGACAAAGATAATATCAGTAATAAATTTTCATTGTCTAGAAGTACAAACGAAGCAGCTAGGAATTATGAGAAAAATGTGTTGACCAAGAAGAACAAAAATTTTAGACCAAGACCGAATGTGTTAGAATCAGTTAAGGAGCCAAAAGTGAGATCGGATGCTATTAAGAAGGACAAATTTGTGAGAAAGGGTAATATACTGTTTTGTTTATTGCCGTGGGAAGGAACTGATGCAGAAAAGGATGAGATGTTCTTTAAGCATTTTATACAATTTGGAAATATGAATTATTATGAGACTGTGCGTAATAAGCAAGGAAGATTGTGCTTTGCTTTTGTGCAGTATTTTGCAGATGTTGATGCTGAACATGCAATGCAGAAGTGTAATCCAGTATATAGACCAACTATTGCTGTATTGAAAAAGGACCCGAAAAATAAGTTTCCTGTGGGAATGAAGAAATTTCATGATCTGTGTGGACAAGAGATTGGTGTGCAAGTATTTGCTTTACATGAGGATACATGTTGGAAGGTGTTGCAGTATAAAAAGAACATGGAGACGGTGAAATTTCTGGGAGAGAACAAGGTAGTTGAGGATCTCAGAGATGTCATTGCGCTAGGAAACGATCTAGGAGTAATGATAAGATAGATAAGGTGTTATGTGAAGAGATGAAAGTGTTGGAGGGGAATGAAATGACATTGTCTGAGCCAGGACCCTTTGGGTTACAGAGCAAAAGTAATGATGAAGATGACCATCTGATGATTTGCACAATGGAAGAGGATGAATTGCTGGAGTCGGATGATGATAGAGAATCCGTTGTTTTTAAGAAAATTGTTGTTAATTCTGATAATAAACTTTCTATATGCTATTTGTTTTTGTTGTTGACCATTGAATTTTGTATGGTTTGGACCCCATACAGAATTCTTGTTTGAAATATTTATATAGTTTAATGAGTTTGGGACTATTGAAATTTAAGACCATGAGGTAGATATTTATTGATATAGGATTTAATATAAGTTTTGACCTTTATATTTTATCGATAATTTGGACCCTTCTTGATTACGATAGAATAAGATAGAAGTAAATGCATGTGGATTGAGTTATGGACCTTTGAATAATAAAATTTAATTGTTTATATTTTGATTGTTTTCAGATGAACCACGTATTGAGTTTACACTCTTTGGACTTAGTCTCTACCTTTACCATAAAGGTAGTTTTCATTGGGCCCAAGGAAAGAGTAGAGAGGATTTTTAAGACGTTTGGTGGTTGTAGCATCGAGTTTGAGGAAATCACCGAGGGTCATGCCACGGCCACGACTGTGTACCATAGGGCGTCGCATGCCATTGTAGCGCGCTCTATGAAGCAATTTGTTATATCTTTGGGTATGGAAACGACGCAAGAAATGACGGCAAGGATGGACCAGCAGCTGAATTCGTATGCTGGTGGTAAAGTCATTGATTGGACCATTGAGGTGGAAGTTTATTTGATAAAACACCACGTTAATGATATGCTGGAGGTCCAGTATGAGGGACAGAGGAAGAGTGTTGAGGAGATTTTCAAAGGTATCGGAGAGTGTAATATTGCACACTCCGATAGAACAGTTATGGTAGCAGGGATTACCAAATCCGTGGTCCATATAAAGTTTGATCGGTTGAGTCACGTGGATGGGGCCATGCGAGTTAATGCGTCTCAACCGGCAATAACGGTAATGACTAAGGAGAAGATGGACAGGCAATTGGAGGCGATGGCAAAATTGAGCCGCTATCGTTCTCAGAGAGATGGGCCAGTTGTGACCCAAAGAGAGTTGGAGCGACCAGCAGGATTGGAGCATCGTCGCACTGCTCAAGGCTTGCTACCAATTCCGCAGAGGGCGGATAATCAATCTGGGCCCAGGGGATCCAGCATGACGCTTTTGCCGTCACAAAGGCCATTTCCTGAGCCAAAACTAGTTACTGGGCCATTGGATGACACCCAATATTTAAGATTTTCAATTATGCTGTGGCCCAAACAGACGAATGAAGATTTAATCAAAGAGTTTGCTAGGTATGGACCATTGGACCATACCACTATCATGGATACGCCAAATGTGAACGTGGAGACATGGAGGCGTCAAGCCTTCATACAGTACATTTATAAGGGACATGCGGCTTATGCAGTGTACCACTGTAGTCCTGGCTACTGTCCGAAGTGGGAGCTGAGACGTCATTTGCCACGGGCTGGGCCATTGAGGAGACGTCATCATGTATGTGGCATGATGTATGACGTGAGAAACGAGAAGGACCACTTTGTTGTGTGTGAGATTCAAAATCCGTTGGTTTTGCGTCAGCACAAACCTTGTGGTGTGTGTACTGGTGTATGTACAACAAATAATTAAATATTTAGAGTTAAATAGAGTGCTGTTGGACATAGCGATACTGCATGAGCATTATAAAGCAATTAAGCCAAAGGACCTTTTCTACCTGAAACTGCCGAACGCACCGAGATCGAAGACCTACCGGCCCTGCAGCTGTCATCAACTCGTCAGTCTACAGCAAGCTTTCGAGCACGACAGATCTTTTGCTTATACATACCATTTCCATTAGCCATTCTATTAATATCAGTAAATAAAGAATTGTGTGCCAAATAACGTGTTTATTCCACTAATCCTTCAACAGGTTATGGGCCCAGGATATTTGGAATTCAAGTTTTTTTGTTAAATCTCGATTATAAAGAGAGTTTATAAGATTTAAAAATGGCTCAAGGCACAAGTGCTAGATATTCAGTTGAAAAACTTAACAACGAGAACTATGCAGTGTGGTGTTACAAAATGGAAATGCTACTTAAGAAAGAAAAAGTGTGGGAAGTGATAAAGGAAAATCCACCAACTCCAGTAGATTCAAAGTGGACAGAAAACGACGAATAAGCTCTCTCATCTATAGCTTTGAACGTAGAGAACAATCAGATTTGCCACATTCGTGGTGCTGAAAGTGCAAAGAGTGCTTGGGAACGTCTCAAAGATTACCACCAAAAAGCGTCGCTAAGCAGTGTAGTATTTTTACTAAAAGGATTGTGCACGATGCGACTAGCTGAAGGTGAAGATATGGAAAACCATATATCAAACTACTCAGATATACTCGATAAACTGCAAGCGCTAGGCGAACCACTGAAGGATAAATTACAGGCTGCAATGTTACTTGTAAGTTTGCCGAACTCCTACGACCCATTAATTGCCGCGATCGAAAGCAGGCCGGACGCCGATTTTACTTTCGAATTTGTCAAGAGCAAGCTAAGGGATGAGTTCAAGCGACGAAAAGGCAATCAAGCTAACAATGGTGATACTGAAGCTGCAATGAGAGCGAATTTTCAGAATAATAAGTCATCGGACAAGTCTGAAAGACCGACGTGTATTTTCTGCAAGAAGATAGGCCACTCGAAGCCAGAATGTCGGAAATTCGCAAAGTGGAAAGCGAAGCAAGAATCGAAGAAAAATTCAGCAAACACAGTGAGTGATACAATTGATTTGTGTAACACGGTTTCTTACGTAGACACAGAACTATGCCTAAAAAGTGTCGAAGAAAAATCAGATTCGTGGATCGTCGATTCTGGAGCCACGTCGCATATGACAAATTCAAAAGCGATATTTACGGCGCTCGATGAGACCATAAAAGGAAAAGTCCGCTTCGCAGATAAACAAGGAGTGGCAGACGTTTTGGGCTCCGGATCAGTGTCGCTAAGCTGTAAAACGGACAATAAAGTAATAAAACTGCAGGCCCAAAACGTGCTCTATGTACCCAAGCTGGCATCTAATCTCCTGTCCGTGAAACAATTGGTAAAGGACGGCTACGATGTAAAGTTCAGTTCGGAGGAGGGTCAGTGCGAGATCATTAAGGAAGGGCATATTCATGCTATAGCGCAGTTATCGCCCGATCTCTACGAACTGCAAACAAATAAAGCTTTTACAACGGTACAACTTAAGCATAAGGCTCTTTGCGAGCACTCATGGCATGAACGCTTCGGCCATCGAGATATTGCTGCTATAAAGCAATTGGCGAAAAACGATATGGTCGCAGACCTGAAGATCGAAGAATGCGGGATAAGCGATTTTTGTGAATGCTGCACGAGAGGAAAGCAGACAAGGAAACCATTTCCGCAGCACACAGGTAAACATTCTACCGAAATGCTGCAATTAGTGCACACCGATGTCTGTGGGCCAATAAATCCGCCCACTCCTCGGAATAAGAGATACGCTCTTACTATTATAGACGACTATAGCAGATATACGAGCGTATATCTCTTAGAGCATAAATCGGAAGCAGCTGCAAAAATAAAAGAATTTGTTGAGATGACAAAAACAGCTTTTAATAAGAAACCGCGGATAGTACGATCGGACAGAGGATTGGAATTCAATAATCAAGACTTGACATCGTTTTTTAAGAAAGAGGGAATTCAAGCTCAGTTTACGGCTCCATATACACCCGAGCAAAACGGCATTGCCGAACGGAAAAATCGTTCTCTCATCGAAATGGTACGATGCATGCTCATCAGTGCAAATTTAGATCGTAAGTATTGGGGTGAAGCAATCGGTACTGCCAATTATTTACAAAATAGATTACCGTCGAGAGTCATCAATAAAACGCCGTTCGAGCTATGGCATAATCAAAAGCCGAGTGTCCAGCATTTGCAAGTTTTTGGAGCACGAGCATTTATGCACATCCCGAAAGAAAAGCGGTTGAAGTTGGACGATAAATCTGAAGAGTTAATTTTTGTGGGATATTCGGAAGAATCTAAGGCGTACAGACTACTCGACACCAAAACGTCGAAAGTGAAAATCAGCCGAGATGTAGTGTTTACCGAAATGAAAAAGGACTCGAAAGATAATCGCATTACGAAGACTGAAGTGATAATCACGCAAGGAAATTCTACCGCGAATGATCATCAAGCGATCGACAGCGATGACTCATCAGCAGCTAGTGATAGTGTCGAACAAGTGCCGATAGTTGAGAATCGAAGATCAAATCGAGTGAACAAAGGTGTGCCTCCCGATTATTACCAGGGACAAATAAATCTAGTGATTCACGACGATCCGAAAACTGTACAAGAAGCATTTTCAAGACCAGATAAACAAAGCTGGGTGAGTGCAATGGATGATGAGATCGCATCATTACAAGCGAATAAAACATGGACGCTGGTTGACCGCCCTATAGACAAAAACATCATAAATACTAAATGGGTTTTTAAGTCGAAGCGGAGCCCAGACGGATCCATAAATCGCTATAAAGCGAGGCTTGTCGCACGAGGGTTCTCCCAGAAATTCGGAATTGACTACGATGAAGTTTTTGCACCCGTAGTAAAACATCAAACATTGTTAATGTTACTGTCGATGGCAGGTATGAAACAAATGTATGCATACCATTACGACGCAAAAACAGCATTCCTTAATGGTACGTTAAAGGAAGAATTGTTTATGGAGCAGCCCGAATGTTATAGAGATCAACATCAAAACCATAAAGTGTGCCAACTACAGAAAAGCATCTACGGATTAAAGCAGGCGGCTAAAACATGGAGCGATACGCTGAGTGCAGCCTTGAAGGATTTTGGATTCATTGAGAGCCAAGCCGACCCTTGCCTGTACGTCAAGAAAGCAACCTCCAATGAGCCTATATACTTAGTGGTATACGTTGATGACTTTATAATTACCTGTAAGAATAAACGTACGATCGACGATACAGCCATAAAACTCCAGGGGTACTTCAACTTATCGAACCTGGGTACATTGCATCATTACTTGGGAATGAAGATCGAAAGAGATAATGACGGAATTTATTATATCAATCAAGCGCATTACATTGACATGCTGCTAGAAAAATTCGGTCTTACAGATGCTAAGTTATCGCCGATACCCATGGATCCAGGCTACTTGCGATCAAGAAAAGAAGAAGGACAGTTTCCAGACAACAACCTCTATCGACAATTAATTGGCGGATTATTATACATTGCTTGTCACACACGACCGGACATAAGTGCCCCAGTCACAATACTAAGCCAGCATAATAATAAGCCAAATCAAGAGGATTGGACAGAAGCAAAAAGAACGCTTCGATATTTAAAGGGAACAAAGCACCTTTTATTGAAGCTCGGAGATCCATCCAACAAAATAAAGAATTTATATGGTTACGCTGACTCTGATTGGGCACAAGATATAACGAGCCGAAAATCAAACAGCGGATACATTTTTAAATTCAACGGAAGTCCTGTCAGCTGGATGTGTAGAAAACAAACATGCGTTGCACTCTCGTCCACTGAATCGGAATATATAGCGCTATCAGAAGCTTGTCAAGAAGCAGTGTGGCTACGACGATTACTAATAGATTTTCATGAAGAACAAATTCAATCAACTTTAATATTCGAAGACAATCAAGGATGTATAAAGCTAGTTACAAACAATAGATCGAGCAATAGAACTAAACACATCGATACAAGATACCACAACATAAAGGATTTAGTACAAAAGAAGATTGTCGTTTTGCAATATTGTCCAACTGAAATAATGCTAGCCGACCTTTTGACAAAACCGCTGAATAGAGTGAAATTACAAGAATTAAGAAATAAATTCAACTTAGTACATGCAATATCGAGGAAGGGTGTTGGACATAGCGATACTGCATGAGCATTATAAAGCAATTAAGCCAAAGGACCTTTTCTACCTGAAACTGCCGAACGCACCGAGATCGAAGACCTACCGGCCCTGCAGCTGTCATCAACTCGTCAGTCTACAGCAAGCTTTCGAGCACGACAGATCTTTTGCTTATACATACCATTTCCATTAGCCATTCTATTAATATCAGTAAATAAAGAATTGTGTTCCAAATAACGTGTTTATTCCACTAATCCTTCAACAAGTGCATTTAGCACTCTAGCTGACAAATGGATTACAGTATTAGTGCCAAAATAATTAGTGGTTACAAATCTGGAACTATTACAGTAATACCACGTATTGATTTAACATCATCTAACGAGGAATTGACATTTATATTAAAGCGACGACAATTTCCATTAAGATTAGAATGTGCTATGACCATTAATAAATCGAAAGGTCTAACATTTAACAAAGTTGGAGTTACTTACCAAATTCAGTTTTCAGCCATGGACAATTGTACGTTGTACTTTAAAGGGTTACGTTAAACTCTGATTTAAAAATTGTACTAACTAATAGTTCATCATTCATAAATGACCATGAAAAAGATGATGAAAAAATTGTATACACTAAAAACATAGTGTATCAAGAAATTTTACTTTAAGACATTTATCAAACAAATATGCGCTGTCATTCTGTATCATCAACCGCAATAAAATATGCGCTGTCATTCTAAATCATCGGCAGCACAGAAATATGCGCTCTGATTCTACATCATTAGCGGCAAAGAAATGTATACTATAATTGTTTTTACTTTAAAGAAATAATGTTTTTTTTTAAAGTTGTGCTGCGTCTAAGACAGGGTACGACAGAATGAAAACTGTCAAATATTATTTTTTAATATTTTAAATTCTAATATTCACTTTCTGTAATGACTTTTCCTTCAATAATTTGTTGTCTTACTGAAGAGTCCATTTAAAAAACCTGGGACGAAACGCAAAACAACTAACATACAGAAACATTATGATTATATATCACCTCCAGGATGACGGAAAATCATCCTCGAGTACACTCTCTAAGTACACATTAATATTTCCTTCAAAAACTAAAAATGCCCCGAAAATAATGTCTAGGTGTCAGGGTGGCCCCCAGGATAACGGGAAATCATCCTCGAGTACACTCTCTAAGTACACATTAATATTTCCTTAAAAAACTAAAAATTCCTCGGAGATGATGTCCAGGTGTCAGGGTGACCTCCAGGATGACGGGAAATCATCCTCGAGACGGTGCACTAGGTGTACATACAAATATGTGGGTGCAGATAAAGCGTTATCCTTAAAAAAAGGGTTAAGTAATTGTAAAAGAAGATGTCACACGGGACACGGGACACCAGACACGGGACACCGGACACCGGACACGGGACACCGAACACGGTCGCCGCTTAATATAATATAAGATGTTCCATCTATCCATTCATCGTGCACCTAAAACCTCCACCTTTCACCTTTTGCATAACTTATTATCTTTAACCTCCACCTACGATTTTCACGTTTTACCTATCACCTTCACAAATGATCTGGAGAATCCACCTATCACTTCCATTTATAACCGTTTTACTTCTACCTATTAACTCTGCTTATAACCCTATAACCCTATGTAAACGTATATAATCCCTATGTAACCCTCTACCTATCACCTTCACCTATGACTTTGAACTTCCACGTATCATCTTCAACCATAACCTCAAACATCTACCTATTACATTATGTTCCGCCTATCACCCTTGACCAATTATCTTCAATCACATCTCTCAGCCTCCCTCTATCGTCTTCACCCTTTACCTATCGTTTCCACCCTTCTCCTATCGCTCAGATCCACCACCAACCGCCTCCAATCATAATCACTTTACTGACTATGTATCGCCACCACTCATGATGCCTTCACCCTTCACTTATCGTCTTCAATCATAATCCCTTCATCCTCCAGCTCTTATCCCCGCATATTGTCAACACCCTCAAGTTTCATGTCCTTTACCCTATACATATGACCTTCATCCGCCACGTACAACCTCGACCTATCACCGCCACCCATGATCTTGAGCCTCTACCTATCACTTCCAATGATGTACAGCCTTCACAAATCGCTTTTAATTGTATCCTCCAATCTCCCTATAGCCTCTAGCCTTCATTTATCGGGTTCACCCTCCAACTATCGTTTCTAGCCTTCTCCTATTGCCTATATCCTCCACCTATTCCCTCCAATCATGATCCCTTCAACTTGCACATACATCCTTCACTGCACTTTGAAATATTTCCTTCTAATGTTGTAACCTCTATGTAGCCCTCTATCTATCACTTTCACATATGGCTTTGAGCCTCCACCTTTCATCTCCAACAATGTCCTCCGATACTCATCTATTACTTTGTTTAAAATACAACAAAATTATATTTGTAATTATTTATAATGCATGATCAAGGGTATCAACTTGCAGAATAGGAAAAATAATAAATAATAAATAAATATAATTATACATAAATACCCTCTTCATAATTAATACTAATAAATGATGGGGTGGGGGAGGGGTAAATTCCAGCGCGGCTCAAAACAACTATATAATATAGCCAATGCAGGGCCTCATACGGGGCCAAAAAAAAGCCCACACTGCAGTGCCCTGTATGAGACTAATGCGGGTTCATCACTTTCACATAGAAATTGCCCGTGTTTATACCTAAACTACAATGCGGGGTCATGTGGGGCCCTGAATCTCACCCCAACTGCAAACAACTATATAATATAGGGGGGGATATATATATATATATATGGGTGATTCTCTGTGAGATCGACCGGCCGAAAAATAGACCTCACTATAACTCTGGGAATTTGTTCTAGAGGTTGCCACGAGTTACTCCAAATTTTTTCAGATTTTTTGAATTGATTGTCTTAGAGTTACAGGGGGTCAAAGTTGATAAAATTAGTTTTTTTTGCATTTTGTGCTGATTTTCGAAAATTCATAGCTCCTCAGGGAAGCATTTATCACTATAGGGACATATAACAATTTTTTCTTAAAATTTTCTCAATTTTTCAAAAAAAATACTTTTGAAATCATATATATATGTATTACAAGTCATATGTGTAATTTAAACCTTGAAATTCAAAATTTTCAAGGTACGACCCATCGGATCCCAACCAAAATTTTTGTAAAGATTGCTTATTTTAGTGGAAAAGTTTCTACGTATGTCCCAACCCATCAGACCTGCTCTATTTCTTGCTAAAAATAAAGTTATTACTCATATTTTGCTACATTTGGCCAATAATGATCTACTTCCGCCTTTATAATTATAAATTCATCTGAATTAATTATAGTATGTATAGTAGATATATATATATATATAATACATAATGAGGTGATATTTCTCAATGTAATAGATAATAATTCTATATGTATAGCGACTAAAATCTGGATTAATAGTTAATTTATAAAATAGTACTTACAGTTATTGATGTGTGAGGTGGTTTTAACTTGTTTTGCCGGACCAACTAATTTGAATCACCTGTAACAAACAAAGAATAATTTATTTTAACAAAAAGAATTGTGTTCTTTAATTTAAAGTTAATTGAATTAAAAATAATAAAAGTATACATATCTGATGTTCAATGAGTCATTCACAGTATCTTCATATACACATGACTTTTGTCCAAGTGGACTTTTACACTTTAAATTTTCTCCAGGCTACAGCTCAGACACTGTTACACACGCGGAGTACGAGTTTTAGAGGGTTTTAGTGCATTTTAAACAATATATTTTATAATAAATTATTGGTCCCGGCGCGTATGAGGTTATGCAGCTGATAGCAGCAGCAGTAGAACTAAAGCTTCAGATTATACTCAACATAATAGCACGAAAGTGCGTTGGCGGCAGTTATACTCTGTATTAGGAATGAACAAGACGGCGGCGATTTTGAAAGCGCGTGCGATTTAAATAATATATTTAGTTGGTTTTCGGCATAGTTCAATGTATAGTTTCAACCATTATTCCATAATGTAAGAAATAAACAAAATCATCATAATAAATAAAACAATCAGCTATATACATTTAAATTCTACGCGCTTTCGAAATTGTCGCCCTCTTGTTCATTCCTAATACAGGGCATAACTGCCGCCAATGCACTTTCGTGCTATTATGTTGAGTATAACCTGAAGCTTTAGTTTTACTGCTGCTGCTATCAGCTGCCTAACCTCATACGCGCCGGGACCAATAATTTATAATAAAATATATTGTTTAAAATGCACTTAAACCCTCTAAAACTCGTACTCCGCGTGTGTAACAGTGTCTGAGCTGAAGCCTGGAGAAAGTTTAAAGTGTAAAAGTCCACTTGGACAAAAGTCATGTGTATATGAAGATACTGTGAATGACTCATTGAACATCAGATATGTATACTTTTATTATTTTTAATTCAATTAACTTTAAATTAGAGAACACAATTCTTTTTGTTAAAATAAATTATTCTTTGTTTGTTACAGGCGATTCAAATTAGTTGGTCCGGCAAAACAAGTTAAAACCACCTCACACGTCAATGACTGTAAGTACTATTTTATAAATTAACTATTAATCCAGATTTTAGTCGCTATACATATAGAATTGTTATCTATTACATTGAGAAATATCACCTCATTATGTATTATATATATCTACTGTACATACTATAATTAATTCAGATGAATTTCTAATTATAAAGGCGGAAGTAGATCATTATTTGCCAAATGTAGCAAAATATGAGTAATAACTTTATTTTTAGCAAGAAATAGAGCAGGTCTGATGGGTTGGGACATACGTAGAAACTTTTCTACTAAAATAAGCAATCTTTACAAAAATTTTGGTTGGGATCCGATGGGTCGTACCTTGAAAATTTTGAATTTCAAGGTTTAAATTACACATATGACTTGTAATACATATATATATGATTTCAAAAGTATTTTTTTTGAAAAATTGAGAAAATTTTAAGAAAAAATTGTTATATGTCCCTATAGTGATAAATGCTTCCCTAAGGAGCTATGAATTTTCGAAAATCAGCACAAAATGCAAAAAAACTAATTTTATCAACTTTGACCCGCTGTAACTCTAAGACAATCAATTCAAAAAATCTGAAAAAATTTGGAGTAACTCGTGTCAACCTCTAGAACAAATTCACAGAGTTATAGTGAGGTCTATTTTTCGGCCGGTCGATCTCACAGAGAATCACCCATATATATATACACACACACACACACACATCACACACACACACACACACACGCACACTCACTACCTACTACATATAATTGTTTTTACGCAAACGGTAACACATAAGTAAATGAATATAGTAATAAATATATTTTAATTTTTGAAATTGTGTTTATAATTTTCAGAAATACACTATATAATAAACTAATTCAGCCTATAAATATTTTTTTTTCTAAAATGAATCCCACTAATATGAAGTGTTTCTACAGTTAATAATTGGTAAGGTAAATTTTAAACTTTATACTATGAATTAATATATTCAGGCAAAAAGTATTAACACAGTATTATCAATATGTATTTATAAAGTATATAAATGGAATTTAACAAATTAATCAGAAATAATATCAATCATTAAATTTCTTCAGAAAATACATATGTATCTATATTATATTTGAAAAATGGATTAAAAACATAAGGAGTCTCTACAGTCAATAATTGATAAGGAAAAATGTAAACTTTATTCTATGAATTAATATATACATATTCTACATGTAAACTAAACTTAAATTATTTTAAATATTATTTATTTTCTCGCAAAAAGTATTAACACAATATTAACAATATGTATGTACAAAGTATATATATGGAATTTTAAGCTTCCATAAACATTAAGTCTGTATCGCTGTACACTACGCAATATAAAATATAATTAAATACATTATATGTTTGTACTTAGAAATATAAAACTTTAGTATTAGTCCAGGCGTGGTAGAAGAAAAAAGGCACACAAATAGATGTTGCTTGAAGGAGTCTGGTTTTTTTTTAAATTGGTGTAAAATCATATGTAGAAGATAAATATCTAGCTGCTACGTGCGAAAAACCTGTGGAAAAATTTTTAATAAACAATAACTGAAAAAATACTGACTTTTGTACGGAAAAGTCTTTTTATTTCGAGAGAGAAGCCTCTTACGGCAAAATATAACTGATTTTATTTTGTTTTCTTTTACATTTTCTGTACAATCAATCTGTCGCTTACCAAAAAATGTCCACTTTTACTTTGTTAAATAACAAAAAACAGTGAAAAACGAATGGTGTATCGTTAAATACACGTAAGGTAAACATAAATGTGAATAATTTTTAACTAGAATGTTGAATAAAGTAGCTAACTCTGTTGTGATGAAGTACCCGAAAGTCCGGTCGCTGAACAACAAACCGTTCTATAAACAATAATTAATTAACTAAGCTAATCAGATAATCTTCGATGACCCGTAATTTTGTTGAAAATGATTCCAAATACCGGCTGAATTTTTTAAATACTTTTGGACATTATAGGAATCGAAAGAAACCAAAAAAAAATTTTTTTCCATTTTTGCAATTGTTCTAGAATTTTTTGAAAGTGTTGGCTTTAATGAATTAATGGATAGTTACCCTAAATATTGATCGATCAAAGAAATTTTTTATTTGATTGAATAGAGCTTTTAATGACGGTTAATTTGAGGGGTCGGAAAATTAAATATCTTTAGTAGATCCAGAGATATTAACAGTCAATATTTATCAACATTTACAGCTAAACTAAACAATGTAGAGGAATTCTACAAAGACTGACAGGTACCTGAATGGATCTACTTTGTAAGAATATGTATTACAGTAAGTACATAATTAATTTAATGTTTAAATAATTGTTCAGAAGATATATAGCGCACATGAATTTCGATGCAGCGACGGGTGGCGCGGTGGTGGGGGGAGCCGTCGCGAAAGTGATTTCGTGCACTTCAAATCCGCTCGCGCGGAAAAATTTTCAATATCATGGCAATGGAAACACCGATCGAGATGATTTTTGTTTTAAAACGATGTAGCAAATCGAGAGAAATTCAACTATTAACTTGCTCATTACATAGATTAATGAATTTCTTTGTTATTATTGATATTTCAAAATATCAATATTTTTAAACAAAATTTTTTGCATTTAATCATTCATTATGTTTATCCTTAATGGTTAATAACGTTAAGGTAAATACATTAAATATATTACTTGTAAAAATTAATATATTTATTGAATTCTCGCTTTTATGTTTGTGGAAAGCCACCAGAAAGTGGCACACAAGTCGGTCCAAAAATCGCACTTTTTTATTTTTGAGGTCACACCTATCGGGCTATGCTAGTTTTGTTCGTCAGCTCACTCCGAATAATAAACCGGTGTGTGCTTAGTCAAAACCCTATGCCAACAAAGAGCTACAGGCGAAAAACAAAAAAAAATTACCGTGATTTTTGCGCTAAAAATAAAAAAACGCGTATTATCTACAGTATTATAATTTTTCAGAATTTTTTCATATACACAGACGTAAATTACACTAAAATACCTTTAATTTGCATACCAAATTGTCTGGATCAGATACACTGATCAAAAGATATGCACATTTAAAGACAACGAACTCTGTTTCGGGCGCTTACGAAAATAGCCAATTTTACGTTTTTTTCTTAAAATCCTTCTAACTTTCCAAGCATCAGTTTGCAAGCATCAGTTTGCAACGTTTAATACGTCAAATTAAAGCTCTTACCTTGTACTTTTCTGATAATAAGTCTAGATTCAAAATTTTTAATACAGTGTACTATACATATCCTTCTCAAGTAGATCATTTTTTGAAAGCATATATATAACACACTATATTTTATAAAAAAATTTGGACTAACTGAATCAAAAGTTTGAAGCATTTGAAAAAAGGGAAAAATCTCTGTTTCGGCCAAAATCGAGTAATTTCATGTAAATAATCTAAATTTTCCTTTTTTTCAAAACCTTGTACCTTCCGATCCAACGGACAGATTTCAAAGTTTAATAGCTGAAAATAAAGCTCTTAGGTTCTACTTTTTTACTAATTAATCTGAAATTGAAGTTTCTCATAGATAGGCTATATATATGGGTTGTTCTCTGACAAATCGAGCGGTCGATTTTTTGACCCTATCGAAAAAAATTTTTAAAATGTTTCTAAGAGACATATGAGTATCCCTGAATTTTTTCAGATTTTTTGCATCAAGTATCTTCGAGTTACAGATGGTCAAAGTTGATGAAATCATGTTTTTTTGCTTTTTCTGGCTACATTCATTAATTTGTAGATCCTCAGGGAAGCATTTTTCACTATAGAGATATATAACATTTTTTTCTGTAAATTTTCTAAACTATTCAAAAAAAATATTTTTGATATCGTATATATATATTTTAAGAAAGTTATAAGTCATTTAAGTCTTAAAATCAAGTTTTAGGAAAGTTCGATCATCCGGTTCATAATCAAAAAATTCATGAAGATACCTTATTTCAATTCAAAAAAGTGTGCAAAAGACCCAGAATGTCAGCGGCCTTGGTTTCTCTGTAAAAAATCATTATATCCGTTCATATATGAAAAAAATTTAGTTTTTTTGCTATATCGAAGAATTTAACCAATTTTATCAATTACGTAAATTTTTTTATAATAATTTCAATCATTAAAAAATGATAAGGTTAGTGAAATGCTTCGATATAGCAATAAAACTAAATTTTTTTCATATATGAACGGATATAATGATTTTTTACAGAGAAACCAAGGCCTCTGATATTCTGGGTCTTTCGCAGACTTTTTTGAATTGAAATAAGGTATCTTCATGAATTTTTTGGTTATGATCCGGATGATCGAACTTTCCTAAAACTTGATTTCAAGACTTAAATGACTTATAACTTTCTTAAAACATATATATACGACATCAAAAATATTTTTATTGAATAGTTTAGGAAACTTGCAGAAAAAAATGTTATATATCTCTATAGTGAAAATGCTTCCCTGAGGCTCTATAAATTAATGAAAGTAGCCAGAAAAAGCAAAAAAACATGATTTCATAAACTTTGACCCTCTGTAACTGGAAGATACTTGATGCAAAAAATCTGAAAAAATTCAGAGATACTCATATGTCTCTTAGGAACATTTTAAAAATTTTTTTCGATAGGGTCAAAAAATCGACCGCTCGATTTGTCAGAGAACCACCCGTATGCTTCTCAAAATCAGTAAAAAACGATCAACTTGAGAAGCATATATATAGATCATCGCACAATAAAATTTGAAATCTGAAAATTTTGATTCTGATTAACTCGAATGAAAGTAGAAGAAAAGAGCGTTAATTTGACATGTTATACTGGCAAAACTATTAGTTCAATCGCTAATCATGCAGTTTAAAAAAAAAGAAAAACGATTATTTTAATACGATTTTTCGTTTTAGGTACTCGACAAAATCCATAGATTTTTCTGTTTCTTGAAATTCTTCTCAATTTTGATCCATTCGTGCATTTTCAAAGTTTGAATGAAAGCTCTTTGGTTCTACTTTCATATTAATTCATCAGATTTCAAATTTTATTGTGCGATGATCTATATACATGCTTCTCAAGTTGGTCGTTTTTTACTGATTTTGAGAAGCATATATATAGCCTATCGTATGAGAAACTTCAGTTTCAGATTAAATAGTAAAAAGGTAGAAAGCAAGAGCTTTATTTTAAGCTATTAAACTTTGAAATCGGTCCGTTGGATCGGAAGGTACCAGGTTTTGAAAAAAGGAAAATTTAGATTATTCATACATGAAATTACTCGATTTTGGCCGAAACAGAGATTTTTCCCTTTTTTCAAATGCTTCAAACTTTTGATTCAGTTGTGCGTTTCCAATATTTAATAGCTCAAATTAAAGCTCTTTTCTTCTCCTTTTTTGTTAGTTGGTCCAAATTTTTTTATAAAATATAGTGTTATATATATATGCTTTCAAAAAATGATCTACTTGAGAAGCATATATGTAGCACACTGCATTAAAAATTTTGAATCTAGACTTATTGTCAGAAAAGTACAAGGAAAGAGCTTTAATTTGACGTATTAAACGTTGCAAACTGATGCTTGGAAAATTAGAAGGATTTTAAGAAAAAAACGTAAATTTGGCTATTTTCGTAAGCGCACGAAACAGAGTTCGTTGTCTTTAAATGTGCATATCTTTTGATCAGTGTATCTGATCCAGACAATTTGGTATGCAAATTAAAGGTCTTTTAGAGTACTTTAAGTCTATGTAGATAAAAAAATTCTGAAAAATTATAATACTGTAGATAATACTCGTTTTTTTATTTTTAGAGCAAAAATTACGGTAATTTTTTTTTGTTTTTCGCCTGTAGCTCTTTGTTGGCATAGGGTTTTGACTAAGCACACACCGGTTTATTATTCGGAGTGAGCTGACGAACAAAACTAGCATAGCCCGATAGGTGTGACCTCAAAAATAAAAAAGTGCGATTTTTGGACCGACTTGTGTGCCACTTTCTGGTGGATTTCCACAAACATAAAAGCGAGAATTCAATAAATATATTAATTTTTACAAGTAATATATTTAATTTATTTACCTTAACGCTATTAACCATTAAGGATAAGCATAATGAATGATTAAATGCAAAAAATATTGATATTATCAAATATCAATAATAACAAAGAAATTCATTAATCTATGTAATTAGCAAGTTAAGGGGTTATGACAGTGTCAAAATTTTGAAAATATCCATTTTTTTTTATTCACTTTTTTCACAGTTAGTAGTCCGTAGAATATCGACCTTAAAGCCGTTTTTTGCTAAAAAAGTTTGCCTCGAAGATATCGACAAAAAACTGATAAATCTGTTTCAAGTAAATTTTTTAAAAATCGTGATTTTTAAATATTTTAATTAGGCGAAAGTTGTGGAAAGGATTGTTCTACCACACTTTTTACAGAGTAATTTCATGAGAAATCTTACTGAAAATACGACTTAAAAACCGTTTTACAAACCGATTTTTTCTCAAGAGTTATGAATTTATTTCCGTAAAATAATTAAAATCCGTAAAATTAATTTTTCTATGTATCATTTTATGTTACTAAACTCAATGTGTTAAAGTAAAGGCACTCAACAAATTTGAATTTGCCACTCGAAAGGTTGTGGCTCACAGCGTCCAGTCGAGAATGAAGATTACTGTTTGATCGGTATAGTAGAATTTTCTATAAAACAGCAGAAAGCAGCGAGACAGCTGTTTTTCATTCAAGACACTAGATTAGTGCAGTTAGTCTGCTAGCTGCTGTAACTGTTTATAACCTCAGTGGTGTTGTAAAAGTGCAAGAGCTTCTGCAGAGTACAAACATTATTCAGATAAGTATTGGAAACTAATTTGTAATAATTGTGTTCATAATGAGCTATTTCTTTGTTGGTTTATTTTTTGCTTTTAGGTGTACGGGTGCAAGCCAGCAAGATGAGAGTTTATAATGACTGTCTGGAGTATTATTTGGCATACTTTTTAACATATTGAAGTCTATTTAATAATGGTAAGTATTGCATGTAACTGTAATTTATAAACATTACTTGATTATGAATAGCTAACGATAATTTTCATTTTATTTTCAGCTTCTAAATGCTATTATTACACAGCATGATAGGCGCGTACCACCAAATATACTTAATTGTATGTATATTTGAGTACCAAAAGCAAATCAAGGTATGTTAGATAGTTTCTGTAAGTATAGCTGAGTTCATTTGTATGATTTACATAATAAACTTTAAATGCCTTTTACTCAAATTTAGTTTTTTCATGCTTTTTGTGTACTTGCCGCAGCTTTCTGAAGGAACCGTACCATCAATCCTGATGAACCAAAGTGGAAAACCTTCCTTATGAGTATGGTCACAAACTAAGCGGAGCAGAATTGCCAAACATAAGTTCAAAGTGAATGTTACGTATGTTTACATATGTAATATTCACTATAATTACTAATATTGTAAATATATGTTTAATCAATTACATTAATTTTGTGTTTTTCAGGAATCTGTTCGGCTTAGTCTGAGACCAGACTCATAAGGAAGATTTGGCACTTTGATTCATCAGGATTGATGGTACGGTACCATCAGAAACATGCGGCAAGCAAACAAAAGTGATGAAAATGATGTTTTTTGGTAAGTAAATACCTTTAATTGTTGTTAAATGTTATACTCACTTAATGCATATTTTTAATGCATAAAAGTGATGTATAATACTTATATTTGAAAGGAAAAATTTAGTTTTTGGAGCACCTATATATATTACTTTTTTACAGCACTAATAATTTTTCTTTTTTTTTCAGGTTTTAACACTGTCATAACCCCTTAATAGTTGAATTTGTCTCGATTTGTTACATCGTTTTAAAAAAAATCATCTCGATCGGTGCTTCCATTACCGAGATATTGAAAATTTTTCCGCGCGAGCGGATTTGAAGGGCACGAAATCACTTTCGCGACGGCTCCCCCCACCACCGCGCCACCCGTCGCTGCATCGAAATTCATGTGCGCTATATATCTTCTGAACAATTATTTAAACATTAAATTAATTATATACTTACTGTAATACATGTTCTTACAAAGTAGATCCATTCAGGTACCTGTCAGTCTTTGTAGAATTCCTCTACATTGTTTAGTTTAGCTGTAAATGTTGATAAATATTGACTGTTAATATCTCTGGATCTACTAAAGATATTTAATTTTCCGACCCCTCAAATTAACCGTCATTAAAAGCTCTATTCGATCAAATAAAAAATTTCTTTGATTGATCAATATTTAGGGTAACTATCCATTAATTCATTAAAGGCAACATTTTCAAAAAATTCTAGAACAATTGCAAAAATGGAAAAAAAATTTTTTTGGTTTCTTTCGATTCCTATAATGTCCAAAAGTATGTAAAAAATTCAGCCGGTATTTGGGATCATTTTCAACAAAATTACGGGCCATGGAAGATTATCTGCTTAGTTTAGTTAATTAATTGTTATTTACAAAACAGTTTGTTGTTCAGCGACCGGACTTTCGGGTACTTCATCACAACAAAGTTAGCTACATTATTCAATATTCTAGTTAAAAATTATTCACATTTATGTTTACCTTACGGGCATTTAACAATATCATTCGTTTTTCACTGTTTTTTTGTTATTTAACAAAGTAAAAGTGGACATTTTTTGGTAAGCGACAGATTGATTATACAGAAAATTTAAAAGAAAACAAAATACGATCAGCTATATTTTGTCGTAAGAGGCTTCTTTCTCGAAATAAAAAGTCTTTTCCGTACAAAAGTCAGTATTTTTTCAGTTATTGTTCATTCAAAATTTTTCCACAGGTTTTTCGCACGTAGCAGCTAGATATTTATGTTCTACATATGGTTTTACACCAATTTAAAAAAAAAACCAGACTCCTCCAAGCAGCATCCACACCAATTGCTAGTGCCACTGGATAATATTATTTTAAAATTTACCGAATATACTACTTAGAATGAAATGTATTGCTTAAAAGTATAAAAAAATAATTATGCAACATATTATTAGCCATGTAAGGAAAGAATATCAATATAAAACCAAAAAATAGAATGAATGTGGTTAAGCTATATACAAATATTTTTTCATTTGACAATTAACGTTTACTGAGAACCTCAACCAAAAATATCCACCATCAATAATTTCATAAAATATAAAATATTCATGCATAAATGTATAAAATACCATAAAATATCATAAAATGTCATAATTTCGTCACTGAAGTACTGTAAAAGAGTAGATTTGCAATCCAAAAAAAGGTACTCTAAGTCATTATTACCGCAATTGAAATTGCGGCGTAAGAAACTGAAAACTAATAAGACTGCACTGAAGAAAAAAAATGAAGGAGTTGAAGGAAACATGTACGAAAGTGACATTGGCTTGCTAGGACCTCTTCATGAGCAAATATGCATTCCTTCATTCGATGAAAACGCAGATCCTACATTTGTTTTGTTTGATTTAGAGACAGCCGATTTTAGTCAAAACACAGATATTTTGCAAATTGCTGCAAAATGTAAAGATTTTGAATTTTCTGTTAATGTAAAACCGACGCAAAAAATATCGGAGCGAGCGAGTGCGGTGCATGGATTGCGATGCGTTGACGGAATTTTATTTCTTCACGAGACTTGCGTCGTTGTCATTTCCTTATTTGAAGCGATTTTAGGCTTCTTCGAATTTCTCTGTCTATTTCGAACGAAATGTATGTTAGTCGCACACAATTGTGTTTTCGATCGTTCTCGAATTATGAGGGCAATAGAAAATGTTTTTATGAAAGAGCAATGCAAAGCTGTTGTTGAAGGTTTTTGCGACACACTGCCAGTTATTCGAGATTTTACCGGAAATAAAGAAAAATGAGCAAATAAATTAGAAAATTTAGCTATTAATTTACAACTCGATACTGCAAATGCACATGATGCTCTTGCCGATGTTCAGATCTTAGATAAAGTGTTATTCAAAGTAAATATATCTAATGACATGTTAAAATGCAAATATTTAAGTTGGTCTGATGCTGACAATAATATAAAATTTGCTCAGAATTTACCGTCAGCTTTAAAAGAATTAAGTGCTTTAAAAAACTGTATATCTGTAGGTATTAGAAAAAAATTGTATGTGCAAATATTACATACCAAATGATTATGGATACGTACAAAAAAGAAAAGTATGAGGGATTATTAAAACTACTGGGGGCGGAAGAAAATAAAAAAGTAAAAGTTTCTAAAAATAAAAAAGTTTCATCTAAATTATTTGATTATTTATCTAAAAATATTAATAATTAATTAGTAAATAATAATTTATTTTAGTTTATGTGATGACCTATATGTGATTAAAAGAAAATTTAATTTTGTTTTCTGTTATTGTTTATTCAATAAATAAATTACTTACTAATTTTTTTTCATTTATTCTATTTCCAAGAACACATGGAAAGTGTATTTATTTGTACAGTATGATGAGCATGTGAAATTTCATATCGCGCGCTTTAGTGACGTTGCCACATTGTTTCGGTAAACGCTGAGAGATCCGTGAAATGGTAGTGAAATGTTATTTTCATTTACTCATTTTTACCTTAATAGACTCCGAACCTCTCCAAGCGAGTACTTGTTCTGTTTGTTATTACCTCTACTAATATCATACAAAATTCTAGTGCATTCTCTTCCGTTAATTTATAATTATCAAGAATGTAAGTGAAAAATGCAAATGTATGCCAACTCAAATGTTTATAACTTTTTTCTTACGCTCCAAAACTCTACCAAATTTTTACTGAATGCTATTTTCAACTGAATCTACCTATGTACGAAATCTGCCCATTTTCTGTTCCGTCAATCAATTTGGTAGGATACTCCCTTAAATTTTGATAGTGACTCGGTTCGAAATCAATTCAGAAAAATCGTTAATAACTTGCAACATACGCTTCAATCTTAATATGACTCACAATAGAAAATTTGATAATATAAATAGAAAAAATGATACAAATCCGAGTTTTGAAAAATGGTTCACTAATTTGACTAATATAGACATACCGACTAATGTAAAATATGTGACCACACTCGGCAGAAAATTTAATCCTACGAGTAATCTTAATGAAATTCTGGTTATTGAATGTATCAAAAACTTAGAGAACTCAATATCAATTAACAACATTCCTGACAATACTGCAAATAGAGTCCGAAGCACATTAATTAATACAATCACATAACACTGTAATAAAACGAGACACATTACAATAGAAGAAAAGATTTTTGAGAATAGATTAACGGAAACAAAGAATTTCATTAAGACACATAAAGATATTATGTTCACCTTTGCTGATAAAGGTAATGTAACGGTTTCGATGTATAAACACGATTATATCGACAAGATGGAAAATCTTTTAGCTGACACTAGCACATACAGTATAGTTAAGAAAAATCCGTTATCAAAATTGCAATCGAATGTTAAGAAACTAACAAATATGTGGAATGAAAATGGTTTTTTTGTTAAAAAATATAAGACACAGTTTTTTACACAAACTGACACATGTTTACCAAAAGCATATGGTTTACCAAAAATCCACAAGAGAGACCATCCTCTAAGGCCTATTATTTCAACAATAGGCTCTCCTACATATTTTTTATCAAAGTATTTATTTAAAATCTTACAAAGTAGTATCAATAAACCTTGTTCATACATAAAAAATAGTTACGATTTTATAGAAAGAATAAAAAATGTAAAAATTCTGAATGACCACTGTATTGTTAGCTTAGATGTTAAATCGTTATATACAAATATTGATAAAGCATTAGTCATGCAGAGTATCGAAAAAAGATACATACAAATAGCGAGAAAATTTGAAGTTCCACTTGACGAGATTTTAGACGCTTGTAGTCTGCTTATGGATAATACTTACTTCCAATTTAATGGTAAAGGACCCCGCACGGAACATATGGGTTTGTGGGTCCCTGTGAAATTGAATGAAAGTATGATATTTTAATAGATTATGACTTCCTGAACAAAAGTCATAATGGGCGCAAAGATGGAAAATGGACAGATTTTGAGAAAAACACGATTAAAGATCGCGATTTTGCTTAAGGTTAGAGAGATCGAATGCTATATATGTAGCTATGTAAACAAATAACTATAGGTATATATACAAATAACTATAGGCATCTATATCGCGGCTTTCAAATAAAGATACAGAAAGCAATATAATAGAATTACACATATGCACTGCAACCCAGACTGGGATGCAAGTCATCCAGGTCACCGATGACCGAGTCCAGGTAATAATGGAAATAAGAATTATTAATATGAAAAAAATATTGCGGACGGCAAAGTATACAAATGGAATTCCTTTCGGTACATCTACCAGCTACCAGGGTACAGCTACCAGGGTAAAGTCGTATAGACGACCAGAGTTCCCGATGACGAAGTCCAGGTGGTCCGCTTAGTAATTCTTCGTCCTCCGCGACCGCTGGAGGAGACGAGGTGATAAAGATACCCGACGACCGAGTAGAGAGTCTAGAGAGAGGAACAGGGTCGCCGATTACACAGTTTAATTGGTGCGCTCGGTAGATTTTCAGCTAATCCGAACAACAGCTACCGGGAAGGTGCATAGGTAAACAGAGTCGCCGATTATGTACTCCAGGAGGTGTGCTCCGCAGGTTTTCGACAGAAACCGAGTACAAGATACGCACATGATATCTTGGCGAATAGGGTCGCCGATTACGCACTTCAGGAGGTGCGCGCCACAGTTTTTCGTCAACATGAGTGCACCAGGTGCCCGGAAGGTATCCAGAGGATCACGGTCGCCGATTACACACTCCGGGTGGTGCACTCCATAGCTTTTCGGTAGAACGTGTGCACCAGGGACCGGGAAAGTATCTAGATGAAGAGGATCGCGGATTACGCAGTCCAGGTGGTGCGCTCCATAGCTTTTCGGTAGAACGTGTGCACCAAAGACCGGGAAAGTATCTAGGTGAATAGGATCGTGGATTACGCACTCCAGGTGGTGCGCTCCATAGTTTTTCGACAAAACGTGTGCACCAGGTGCCGGGAAGGTATCCAGACGATCACGGTCGCCGATTACGCACTCCAAGTGGTGCGTTACATAGTTTTCGGCAAAATGAGTGCACCAGGTACTCATAAGTTGTCTAGGTGAACAGGATCGCCGAGTACGCACGCCAGCTGGTGCGCTCAAGAACTTGCCGCTAACATGAGTGCACCAGGAGTCAGCAAGGTGTCTAAGTGAACAGAATCGCCGATTACGCACTCCAGGTGGTACGCTCCATAGCTTTTCGGTATAACGTGTGTACCAGGGACCGGGAAAGTATCTAGGTGAATAGGATCGCGGATTACGCACTCCAGGTGGTGCGCTTCATAGTTTTTCGGCAAACCGTGTGCACCAGGGACCGGGAAAGTATCTAGGTGAATAGGATCGCGGATTACGCACTCCAGGTGGTGCGCTCCATAGTTTTTCGGCAAACCGTGTGCACCAGCTGCCGGAAAGGTACCCAGACGATCACGGTCGCCGATTACGCACTCCAAGTGGTACGTTACATAGTTTTTGGGCAAAATGAGTGCACCAGGTACTCACAAGGTGTCTAGGTGAACAGGATCGCCCATTACGCACTCCAGGTGGTGCGCACCATAATTTTTTGGCAAAACGTGTGCACCAGGTGCCGAGAAGGTATCCAGAGGATCAAGGTCGCCGATTACGCAGTTCAGGTTGTGCGCTCCATAGCTTTTCGGCAAAACGTGTGCACTAGGTGCTGACAAGGTGGCTAGGTGAATAGGATCGCCCATTAAGCACTACATGTAATGCCCTCTATAGCTTTTCGACAAAAGGAGTGCATCACTGTAATTCGTCTTGCAGAAAATGCTAGATAAAAGGAAAGACTCTTCAGCAAATGAGTTTTGTCTCTGCGATTGGTCCCGCAAAAAGTGCGTGCGAGACTTTTCAGTATGTCGGCAAACTATCCAAGTATCAAACAAAGTACAAAAGACAATGTGTCGCAAAAAGTATCCCAAAAAGTATTTCAATAAGTATCCCACAAAGTATTCCGAAAAATATCCCAAAAAGTATCCCCAAAAGTATCCCAAAAAGTAATCTCAGCATAACCCAACCCCCCAGTAATATCCCTAAAGGGTTAAAACAAGTATCCCAAAAAGTCCAAAAATATTCGCAATAGTATCCCTAAAAGTATCCCAAAAAGTATCCCAAAAATTTTCCAAAAAAAATATCCTAAAAAATATCCCCAAAAAGCATCCTAAAATGTAATCCCAACCTAAACCAATAATACCCCAAAAAGTATCCCCGGAACTGTCGCAGAAAGTATTCTGAACAGTATTCAAACAGTATACCAAAAAGTATCCCCAAATGTATTCCAAAAAATATTCCTGAAAGTATCCCGATAAGTGTCCCACTAAGTATCGCAAATAGCATCCCGAAAAGTAATCCAAACCCAACTCAATAATATCCCAAATAATGTCGAAATAATAAAAAAAAATTTGATTTTTTTGAATTTTAACTCAGGCATAACCCCTTAAATTAAAACTCTTGTTCTCTACTTTTTTACTGGTAAGTCTATATTATTGTAGTGAGCTATATATTCTATATATAGCTCTATAAATGTTTTCAAAGAACCGATCTTATTGAGCGCATATATATGCTCACTATATACAAAATAAAAATTTGGACATGAAAACCACAAAGTCTAGGTAAAGAGCTTTAATTTAAGCTATTAAACGCCAAAATTGAATCACTGGATCAAAAGTTTCTAGGATTTGAAAAAGGCGATTTCGACCAAATAGCTCGATTTTTTATAAAAATGAGAGATTTTTTCCTTTTTACAAATCCGCCTCAATTCTTTGTAGAGCGATTTGTAGCGATATCTACATTATTTTCTTCCGTAACTTGGGTTAGCTCTGCTCGCCTTTCCTTTCAAAAAGAAGGTGGTGTCACAAGTCTTTCTCATTTTTCGCAGAAAGAAGGACCCTGTTTCACCGAAATCGCCAGTTGCAGAAGAGTCACCGGAGCTTTCGATGCAATGAAAAAGTTGTGCCTCGATAGTCTCTTTTTTGTAAATAAGTAAGAATAAATTATAATAGAAACAAATAATATCCAAATAGTTTATTATTAGCATTACATTTCCCATAAGCTACTGAGTTTTCAATTGTAAAAACAAAACGTTCGCGTAATCCAGCAAACATTTCAGCACTCAGAAAAAATTTTTTCGTGAATAACTTTTAGGAGAGGGAACGTTGTATCGAAGAAACAGGAAAATGCAGCAACTCATTTCAGCAAGTTATTAGTTTTTTACTATCTAATTCTGATATCATCTACCATAAATGGTCATTAATAATGACATATCAATGATGAAATGACTTAATTAAATCGCATTATAACAAGCATAGGGTGATCAGAAAAAATCGGAGGGGTGGCCTGAATGAAGGGGAGGGGTGACTGGTTATATGAAGCTGTATACAAGTAGACAGTTTTCGAAGGCCGTACTCCACGCGGTCGAGGAGAAATATTCACCTTCAGGCACACTTTCAGATAGACTTTATTGTACCTCACTAATCGAAGAAAAATCGAAACAAATAAAATTTGAAAAAAGCACATATAGTTATATATATTCTCGCATTTTATCTCACTTTGCTGCCAAATTAATCGTAGAGACTGTGTTAGACTGTTTAAAATTCTCATATTTAGTCATGGAATTTTCACATTGCCAATTGTACAGACAAAACTAGCTTGTTCAATAGTTCAAGTTTATCTCGCATTTTCAGCGAGACTAATAGCAAAGTCACAAATGGTCTGTCGGAAAGTCTTGCATTTTATCTCGCCATTTTACCTGGTGCGCATCGAAAAGCTACGGAGCGCCCCACCTAAAGTGCGTATTTAGTTTACCAGATCGCACAGATATCTTCTCGGCACCTGGTGCACAAGTTCTGCCGAAAAGCTATGGAGTACACCACCTGGAGAGCGTAATCGGCGATCCTATTCACTGAGACACCTTGCTGACTCCTGGTGTACTCATGTTACCGAAAAGCTATGGAGCGCACCACCTGGAGTGCGTAATCGGCGATCCTGTTCACTTAGACACCTTGCTGACTCCTGGTGCACTCATGTTAGCGGCAAGTTCTTGAGCGCACCAGCTGGCGTGCGTACTCGGCGATCCTGTTCACCTAGACACCTTGTGTGTACCTGGTGCACTCATTTTGCCGAAAACTATGTAACGCACCACTTGGAGTGCGTAATCGGCGACCGTGATCGTCTGGATACCTTCCCGGCACCTGGTGCACACGTTTTGTCGAAAAACTATGGAACGCACCACCTGGAGTGCGTAATCGGCGATTGTGTTCACTTAGACACCTTGCTGACTCCTGGTGCACTCATGTTAGCGGCAAGTTCTTGAGCGCACCAGCTGGCGTGCGTACTCGGCGATCCTGTTCACCTAGACACCTTGTGAGTACCTGGTGCATTCATTTTGCCGAAAACTATGTAACGCACCACTTGGAGTGCGTAATCGGCGACCGTGATCGTCTGGATACCTTCCCGGCACCTGGTGCACACGTTTTGTCGAAAAACTATGGAACGCACCACCTGGAGTGCGTAATCAGCGACCGCCATCCTTCCTGGCACCTGGTGCACACGTTTTGCCGAAAAACTATGGAGCGCACCACCTGGAGTGTGTAATCCGCGATCCTATTCACCTAGATACTTTCCCGGTCCCTGGTGCACACGTTCTACCGAAAAGCTATGGAGCGCACCACCTGGAGTGCGTAATCGGCGATCGTGATCCTCTGGATACCTTCCGGGCACCTGGTGCACTCATTTTGACGAAAAACTATGGCGCGCACCTCCTGAAGTGCGTAATCGACGACCCTATTCGCCAAGATATCATGTGCGTTTCTTGTACTCGGGTTCTGTCGAAAACCTGCGGAGCACACCTCCTGGAGTACATAATTGGCGACTCTGTTTACCTATACACCTTCCCGGTAGCTGTTGTTCGGATTAGCTGAAAATCTACCGAGCGCAGCAATTAAACTGTGTAATCGGCGACCCTGTTCCTCTCTCTAGACTCTCTACTTGGTCGTCGGGTATCTTTATCACCTCGTCTCCTCAAGCGGTCGCGGAGCACGAAAAATTACTAAGCGGACCACCTGGACTTCGTCATTGGGGACTCTGGTCGTCTATACGACTTTATCCTGGTAGCGATGTACCGAAAGGAATTCCATTTGTATACTTGGCCGTCCGCAATATTTTTTTCATATTAATAATTCTTATTTCCATTATTACCTGGACTCGGTCATCGGTGACCTGGATGACTTGCATCCCAGTCTGGGTTGCAGTGCATATGTGTAATTCTATTATATTGCTTTTTGTATCTTTATTTGAAAGCCGCGATATAGATACCTATAGTTATTTGTATATATACCTATAGTTATTTGTTTACATAGCTACATATATAGCATTCGATCTCTCTAACCTTAAGCAAAATCGCGATCTTTAATCGTGTTTTTCTCAAAATCTGTCCATTTTCCATCTTTGCGCCCATTATGACTTTTGTTCAGGAAGTCATAATCTATTAAAATATCATACTTTCATTCAGTTTCACAGGGACCCACAAACCCATATGTTCCGTGCGGGGTCCTTTTACAAACAACTTTTTGGTATACCCATAGTCTCTTCGATTTCGGGATTATTCGCTGACATTGTTGTGGATGATCTCGAAACGGAGTGCATTTCAAAATTAACTTATCAACCTGTGTTCTTTTTCCGTTATGTCGACGATATCATTGCTTGCATTCCGAAAGGAAAGGTAGATGAAACGTTGAAAATATTTAATTCATATAATAGTAGACTCCAATTTATGCATGAAATGGAGGTAAACAAATCCATAAGTTTTTTAGACGTATTATTGATTAACGAGGCAGGTGGATTCTTTTAAGAAAAACAACATTACAACCATTCCAAAAATACACAGTAATATGGGCAATATTATTATGAATGGAAAGGATAAAAAAGAAAAACGCCTAGAAAAAAATGTTGTTTATAAACTTGGATGTAATGATTGCACGGTTACATATGTAGGCCAAACAAATAGAAATGTGTGTACACGTATTGAGGAACATACGAAGTCTAAGGACAGTGTCATCTCCGAGCATATTGAAAAGTACAATCATAAATTTAATTTTGAAAAATTTAGTATAAAGGATAAAGAAAATAATTTAAATAAAAGATTAATCTCGGAAATGATGCATATACATTTTCAAGATAATCGTATCAATAAGAAAGAGGATACCCAAAAACTCAATAACGTGTACACACATTTAATATACCAGCTTAAGAATTAAAATCGATTCTGTGTACATCTAAAATATGAGGTGATGTGTGACGTGATAGGTAAACAAACCATGCGAAAGACTTTTCGCAATATATAAGCGACGGCTGCCGACTACTTCCTCACTTCCGGGAGAGTAGCTGACAAAGCCACATAAATAATAGCTGTGTCACTCGGCCTCTCTCTTCCCCCGCTGTTAACTAGCCGGGGGAAAGGATTATCGAGATGTACACAAATCATATCTACTCCAATATGTAAGTTTTCAAAAATATCGCTTTTGTATGTATTATTCTGTTCTTCTTAAGTTTGTATGTTTATTGTTATCTAATTAAATTTTGACAGTTTCCTGATGAAGTCGACAATGATCGCCGAAACGTCGTTTTTTAAAAAGAAAGGGATTTTGTTTTCTTAAACCCTTCCGTAACCACTGCCTCGGAGAGATCGATATAAGTCAACAAAAGAATATTAACTATCTACCGAGGGATAAATTCATATTAGATAGTGTATACACACTCATCTAAATACATTTAAATAAAATCATGTGCATGGATTTAACATGCAATAGTCATGTGTGTAACATTGTTGCTTAATTTATTAATACTTTTTATTCACTTTACAAGTTGGCATGATGCGCGTCCATGTTAGATATAAGTAGTATGTAGGTACCTTGGAGAATGTAAATAAAAATAACCTTGACCTGTGTGACCTTCTGATGCCTGCCATTATGGTCAAGATTACCTTTATTTACACTCCCCAAGGTGCCTCAATTACTTAGGGGACCCTCTCCCCTTTCTTTTATTTCCGCTAAAGTGTTCCTCTGAGATAGATGGAACTTTTGAGATAAATTGCCAGAGTCCCCATCTATTTTGGATAGAACTTCGACGAGACACAGTTACTCACAAGTTGTATCCTCCCCCGACGAACACCAGCGGCAAACTGACGAATTTCAGTTTGAATTATTGGTTAAATTCCTCCCCTCTTTCTTGCCCCCTTTCACCCACTATTGTAGATTACAAAAAATAAGATACAACTGAATCGATGGTGGGGGATGGAGGACGTATCTAGTTTATATGTGGTAAACTGTTAGCAAATAGAGTGTATATGTTTTAAATATATTTATTCAGAGTAAGTACTTACAACTAGATACAATTTATTTATTCGATTTATTATAAATGTCGGAATTTAAATATATTACTAAATTATACAAATGTAAATTCACATATTAATAAACGATAAATGAATATGTTCTAAGATTAGGGCTATATTTTTTTTCTTTCAACTTGTTAACAATTTTGTCGACCAATGCCCCGTCAAAGTCGCGCATAGAACTTTCCACATTGTAAGCCGTATGAAATGTTTATTGGGCGTCTTGGATATTTGTAAGCACATCTCTGCTGTAATCACCCATTTCTTTTATTGCAATTTCTTTTGCGTCTTTGACTTTCAATAAGTATTGAATTCTTTTGTCGGTAATTTTAGCCACAGCCTTCAAACGTTCAAACGTGACTCGTTTAAATAAAAATGAAGTTTTACGTAATTTTTGTAATCTGGCCTCGTCAGACCCCTGATCACCATCGCCCGTCTCGTCCACTAGTTCAAAGGCTCGATCAGAGTAGCTTATCATAAATCTCACAACAAATTCATCGATGGTGATCCGATGATCCAGCATTTCCTCCCCATTATAGTCGATAAAGAATTATTCAATCTCATCGAATTGCTCCCGAAGTAGTGTCCACGCTGCCAGTGAGAAAACTACTCCGCGAAATTCTTGATTCGTTAGGCGTATCACAGGGTTGAAGTCGCCAGAACCGACAGCACCATTTTCCACGGGAATCAGTTTTCCGTAAGAGTTGTTCAACGCATGTACCATTGGCAGGACTTGGTGACAGCGGTACTTGGTGTTCCGACTCCTCTCCTCAACCTTACTTTCAAGTTGTCTCTTTTGACTCGCCATTATGTCGCTGTCTTACTTCCTTCCAGCCAACCTGTTTTACTTAAACTGTGTATTCTAGACAGGAAACTTACTGGTTTATATACTATACCAGACCGGTTCAGCGGTGGGGATATAGAAAGGAGGGTATCTTCACCAGAAGTGGGGGAGCCAATCAAATCATTAGGTGTTAGAGCGGGGATCCAATAAAAATTCACAACTACAGCATTTTTAGAAAGACCCACAGTTTATTATATCTTATTACATTTTCGGCTCATATTACATTTTTATATAGTATTATAATCTGTCAACAACTGTACTTATACTGTTTTTCGTATGTACGCCATCCATCAGTTTTATCCACTGTAATCTACTAAAACTTGTGGAGACGAATCAATCTCCACCAAATTGTCATACTCAGCATAAACAATACAATTCACAACTGCTTCTAGTGCGTTGAAGAATCTCACATCGATCCTCACACTGTCCCTTTTAATTAAGTTCCAATGAGCATCACTGTTTGCTGATAAGTCGGGTATCAAATCAAATGCAAAAAGACAATAACCATTCGGATACGCGTCGGGTGATATCCGATTACCCGTATTTGAAAAATGAAGAGAAGAGCGTGTGGTATGTGTCCACGTATGTCATTGTGCTTTTGAAGTCAGGCTGTAATGGCTTGGATGATAATTGAACACTATCCACATACAAGCACAGAAAATTAATATTAAAATTTTTGAAATTAAACGGATTGAGTTGCGAATGTCCGTTGTAAGCCTGATTCTCGATAAAACCAATAATAATTCTTTTTGGCAATGGGTCCAAAATAATATTATCGATTGATTGGCACACCACTGTTTAGAGTTATATTTTTCACTTCAACTCGGGTAATTGGATACTTTGCCGTAGTCTTGGCAAGAAATTTCTCATGAAGCATCGATATACTTGGGTTGATTTTGACACGACGAACAAATAGTGCTGCTTCAGCTATGCGTGCTACGTATACGTTCTCCTCAGCCATTAGACAAAAACTGTCACGAGATGGTATAAGTTTTACGCGCACCTCAACCCCACCAAGCATCAATCTATCCATATTCAGTACATCGACATGCAAATGACCCAACAAATCAATTTTATTATTGGTCACGCACTAAGTGTTTTGGAACTTGTGCATACGACTGACACAAGCAATCAACATTTTTATATCTACCCATGCAATAGAAGGCTTTGACATTATCTTGTTTTTCACAGGCAATATCATCAAATACGAAAATTGAGATTGGTCGAGCTTCATCGGGTGAAACAACAAGATCATATTCACCGAAGAGAAAGTATTCAATGCCATTGAGAGGCTCGAGAAGTTTTTCCAAAAATTTATATTTTGGTTCATTTAGAGATTTTGAGTATACCTAAATGTTTTCAAATTTTAAACTATTAGGATTAATGATGAGAGATAGGAGAGCATTCGTTTTTCCACAATTCAATGGTCCACAAAATAGTGCTCTTATACTGTTTGGCAACAATTTTCCATGACGATGCTGTATTTTTTGCTGCTGTTGCTGCGTCAAAAGATCGAAATTTATCAGTGGTAGTTTTTTATAAATATGAGCATTTATAGTTTTTCAGTTGGTCTCGCTGAGCTTTTCTCGAGAAAGCATCATGCAAAGAAAAAGAAAACAAGGTTCACGTTTTGTGAAAACACTGACAAATAAATTGAACTTCATCTGTCTAGCTATAAGTACTGTGGTTCAGGCACCAAACTAGCAAAACGTTTAGCTTGTGGTGATTCTGGAATTAGTCCTCTAGACGTCGCTTTTAAGGAACACGATATTGCTTACTCAAAGAATCGAGACAACATTCAAGAGAAAAACGAGGCTAATCACATTTTAGCAGAGAAAGCATGGAACAGAGTGAAATCTAAAGACGCTAATTTGAAAGAAAAAGCAGCAGCTGCTACTGTAGCCGGTGCTATGAAGTTAAAGTCAAAGTTTGGAATGGGTATTGGAGGTTGTAAAAGAATTTCAAAGCGAAAAAAGCGAGGAAAGAAGATTACACTAAAAAAATTAGTCAAGATACTATTAAAATCTACCATTACTGGCAATGATTCTCGCTCAATGATTAAATCAGCATTGAAAACAGCTCGAGAGCAAGTGAAAAAAGTTGGTGGAAAAAGAAAAGTTACCGTTCCACGCATACTACCAATACATACTATTTTCCTCCCATAGAACTGGATAGTGATAAACGGTATAATATTGGACTTGTTGAACTACTCACTTTTAATTCTATACCAAACATTGATGTAAACTGTAACAAGTTTTATGTTGGTCAAGAAGTCGTTGAAATTCCTAGTGGCAGTTATGAGATTGAAGATATTGAGCGAACACTACAAGGACTCCTCGATGCTCGAGGTATAGCAATTACTATCAGGCCTAACAGTAATACATTGCGCTGTTCGGTCGAGTGCAGTCATGAAATCGATTTTCGACCGCAAGACTCTATTGCTCGAATCCTAGGCTTCACTCCAAGAATTTTGAAACCCTAGATAAGTCATGATTCAGACTTACCTGTAACCATGAATTTTTTCCTGCCGTACCATCTGGCTACAAGATAATCGAAGTTCCTAATAGTCGGGGCAAGTTAGCATTTTTGCATTAAGTTTCTTATAACTTTAGTTTTATGATTGAAATGTGTTGTTGGTAACGTACTGAAAATAACTTTAAAGTCTCGACTTCGGGTCAGGTCGGGAACATTGTTATTATTGCAAAATAAATTTCAAAAATGCACTTTTTTTAAGCTTTTCGTGAATAACTTCTTTATGACTCATTTTATGTAAAAAAAGATAGAGATGAAAGTTGTTCAGAATTGAATTTTGTATAAGGTACATATATTCCCGACTGCGAAATTAAGTTTTTTTCATCGTTAAATTGTTAAACAAAAAAATTTTTTTTTTAAATTTCATATTGCTACAGATTTCACAAAAAATAATTTTTTTCATTGGATGAACACCTATAGATGAGTTTTGGTACGAATAATTTAAAAATCGATGTCCGATCTTGATATCTCAAAATGGCGTCTTATTGCAAAATTATTTAGCCTAAAATTTCAAATTCATCTCCAAATTGCCCATGGAACGACAACTTGATCCAACCACCTTTAATCGATAGCTTACGACGTACTTAATAAACGCTAAAAAAAACTTTTTAAAAAATTAATATGTAACAACATTTTTATTAATAAATAATTTTTATTTTCGCCAATTTTGAAGTTAGACGAATGCAGTAAAGTGCATTTTAAAGTACGTAAAAAACCATGAATTTTCATGTAAACTTTATTTAGATCGGACCAATAGGAACGGAGATACGAAAATTTTTTCAATCGACGCTCACGCCGAAACTACTTAATAATTTTTTATGAAATTTAGTTTACAGCTTGCTCCAAAAATACTCTAAATGATGGCATTTTACCCGATAGTTGTAATGGACCTATTTCGTGCAAAACGACCGATGAAAGAATGTGAAATTAGCGCGCGCGGCCGCGCGGCTGCTTCGGCCCGGCGGCGCGGTGGTGGGGGGAGCGCCGCTGCAGCTTTCGGGAACTTTAGATGTTAAATTCTTTTCTCGGCAACCAGAGGGCGTATGGTAATGCTTTTTTTTTAATTTTATGTGTTTTTTTCTCAGCTTTCATGTCGTGTTAATGAAATTGTCGTAGCTGCATCAACAATACTCGAAATTATTCCAAACATTGAAATCGCTTTTTCTCGAAAACACGAAAATGTCACTTAAGTGGTTCTTCCTGTAAGCCACAGATATAATCATAAATGTATTTTGTTGCACAATATATTCATGTACGTATAGTGTATACCTCGAAAAAAGTTTTTTTTCTAGAAAACAAGTCAATTTCGAGTATTGTTGATGCAGCTACGACAATTTCATTAACACGACATGAAAGCTGAGAAAAAAACACATAAAATTAAAAAAAAGCATTACCGTACGACCTCTGGTTGCCGAGAAAAGAATTTAACATCCAAAGTTCCCGAAAGCTGCAGCGGCGCTCCCCCCACCACCGCGCCGCTGGGCCGAAGCAGCCGCGTGGCCGCGCGCGCTAATTTCACATTCTTTCATCGATCGTTTTGCACGAAATAGGTCCATTACAACTATCGGGTAAAATGCCATAATTTAGAGTATTTTTGGAGCAAGCTGTAAACTAAATTTCATCAAAAATTATTAAGTAGTTTCGGCGTGAGCTTCGATTGAAAAAATTTTCGTATCTCCGTTCCTATTGGTCCGATCTAAATAAAGTTTACATGAAAATTCATGGTTTTTTACGTACTTTAAAATGCACTTTACTGCACTCGTCTAACTTCAAAATTGGCGAAAATAAAAATTATTTATTGTTAAAAATGTTGTTAAATATTAATTTTTTAAAAAGTTTTTTTTAGCGTTTATTAAGTACGTCGTAAGCTATCGATTAAAGGTGGTTGGATCAAGTTATCGTTCCATGGGCAATTTGGAGATGAATTTGAAATTTTAGGCTAAATAATTTTGCAATAAGACGCCATTTTGAGATATCAAGATCGGACATCGATTTTTAAATTATTCGTACCAAAACTCATCTATAGGTGTTCATCCAATGAAAAAATTTTTTTTTGTGAAATCTGTAGCAATATGAAATTTAAAAAAAAAATTTTTTTTGTTTAACAATTTAACGATGAAAAAACTTAATTTCGCACTCGGGAATATATGTACCTTATACAAAATTCAATTCTGAACAACTTTCATCTCTATCTTTTTTTACATAAAATGAGTCATAAAGAAGTTATTCGCGAAAAGCTTAAAAAAAGTGCATTTTTGAAGTTTATTTTGCAATAATAACAATGTTCCCGACCTGACCCGAAGTCGAGACTTTAAGGTTATTTTCAGTACGTTACCAACAACACATTTCAATCATAAAACTAAAGTTATAAGAAACTTAATGATATTCCACATTTGAACTCCCTGACGCCCGGACTATTATATTTCCTCCTCACTTCGTGATCCCACATCCTGGTGTGACGTGGTGGCGAGAGCTGGCGCGGGTTCGCGCGAGATGACTGGGTGGGGAGGCTGGCGTTGGTCGCGTACTTTTGCGCGCGGTAGCGCTGGAGCTGGCGTACTCGCGACTGGGTGAGGAGACTGGCGAACTCACAACTGGGTAGCGCAGCGGAGGCCTTATAGCGACCTACTTTCATCGACTGAGTTACCCAATGAGCAAATCTACTTTGCCGACTAAGGGTAAGTCAAGTGGCGTGGGACCAGCTCGGCGTGATGGCCGCGCTGTCCTAACTACTTATGCGAGTTATTTTGTTTCTCAGAGCTTGTCGTTAGCAACAAACCATTATGCATTACTAGTTAAGCATCGATAAACATTCGTATGTTTTTATTTTTGCGAAAATTGATAGTTTATAGCGACAAAACATGTAAATTGAGTTTCCGCATATAACAGTATATCCATAGCGATACTGGCGCTCGGACGAGTAGAGGGGGTAACTCACGGCTTCAGCATTGGAGCAGTTCTGCTCACCTGTATAAAAGAGCGCGTGATTACGGGAAGAACATTCATTCTTCCACTGAAGCTGGAGCTACAAGGAGCACTAAGTCTCCTAGCTAGCGGAAGCATACAGGCAAGCGCTGGCGCTCCGGAAAATCCTGAATGCGGAGCATTGAGTTTCCGAAAGGGATTCCGTCTAAACGTGACATAACAGCGAAAAGTCTTCTGCCTAATGGCCATGTTACATATTGAAATTTTAAATAAATGAAGCTAATTAAAAATTCTAAATTTTTCTAACCAAATATTCCCTTCGCGAGATGCAACTTTTCTGCATTATGTCAGACTGAGCGCTCGCACATCTCTTTATATACGCTGGACTACCTCTAGACTAGAAAAAGAGATTTTCCAAAACAAAAAACAAAAAATAAATTCTAGATTTTTAGATAAATAGGTGAGACGCAAAGACATAGCATTGCGTCTATGTTAAACGCCCACGCATTTGTGCTTCCTGAATACCTCCAGATCCAGTGTGTGATTTCGAATGGAAAAGGTTTTAAAATAAAAAAATAAATTCAGTATTTCAGCTCGATTGTCTTTTATCAGGCATTACGTCTTGCTAAAGAACAATCTTCAGTACGTGAAGACCAAGTAGCCGTCCAAAATTAGTCTTCATCTATTCTGAAACGTATTGTGTCGTCTCATGAGTAGAGAAGCAACGTGCATTGCGTCATGGTTATCTTCATTTTCGTTGCTGAACATATTCAATGCACTACGTCATTGTATGCAGAAGTGACTATTAAAAATAATTCAGTTTTAATTTACTCGCGATATACTTCGACTTATTCGCCCGGTATCCCGGACCATCTAAAATTTAAATAATTTATCAGTCAATTTTTTTTTAATCTCTCGCCTCTTTTCTCTCTTCATTGCGCGGAGGCGGTTCAACACATACCAAATCTACACATTATGAATGATTAAAATAATTTGCTTGTAACAACTCATAATTTTCTTATAACTTATAATTTTTATTTGTAATCAATAAATTATAAATTTAATATTATTAATTGATATTATATTAATAATTAAAAGTTAATTATAGCTAATGTAGTGAGCAAGCATTAGAAGGCGAGGTCACTCTGGCTAGTAGTTTAATTGTAATGAAACCTCAGCGTTGCCTGTTTGCCATTCAGTATTAGATAAGCGGACCGACGGCATAGGCGGGAACGCCGCATCGATGCTTCTTAGATCCAGCTAACACTTGTCGATAGTATTAGCTGGCAGTTCGATGCGGAATATTGAGGGAGAGGGAGAGGGAGAGTTAGTTTTGCTATGGCGACGCCTAAGCATGCTGGTATTGTATTCAATACAGCTATGATCGTGACGTCGACTTGGCTGCGCGGATTCTCTCACTCGCTCGATGATTCGCACTCGCCCCCTCCCCTCTTGCCGATATGCTCTCTTGATTCTTCATACGGCGTGACAGCGCTTGGGAGTTTATAAGTATTTGAAACTTGTATGTGTGTTCTCCCTCTCTTATTTTTGCGAAAGAAGGCGGCGAGCCATAAGCCTAATGTGATTACAGTCTGTAATCGGCACTCTCTGGTGTCGCATCACCAGCTGACGACACCGGGCGTTTTTTGTGAAAAATTTGTACGTTTGAAGTTTCGAGTCAGTGTCAGGTCTGGATCTATAAGATAATTTAGTGTTTTTAATTTATTTATTTATTTATTTAGTTATTTGTATTTTAGGGCGTCGACGCAGAGAGACGGTCCTCGCTCAATTTGGTCTAGAAGACGGCGGGCGTAGAAACGCCGTAGAAGGAGAGAAGCTGCTCGTGGAGCAGGGTCTGGAGTCGCCTCGCTACTGCAGAAGACTCGTCTGTTCGTTTATAGCAGTGACAGGGCGAGGCGCTGCTCGTGGAGCAGGCTTCGAAGTCCCACGATACAGTCACGTCCGACTGGAGCATCTACGTTGCGTGTAGAGCGGACACAGCTCAGTCTCTACACGTTAACTCTGGAAGCGAGTTTGGACGATAGCAAGAGCCCGCTCAACTTCTCCTTAGTCTCTGCAAGAGAGAAAGAGAGAATCTCTGAGGAAGTCTGGAACGTCCGGAGTCCAGTTGGCCGGATGCTGGTAGCTGCTCCTCTGCGAGTCTGTGAGCGGTGGTTGGCCTCAGGAGAGGCGGGCGATGACTTCCTAGGCGTTGACTCCTTCCGCTGGCTGCAGTGCTGGAATGGCGCGTCGGCTCCGTTAGTGTCGCCTCCGATGTTCAGAGTCTGTATAGCTGACGCTTAGAGGGTGGCGGTTGGCCTGGCTCCTATAGGGGCCGATTGGGGGGAGGGGTTTAAAAAATAGCGCAGGAAATAATCTGTTTAATTATTTCCTCGCTTATATCAAGTCTCGTTTATATCAAGGTGAAGGCGTTAAATTAACTGTAGACTTAAGATTGTTATAGATATAGTTTTTAGGTTGCGGTGGTATTGTGTGTTTTTAGGTCAGATGTTGTTTCTAGGAAGATGGTAGAAGTGATATCTATAGGTAATAAATGTAGATAAAATTATTTCTATTTTTTCCACATCACCCAAAAAGGTAAGTCGAAATGGCGCGTTTTTTTTAAAGTGGTTTCCCCTGTAGGCCTAATCCACTAAATTTTGTTTTTTTTTAATTTTGTATTTTATTTTTTATATTTTTAAAGAATTCTCTTTTATTTGCATACGCTTCATATTGTTTAAGAATAAACAAATACTTACACATACATATACCACATACAACACATGCAACATATACACACATATTTACATATTTACATATTTATATAAATCATTGATATAAACGAGACTCTCTGGGTGGGGAAGTCGACAGGGAGGCGCTCGGAGCCGCTGTGCGCTTGGCCTTATATCCCCACTGGCCGCCCGACTCTGTGGTGGTTTCGCGATTTTGCAGGGTTCGCCGCCTGATGGCGGCGCGCGGAACTGCCGCGCAGCGGAGTCTCTCGGCCGCGCTGGCCAGGCTGCAGCGCTGCAGGGGCTCTATACATAGTGCGACTCGGGGAGCGAGAGAGTTATATATATATTTTTGTGAACTAATAAAAGTTTTTTATTTTTTAAAAGAAATAGTTGAAGACATTATTTTCACACCATCATGGAGATAAATGAATAGGCGTTTTTTTTTAAATTCTTAGATTGTTGTTCTAAGTATCGCGATTAAATGGCCATTATATACGTGAACACTATAAAGCGTATGTAAATAAACGAGGATTTTTTCAAACTTTTCAAAATTCTTAAAATTAAATAAATTAATTAAATTAATTCTTAACTATATGTAGGTGATTCTGAAGATGAATGAAAATAAATTAATTAAATTAATTAATGAAAATAAATTAATTACATTAATTCTTAATTATATGTAGGTGATTCTGAAGATGAATGCCTGCAACCGAAAGAAACAGCCATTCATTCATCAATTCGATCGCTATATATATATATATATATATGGGTGATTCTTTGTGATATCGACCGGCCGAAAAATAGACCTCACTATAACTCTGAGAATTTGTTCTAGAGGTTGCCACGAGTTACTCTAAATTTTTTCAGATTTTTTGAATTGATTCTCTTAGAGTTACAAGGGGTCAAAGTTGATAAAATTAGTTTTTTTTTGCATTTTGTGCTGATTTTCAAAAATTCATAGCTCCTTAGGGAAGCATTTATTACGATAGGGACATATAACAATTTTTTCTTAAAATATTCTCAATTATTAAAAAAAAATACTTTTGAAATCATATATATATGTATTACAAGCCATATGTGTAATTTAAACCTTGAAATTCAAAATTTTCAAGGTACGACTCATCGGATCCCAACCAAAAGAGTGCTTATTTTAGTAGAAAAGTTTCTACGTATATCCCAACCCATCAGACTTGCTCTATTTCTTGCTAAAAATAAAGTTATTACTCATATTTTGCTACATTTGGCAAATAATGATCTACTTCCGCCTTTATAATTATAAATTCATCTGAATTAATTATATATGTATAGTAGATTTATATATAATACATAATGAGGTGATATTTCTTAATGTAATAGCTAATAATTCTATATGTATAGCGACTAAAATCTGGATTAATAGTTAATTTATAAAATAGTACTTACATTCATAGACGTGTGAGGTGGTTTTAACTTGTTTTCCCGGACCAACTTATTTGAATCACCTGTAACAAACAAAGAATAATTTATTTTAACACAAGGAATTGTGTTCTTTAATTTGAAATAAATTAAATTAAAGATAATAAAAATATACGTATCTATTGTTCAGTGACAGTCATTGATAGTATCTTCATATATGCATGACATTTTTCCAAGTAGATTTTAACACTTTAAACTTTTTGCAAGCTATATCTCAGAGACTATTACACACGCGGAGTGCGAGTTTCAGGGGGTTTAAGTGCATTTTAAACAATATATTTTATTATAAATTAGCAGTCCCTGCGCGGTTGAGGTTAGCGCAGCTGATAGCAGCAGCAGTAGAGCTAAGACTTCAGGTTATGCACAATAATAGCACGAAAGTGGGTTGACAGCAGTTATACCCTGTATTAGGAATGAACAAGACGGCGGTAATTTTGAATGCACGTGTGATTTGAATATATTTATTTGGTTTTCGGCATAGTTCAATGTATAGTTTCAACCATTATTCCATAATGTAAGAAATAAACAAAATCATCATAATAAATAAAACAATCAGCTATATACATTTAAATTCTACGCGCTTTCGAAATTGTCGCCCTCTTGTTCATTCCTAATACAGGGCATAACTGCCGCCAATGCACTTTCGTGCTATTATGTTGAGTATAACCTGAAGCTTTAGTTTTACTGCTGCTGCTATCAGCTGCCTAACCTCATACGCGCCGGGACCAATAATTTATAATAAAATATATTGTTTAAAATGCACTTAAACCCCCTGAAACTCGCACTCCGCGTGTGTAATAGTGTCTGAGATATAGCTGGCAAAAAGTTTAAAGTGTCAAAATCTACTTGGAAAAATGTCATGCATATATGAAGATACTATCAATGACTGTCACTGAACATTAGATACGTATATTTTTATTATCTTTAATTTAATTTATTTCAAATTAAAGAACACAATTCCTTATGTTAAAATAAATTATTCTTTGTTTGTTACAGGTGATTCAAATAAGTTGGTCCGGGAAAACAAGTTAAAACCACCTCACACGTCTATGAATGTAAGTACTATTTTATAAATTAACTATTAATCCAGATTTTAGTCGCCATACATATAGAATTATTAGCTATTACATTAAGAAATATCACCTCATTATGTATTATATATAAATCTACTATACATTGTAAAGGCACGATTACCGTTCCCACGTAATCGGTCGTGTACAACCGTGACCACGAGTGTCACGTTTATTTTCTCGTTGTAGTCTCCTTGCGCTTGCACGGCTCGGCCATGCGGAGTATCCGTACGCATGCACGGAACGAAGGCGGCAGAGGGGACGGGGTTCAAATAAAGGAATACGCGTGATAAGAGAACGAAAGAATATATTGTAAATAAGAAACGTACACTGCTCGTACGCACGAGCGAGGTTGCGCCACCGCACACTACGCGAGAGAGAGAGAGAGAGAGAGAGAGAGATGGGGCTTGATCGCCCGAATACCGAGAGTGAGAGTAAGGAGGTACTTACAACTACGTCGGTGCCGGGAGGAAGGCCGCAGGTCTCGCAATCGTCCGGACGCTTCGGTTCAGCTGTCGAGTGGTGGCCGATCGCAATAGTCGCCGCGGTGGTCTCGGGAATAACCGGGCGAGGTGCTCGGTGCTGAGGGTACGCTTGTAAAATCGTGCACGGGCGCGGGGGACAAGGTATCGACTCGGACGCTACCGCAATACTGTCGGCTGTACCGCGCGCGTAGCCGAAGGACGCTACGGCCTTTGACACGACGTTGTCATATTTTGGCAACGCGTGACTAATAGGCCGGCAACCTCGCAATTAGACGCGCGCTCTCTCTCAATATCGGCCTACTATTAGGCACTCTCTCGCTCTCTCTGTCTCTCTCATGTACGAGTGTCCGCTGGTGGTTGCTGTAACAAATAATGTATTAATACATGTTGTATGTAGCATACGCCCGGAGAGGCGATAACGTGCATTATATATGCGACCGTTATAACACCCCCCTCCAGACGCTGAGTACCCGTCCCGGCGTACCAGCTCGCGCTCACTACGCCTATCCGGGCGATCCGGGAGTACTATGCCAATACGGACTGTACGGCAACCATAATAATATAGTAAAAAGGAATAATAATGCAAATATCAACGCAAGGGTTGAATAAAAACACAAGGTTGTTATTGTATTGGAATCTATTTTATAAGAAGAAAACAAAATTATGGGGGTATCCCCATCTTTCTCTCTTTACAGATTAAAAAAAATATTCGGCCGGAGGCCATCACGGTCGACAAAAGAAAAAAAAATATGTGGCGTCGGTGCCAATTTGCGCCCGACAATCAAAAACACAAAGAAAAACTGGCGTTAATGCCTGATGTTCAAACGAACAACAAAAAAAAATTCGGCAGATGTGCCTGGGGGTAAAGAGGAAGAGGAAGGGGAAAGAACAAGAAAAGTATAGAGGGAGACGGATCGTCGGCCGAGAGCCCGTTCGGCTGTTGCACCTACTTCCGTCCCCGGCCGCAGTATGTCAGATCTGTGCCGTGGATGCTGAAGTTGGTGCAGTCCTCCATTTTTTTTATTCCCCGTTCACCACAGATGGGGCATCGCAGACCAGGCTCCGTGAAATATTGGCCGGTCGATTTGGCGTGCCGTAATTTGGCGAGGCGCTTTGCTTCCGCGGCTTCCTTGAACTCCGCGTTCAATTCTTCGTCCGACTTCAGCGCCGGTCGACGCAGTACCCCCGTAGGCGGTTTCGGCCGTTTGTGGTCGTCCGATGAATTGGCCGTACTCGCCGAAGGAGACTTCTTAGTCCTCCGCAGGTGGGCCATCAGCTCTTCTGCCATTCCGTCGTGCGGGACGTCCGGACGGTGGCCAAATTGCTGCCGCATCTCGCTGCCGATGTCTATCACTTCCTGAAGTGCCTCCATCAACTGGTCGCGTACTTCGCTGGCCTTCTTTCTGGCGGCCGTCCGTAGAGCCAGTTTCTCGGCGAACTGGACGTCTTCGATTGCCTGAAGCTCGCTTAAGAGTTCTTTCTTCCGGCTCTCGATGTCGGTTGGCGACAGGTTGTCCAACGTCCGACGATCCAGGTCGTCTGGTTTGTCGCCCGTTTCGGCCGCTCGGTTGCCGTTGTCCTCTGCCGGTTCGGCTGGCGTCAGCTGGCGTCGGACGTCACTTGGGAAGGAGTCCCAGCTCACTGAGCGTTTTATGGTCTGACGTCTGTGGGAAAGGGTAAGACAACACAATGGGTTAGTATGGGGGGCAATAGGAAAACAAATACAAAGAAACAAGAAGGAAAGAAACATGCATATCTGCCGATACCCTACGCTGCCGCCTTTTGTGCTCGCGTTCTCCGCGGGGAGAGGGTCACGGGTTCCGCACGAGTTTTGTTTTTCGAGCCTTTCGGTCGACCTCGCTTGGCCTTGCTCTCGCCTACGCTCGCGGTTCGCGTCGGGTCTAAGTTCTTTATCTTCCGATCGTAGATCTTCTTTGGCTTCATCTTCCTCCCCAGATGTGGTTCGGCCGTCTTCTTGATCCGGGGGCGAATCGAGAGACGTCCTCTCTTGGAAAGCCTTGATATCTCCCACATCTGTTGGACCCAGTACCTTACCATCTAAATCTACAAGCTCATAAATATTCGGGCTCACGATGCGGCTGATTTTGAAGGGCCCGATATAGGGCGGAGCGAGTTTTGCTGCGACGCCTTCAGCTGCAGACGACAATATTCTATTCCTCTTAAGTACGAGATCGTCGACTGAGTATTTCACGTCTCTATGATGTGCGTTGAAGTACCTAGCTTGTCGTTGTTGCGCTGCTTTAGCGTGATCATTGGCTAACTCTTGTAAATCTTCTAAATCTTCCATTCTTCTTTTCCAGTCTTCAACAGCTAGTTTCGCCTCTTCAGACGTTGCTGCAATTTCTTCCTTGCGGAGTAACGTCAGAGGTGGATTCGGCTGACGGCCGAAATTTAGCATAGCTGGCGAGGTCTGTAAAGACTCCTGGACCGCGGTATTCATACTGAAGGTGAACTCAGCAATGTGTTCATCCCAGTTTTTGTGATGACCGTCTAAATACTCGCGAATCAACGTCTTAATCGTACGGTTGGCTCGCTCGACCGTATTCGGCTGAGGATGGTACGGAGGTGCGTACGTATGGTGTACGCCTCTCTCTTGGAGAAATTTGTCCATCGCTTTATTGCGGAACTCAGTACCATTATCCGAGAAAAATACCTTCGGAGTACCAAACCGTAGAAAGATTTGTTCGCTCAGATGTTTCATAATAGTCTGAGCATTCGCCTTTCGAATGGGAATACACTCGACCCATCGAGTAAACATGTCTTGAAATACCAATAGGTATTCGAAGCCATGGGTCGACTTCGGCAGCGGGCCCATAACATCACCAGCTACCGTTTCCCACGGTCGAGAGAAATTGCGATTACCCATGTGTCCAGCAGGTTTACGCTGTTCAGGTTTGCATTGTTGACAGGTGGAGCAAGTTCGAACGTAGTTCTTCACATCTTTGTTGATCGACGGCCAAAAATACTATAAGGCTACTCGTTGTTGCGTTTTCTTACGACCGAAGTGGCCGGCTGTTGGCTGGTCGTGACATTCGATTAGTGCTTGCTCTCGTTTCTCTTGCGGAAGCACTAGTTTCCAAGCATTCTCATCTTCCATGACTCCTTCGACGAATGCATTTGGCCGATACGCGTACAATTTACTGCCGACGATTTTCCAGTTTGGGTTTTCGAGTGGTTTTTCTGTTACCTCTCGCCGTCGCGTCAAATACCAGTCATCAGTTGTCTCGTCCTCTGGATTAATACTGGCCAGAGTCGGGCGATTTTCTTCTAAATCGTCGTCATCTTCATAAATTCGTGACAAAGCGTCTGGAACCAAGTGGGACTATCCTGCTCGATGCTCAATAGTGTAGTCGTATTCTTGCAATTCAAGAGCCCACCTTGCTAGTCTACCCGTAGGGTTACGCAAGTTGCTGAGCCACTTGAGACTACTATGGTCAGTGATGACAAGAAAATGATATCCTTCTACATACGGGCGAAATTTCCGGATAGCCCAGAGTACGGCGAGACACTCGCGTTCAGTGGCCGAGTAATTTCGTTCGGCGGACGTCATCGTTCGACTGGCAAATTCTATAACTCGTTCTTTGTCGTCGATGGTCTGGGTTAACACACTCCCAAGACCTGTGCCGGATGCGTCACACTGGATGCAGAATGGAAGAGAGAAATCCGGGCGGTGTAGAACAGGGGCAGATGTGATCAGTATCTTGATCTGTTCAAACGCACGTTGTTGTGCTTCGCTCCAGACGAAATTCTCTTTCGCTTTGGCTTTCGTTAAATCGAAAAGCGGTCTGGCGATGTCAGCGAAATTCTTTAGAAATTTAAGGTACCATACCGCCATACCCATGAATCTCCGTACCTGTGTGACATTCTTAGGTACTGGATAATCGACGATTGGGGCGATCTTCTCGGGATCCGGACGAAATCCGTCTTTGTTGACAAGTACTCCTAGATACCTCGCCTCACTCTGACAGAAGTGACTCTTCTTACGATTGATCGTCAGATTGGCATCCACGAGTTTGGTGAGTACGACTTCTAAAAACTTCAAATGATCTTCGAACGTTTCTGTACAGATAATAATATCATCTAAATCACCGTAACAGTTTGGTTCTAGATCAGGTGTAATCAGAGAGTCAATCATTTTCTGGAAACACGCAGGAGCGCCTGCCAATCCAAACGGAAGGCGTTTCCATTGGTATAGACCCATACCAAGAACGGTGAAGGCCGTATACGGTCGACTTTCCTTCTTGATTTTGATCTGATGATAAGCATCGCTGAGGTCGATCGTAGAGATGTATCGAGCGCGTTGCAGCTTACTCAGAATCGTATTCATATACGGAAGAGGATAGGCGCTGATCTTCGTCAATTGATTCAGTTTGCGAAAATCAATACACATGCGACGTTCGTCGCCCTTTCCTTTCCTGACCATTAATGCTGGACTAGACCAGTCACTATCCGAAGGCTCGAGGATGTCGGCTGCTAGCTTAGCCCTTACCTGCGTATGCATCATCTCTTCAAGTTTCGGTGAAACCGGGTAGTATTTCTGCTTAATCGGACGGCATGGCTGAACCTCCAATTCAAATTCTACCAGGTGTGTGAAGCCGAGTGGTCCCGTGTACTTTGGTATCAGACGGTCGAGCAACTCTTCTAATGCCGCTTGTTGGACATCAGTCAATTCCTGCAATCCAATCGATGCAAGGCTCGGTTGACCGGTCTCACTCAACTCAGCTCCATCCGCGCTGATCACTTCGGTCGAATTCTCGACTGTCAACGTGCGATCACGCGGGTTTAATCTAGCGTCGAACTCTAGTACAAAATCGGCGCCAAGATTACATCCTTCACGAAGATCTGGAACGATCAAGGCAGTTAGCGTACGAGTCTGTCCGCCAATCGTGAAAGGAAGTTCCACTGTCCCGGAAACCATGGAGGTGCTGCCGTCTGCCATACAGGCGACAAGTCCGTCACACGGTTGTACAGTAGCGTTGCATGCGTTGGCCAACTGTACGGACATCGTGCCGATGCAAGTCTGGGTTGCTCCAGGATCGTAAAGGGCCCTGATCCGGAATTCCCCTACATAGACTTGCAACCACCATCGCTGATCGGACAGTATACCGTTGCTACTGGTCGCTGCGCACTGCGCTGCGACGGTCGGTACTGGTGTTGAAATATCTGAGGTCCGAGGTGTTATGGGGTCAGTAGGGACCTCCGCTACTTTTCCCCTTTGGCTTCTCCCTTACAATCAGGGCAAGTGTACTTAGTGTAGCCTGGCTTCTGGCAGCTATAACAGACGAGCTCTTTCTTCGTCTCACTCTTGGTATCGCTGCTGTTGCTCGGCTTCTTATCAGCAGTCGTTTTCGGCTGATCAGCTTTATTTTCTTCGGGGCTGTTTTTCCCGTCAGGTTTCGGAGACTTCTTCCGCTTCTTCTTTGACTTTTTAGAGTCGGAGTCTGACAGCCTCAAGTCCAACTTACTCACGAAATCGGTGAACCATGGAGGTGGTTCATTCGATCCGGAGGAGCTGATCACAGCGATTTTCGGCTGGTTCTTGCCTTTTGCCTTCTCGGACGTTGCTTGGTCTACGGCCGGGGTAACAGATATGCCAGGATTCATAGCCGTTCGTCGTTCGGCCGCGAGGGCTTTATGCCGGAACTCATCTAAGGTATTCACCTCGCTTCTCCCGAAGATAAAACGTAATGTTGGGGCCATATTGGCATATAAGATATCGAGCTTCTGATCTAATGGCGTGTCAGCTCGCATACGATCGAAGAGTGTGACCATGCTGACGTAATAATCGCTTACGCTCTCGGTCGGGCCTTGCGTTCTCTTGCTTGCTTGTATCAATAAGCTCGATCGCACTTCGTCGGGCATGCCGTAGGTGAGCCTGACATCTTTACAAAAATCTGCCCAGGTTGTCCATTTTGGCCGTTCCACGCGAGCCCAGCCTTCCG
>JACCIB010000248.1:0-221988 GCA_018906965.1 Philotrypesis tridentata
GCCTCTCTCCTCCGATAATGACCGACGGGGATCTGGCTGTTGGTCTGTCGAATTCTCTCCATTTTCCTTCATTAGCTCGCCACCATCCTTTGTAGCTTGAGTCAATTTTGAATGTGTCGCAGAAGTCTTTGCCCAATATCATTTCATGTCTAACATCTTTGACAGCTCTGGCATTCAGGGTTTCGCTTATTCCATCTAGCTCTAAATGAATAGGCAAAAATCCTAGGACTGGATTCAGTCCGCCAGTGACTGTCTGGATTGTCGTCGTGCAGGGTTTTAGTCTCTTTTTGTACTTCTCAGCTATTCCCGAGCCTACTAAGGAAATTGTAGCCCCTGGGTCAATAGTGCTCTATATACTTGTCCTCCTAGATCGACTCTTATATATTCTCTATTGTCTATTGTGGCTCCAGCAATAGGCATTTCTGACTCTTGTGATTCCTGGTCGACTCCAGCTTCCACTATCGGTGCAGAAGTTCTGACGTCTGGCAGTGTATCATTGATGAGCGCCTCCACTGCAGCCTCAATCTTCCTCAGTCTAGTATAATCTGTCTCTTCCATCAGATCGGTAATCTTTGTACGGATTATCCTCTCTTGGTTGTCTTCCAGCAACTCTTTCGCTTCGATAAGGTGCACCTCATCTTCGCTGGAGCTGCCGTCTTCGTCTTCTTCTTCCGATCGGATTTCCACGTTCGCCGTTTCTTCGATTTCCATGTCGCTTTGTCTGGCCGTAACTCTGGTCTCGCCGAAGTCCAAGGCTTGTACTAGTTTTCTGACCGTTTCCTTGTCCTTAATGTCTACCTTGGGTAAAGTTGACGTTATGGTCGGCTCCGGTCTGAGATCTATTTGCGCCTCGGTCCGCATAAGCTTTTCGGCTTTCCTGAATTCTGCCATCTCTTTTATCTTCTCCAGGCTCTCTTTTGAGAATTCTTCGATGTCTTCTAGTCCACGACCACGAATCATTTCCTTCTCTACTCGAAAGCCTCGCTTCTTGTATAGCTGGATTTCTCGTTCTAGCTTCGTGTCTTCATCGCTACTCTCCATTGGCGCAGCCGGCGTCCCGTCTGGCTTAGATTCCGCGTCTCTGACCGTATTTGCTTGAGCGTGATTTCCTTTTTTATCTTCTTTTGTCTCTTCTTTCTTCGTGATAGAGTCTGACCATGGTTTGACCCAGGCATCTCCTCTTTTCACGTTTGCCTCTTTACTCTTTTGTCTCTGCTTCGTAAGTGCTTTTTCCTGACTGTGGCCAGCCTGGCCGTTGGTGACGATTCTGGCTGCTACTGTCTGGTTTTGCACTTTCTCTAGTGGCTGTACGCCACTCTCTCCCCCTCCCAAAATTGACATACCCGTGGAAAGATTACGGGTATGTGAGTCAATTTTGCAGGTTACGACTGGGGCCACGGTGTGAAGACGGAGGTCGGCTGCCCCGTTGCCGCCTCCGTTTGTCCATTTCCCAGAAGCTTTCTGACGTGGACACAGTTGGGACAGTCTCGAAGCGTTGCCCCCTTTTGCCCGCAGATCTGACATGATTGCTCTGGCAATATTTGTGGTTGCAACTGCTGTAACAGTTCTCTGGCCTTGACACAGTTTTTACAGTTTTTAAATGGTGCTCCAATCTGACCGCATACCTGACATCTGCCTGCCGGTTTAAACGGGTATTTGCACGCGTTTCTTCTATGTCCGTATTGTTTGCAATTGTAGCATTGTGTTTTCGGACATTCTGCTGCTCTATGCCCGACCGTTTCGCAAACATGACAAGGTCCATAGTACTGGGCCTGTTGTTGCGATTGGTTTGTTTGTTGGCTTAGTGCTGGCGTGAAATTTTGTTGTACAGGTTGTTGTGGTATAGGTAGCTGAGCATGTGTCGCAGGAATTTGTTGAGTTGTTGCACACACTTCTTGTGTCTTAACTGGTGTTTCTGTCTTTGCTTCCTCTATTGTTGCTGGTTTTTTCTTTTTGTTTTTCTTTTTCTTTGTCTTGGTTGGTTCTTCTATGGTTTCCGCTATTTCTTCTGCTCCGGCAACTTTTGGTTTTGGAGTGGTTGACCATGCTGCTGCTGGGAATTTTGATTTTTCTGCTGGTGGTGGCGGAGCGTACCTGGCATCATGTTCGAGTTCGTCTTCTAGCTCTTTGCAGTACTTCTTTACGTCGTGGAAAGTTTTAATCTTCTTATCTTTGAGGGCTTTTCTATAAACTGGTCGCAATCTGTCGATGAGTAGGGCGATCTGTTTCTTGACTGGCATTGGTTTTTGTAGATGATCGGCTATGTGTCTGAAGTTCATAATATAAGTCGATATCTTTTCTCCGTTGCCTTGCGTGCGTCGAAGCAGTTCATCCATTACGTCATTGGTGTTTGCGGAAGTATAGAATTGTTCTTTAAATGCGGTTAAGAAGTCTTTCCATGACTGTATATCTGTCTTTTCGGTTTGATACCACATTTGTGCTCTTCCAGTCAAGGTGTAAGGTACCAGTTTCAACATAGCCTTGCTGCGAATATCTAGGCTGTCCTTGATGCCTTCTAATTTTCTTCCATAGTCTTCTGGGTCTTCCTTCGACGAGCCTGAATATTCAATCTTTAGGTTTCTGATCAATTGTAAATGACTGAGATGATTTTTCGCGTTTATACTGTTGTGACTTCTGTCTAGTCGTCTGTTAGCTCTCTGTCTGTGAGATTGTGGGACATCACTATCTGACGAGATACTGTCTGACGAGCTGTCCGATGATTCTTCCGACGAGCTGCTGAATTTTGGCGGTGGTCGTGACTTCTTGTGTTTTTGTGACGTTTTTGATTTGGATGGTTTTATCTTACCAATTCTTGTAATAGTTGTACTGTTCGTGTCTGTTTCTGTTGTTGTAATCTGTAACTCGTGGATTGTTTTTTCTAATTTTCGTCTTTGCGTTTCGACTGCTTCTTCATTATCCGATTTTTCGCTTTGACTCGTGGTTACGCTTAGCCTCTCTTCCGTGGATATGGTTTTTTTCTTCGTTCCTGTTGGATTTGTTAATTCTTCTATTTCTGGCAGATTTTTAGCGAACGAGCTGTCCACAGGAATATGCTTTTTCCCTGGCGATGAGTGTAATAGTGTTGATGTGTGCTGACTTACGAACCATTTGTTACTTTGCAGCGATTTATCTGCTGAGTCTGTGAGTAACTGCTTGACATGTTCTGAGTATTGTATACTCGTTGATGCGTTTGGTTGTACATACTGTTGTTGTGGTACAACTGGTTGTAGTTGAGTAAGTAATTGCACTACATTTGATTTTCCTGTTCCATGGTTTTCCTCGTTCAATTGTCTGAGCCTTGGGATCGTTGGTTTGCCGTCCCATGGATACCATGGTGCATCTAACTTTGTTTCCAATAGCACTCTTGCTCGTAATAAGCGATCCTGTAATACACCTCTCGTTCCGTTTGTCTCTGCCTGAATGTCTTCTAATGCGTTTTGAACTTCTTTTCGATCCAGTTTAATTACTTCTCTTGCTATAGCTCTTACCTCCCTGTGTTTTCTAAGTTTCTCCATTATTTCTTGATGGCCGGCGTTGGACATCTTGGAATTTCTGGCTGATATTCAATTTTGACGCGATCTCATTTTTATTACTGGTTTTTCAAAAAAAAATCTTGTTTGTTCTGATTTAATAGTACGAACAATAATTCTCTGATCTTCCTGTAATTGTAAAATCTAGCGTCTGATTGTCTACTGTCAAGAAATTTTCCTATCTGTCTCATGTAGTGAAATTTATAAAATAATTTTCGACGTACTACCGTTAACCGTCTATAGAAATATGAGGGTATTGTTAGTTATAAGGGTGGTATATATAGTATTGTAGGTAATTATAAATAATTATTATTAATTATTGTTGGCATGCAAAATATTGGGACGTTGTCTTTGGCCAGCATAAATTCTATTTCGTTGAGCGGGTGGTGCACGTGTTGGAATTGTAGAGAAAAAAAAATTTCAATTTTTTTCGGAAATGGTCGTATATATTGGGTGGCACTCACGGAATTTGTTTAATTCTGTCGGTTGTTGAAATTGACTACACGTACGGCTTGGTCGTATTGCAAGCGATTTTTTCTGACTGTTGACGAGAAAAAAAAAATTTTTCGGAAATGCTCCTATATCGTTGACCGTTCACTGAGAGAAAAAGAAAAAAAAATTTTTCTTGAAATTTTCCACTGCACTGCCTCGTTTTCGAAATTAAATTTTTATTCTTCTCCGGCTTACTATCTCCGCCGTGTTCATTTACTCGCGTCACGTTTTTCAATATGGCCGCCTTAGCCGACCGCGTGGCACAAAATGGCCAAATCTCGCGTGTTTCGTTTTTCACTTTTCCCCGATCCTTTTTCGCCGCACGTTGGGCGTCAATGTGACGTTGTAGTTTTTATTGCTCTCTCGGGGAGGCCGTCGAGAGCTCCACAACGTGATCGCGCCCTTTTATCGGGCTGCCGGATGAACCGTATTTAATTAATTTGTTGGACGCCCGGTTCACCAACCGCTTTGCCGGCTGCTCAGCGGTGCACAGACTTAATCTCGCGGCCGCGAATTCTTAGGAAGAAGGATAGGCGGGGGCTCGTCAAATAAAAACACGCACAGTATTAAGTGGACGGCCTGGCATTTATTGAATAAAATAAGAGAATGTGAAAGGGCTCGCGTGCGGGAGGCACGCTCTGGCGGTAAGTCCGGCCGACGCGGGGACGCGCACTTTGAAATAATAAGTGTCTACCTGGCTGTAAACTGCGATGACTGCTCGTCCTCTCGTCCGGATGATGTCTCGTTCCCTGTAATGTCGCGCGGCGCAGAATGACTTCGCGGAGCGAACCTCGACAGTATAGAAAATGCTGGAGGTTAAGTCGTGGAGAATGCGGAGGGAAATTGTGGTCCTGGAGTGCGTCCGATTTCGCCTGCTGTTCACTGGATACTACTGTTCTACCTGTTGCGCGGCCGTTGCGACCGCGGCGTCTCTCTCTGTCTCTTTCTCGCGCATATATTTTCTGGCTGTCCTTTCTTACTCACGCGATATCACGTGATAGCCTGATATAGCACATTTCTGACCTAGCGCCCTCTTACTAATAAATCTCCTTGCGCGCGAAATTCGAATTCGTTAATTTTCTCTGTCTGGCTGTAGCGCATTCAATCGTACATTTTCCGACTGATATTACTCTTACAATCTTTCTCTATGATATTTCGCTCGCGTACCGCTGTGGATCGAGCCGCAGCCCTCCACCCGTCGCCAATAACGTTCGAGGCTCGTCGCGTGCCTCCACTTTCTACGCTCACATTGTATTCTCCGTCTTTGTCTATCTCGCTCTCGCTCGCTCTTATTCTCTCTACAGCGCTTGCCAACATGGCGGCGGTCGCTCGCGCGCGTACGCCTCGTGGCTTCGCTCGCCGTGCTGCGCTCTCAGCCTTCGCCGCTATCTTCTCTCTCGCTCGCTCTCGCGCGGCTTCCCTCTCTCTGCCGCTCTCTCGCTGTGGCGCGCGTGGTGCTTCTCTCTCTCTCTGTCTCGTGCGGCGCCGCGCATGCTTCGCGCTGAGCGTGGCTTCTGCTCAGCTGTTCGTCGCGCTGCTCTGCTCTGCTGCTCCGGCCGTGTCTTCTCTCTCTCTCTCTCGTTCTCATCTCTGCCCTGCTTTCCTGTAAACACCACCGGGTCTTAGCGTATGCTTTTTCATTAGCACGGCTCCGGTGGTGTCCAGGCGAGCTGGGGCTGACGGCTGACCGTCACAATACATATGACTTCAAAAATATTTTTTTTGAAAAATTTAGGAAGTTTCCAGAAAAAAATGTTATCTGTCTTTATAGTGAAAAATGTTTCCCCCAGGCCTTATAAATTAATGAAAGTAGTCAGAAAAAGCAAAAAAGCCTGATTTCATCAACTTTGATCCTCTGTAACTTGAAGATATTTGATGGAAAAAATCTGGAAAAATTCTGGGATACTCACATGTCTCTTAGGAACATTTAAAAAATATTTTTGGTTCGGGTCAAAAAATTGACCGCTCGATTTGTTAGAGAACCACCCATATATATAAAGTGATCGAATTGATGAATGAATGGCTGTTCCTTTCGGTTGCAGGCATTCATCTTCAGAATCACCTATATATAGTTAAGTATAATTTTTAATTTTAAGAATTTTGAAAAGTTTGAAAAAATCTTCGTTTATTTGCATACGCTTTATAGTGTTCAAGTATATAATGGCCATTTAATCGCGATACTTAGAAAAACAATCTAAGAATTATAAAAAAACCGCCTATACATTTGTCTCCATGATGGTGTGAAAATAATGTCTTCAACTATTTCTTTTAAAAAATAAAAAACTTTTATTAGTTTACAAAAATATATATATAACACTCTCGATCCCCGAGTCGCACTCTGTATAGAGCCCCTGCAGCGCTGCAGCCCGGCCAGCGCGGCAGTTCCGCGCGCCGCCGTGAGGCGGCGAACCCTGCAATATCGTGGAACCACCACAGAGTTGGGCGGCCAGTGGGGATGTAAGGACAAGCGCACAGCGGCTCCGAGCCCCTCCCTGTCGACTTCCCCACCCAGAGAGTCTCGTTTATATCAATGATTTATATAAATATGTAAATATGTAAATATATGTGTGTATATGTTGTATGTGTTGTATGTGGTATATGTATGTTTAAGTATTTGTTTATTCTTGAACAATATGAAGCGTATGCAGATAAAAGAGAATTCTTTAAAAATATAAAAGATAAAATACAAAATTAAAAAACAAACCAAAATTTAGTGGATTAGGCCTACAGGTGAAACCACTTTTAAAAAAACGCGCCATTTCTATTTACCTTTCTGGGTGATGTGGAAAAAATAGAAATAATTTTATCTACATTTATTACCTATACATATCACTACCACCATCTTCCTAGAAACAATATCTAACCTAAAAACATACAACACCACCACAACCTAAAAACTATATCTATAATAATCTATGATTACTTCTACCTATTACTTAACCCCTTATGTCTTGTTAATTTAACGCCTTCACTTTGATATAAACTGCGCTATTTTTTAAACCCCTCCCCCCAATCGGCCCCTACAGGAACCAGACCAACCGCCAACCTCTCAGCGTCAACTATTCAGACGCTGAACATCAGAGGCGACACTAACGGAGCTGACGCACCGCTCCAGCACTGCAGCCAGCGGAAGGAGTCAACGCCTAGGAAGTCATCGCCCGCCTCTGCTGAGGCCAACCACCGCTCACAGACTCGCAGAGGAGCAGCTACCAGCATCCGGCCAACTGGACTCCGGACGTTCCAGACTTTCTCAGAGATTCTCTCTTTCTCTCTTGCAGAGACTAAGGAGAAGTAAAGCGGGCTCTTGCTATCGTCCAGACTCGTTTCCAGAGTCAACGTGTAGAGGCTGAGCTGTGTCTGCTCTACACGCAACGTAGATGCTCCAGTCGGACGTGACTGCATCGTGGGACTTCGAAGCCTGCTCCACGAGCAGCCCCTCGCCCTGTCACTGCTATAAGCGAACAGACGAGTCTCCAGCAGTAGCGAGGCGACTCCAGACTCTGCTCCACGAGCAGCTTCTCTCCTTCTACGGCGTTTCTACGCCCACCGTCTTCTAGACCAAATTGAGCAAGGACCGTCTCTCTGCGTCGACGCTCTCCGAGCGCCCCCCCTGTCGACTCCCCACCCAGAGAGTCTCGTTTATGTCAACCTCTTTCAATGATCTTTCTATAACTCCATCAATGACATTTCTATAGTCAATAAACTATATATACAAACCCTTATACACATTCTAAGTATTAACGAAAGACAAACATAATACATAACAATAGAACTGACCAACTTTTTCAATAGTTATTAGTCACATAAAAGTTAGTCATAAATTACTCACAAAAGAAAAAAATAACCTAGTTCGATTCGGGGACCTATGCGGATGCCTATGCGGGACCTGCACCTCTCCTAAATCAAAATACAGACAGAAAAACTTGGTAAAATGCGGGGCCCGTGCGGGGGCCTGTGCGGGGGCCTATGCGGGGCCCATATTGAAAAATACGTTTAGAAACCACAATAAATGCGGGGCCCGTGCGGGGCCCGTGCAAGACCCTTATCAATGTCTATGAGATAAAAGAAAGTACTAATGCGAGGCCCGTGCGTGGGCCTATGCGGGGCCCTATGCGGGGCCCTCACCTCTCCTAAATCAAAATAGAGTCATAAAACCTTGGTAAATTGCGGAGCCCGTGCGGGGCTCATGCGGGGGCCTATGTGTGGCCCGTGCGGGGCTCATGCGGGGGCCAATGTGTGGCCCAAGCGGGGCCCGTGTGATTCTCAAAATATCCTAAATTTTGACAAAATTAGACCGAGGATTGCGGGGCCCAAAATCTCGCCCAAAATCAGAACAACTATATAATATGGGTAGATATATATATAAATATACATATATTTGTCTGCCGACTTTTTTAGCCTTTACGGCTCCTCTTCACGGCTGTACAATATGAGAAAACCCATCAAATTATAAAAGAAAAATTACAAAACAACAGATGTGAAACATCGACTTTGATAATTATTGAAAGAAGTTTATCGTAAATGAAGAATATTAAACAGAAATAAATGTTGTTTTACAAGATAAAATAAAAGCAGTTAAAAAATAGAAATATAAAAAAGTCCAAGATACAAAAACTTAAATCACAGCTTTACAATTCGGCAAAGTCTACGAAGCTTCAATAGTTCCGCAGAGTCGTAAGATGTTAGTACGACTCTGACAGAGGACAGCGAACTGATCAAACGTATCGCAGAGAAACGCCAAATCCACCCACGCAATACATACGCAAAGATTCAGACGCCGAGAGCCAAACCGAGTAAAACCGGGCAGCATACACAGATAGGAGGCGACACAGAAACACCTCATCGAGTAGGCCGAAGAGCCCGCGCGGTAAAAGCAAATCGACTCATCCATCACCACATTAGCTATCAATGCAGTATGGTTAAAACGCTGCCCGGCAACGCGGGCTCTCCGACCTCCCAGTAGGATATTCCGCTTCAGTCCGCCAGCCAATCATTATCGAACACATTTTGATTATCTAAGAGAACACCATAGATATAAGAGAGATAGACTGAGCATGACCGTAAGTGAATGTGATACCCGATGAGAGAGAGAGAGAGAGAGAGAGAGAGAGAGAGAGAGAGAGAGAGACAGATGCAATAGTAGGTGTGCTGTTTTTTTCTAATAATGATACTGCGCAAACGCATCTGCGGTCACGTGAGCGGCGTATTCTCGCAACATCAGAACGTGGCAATTCCCTCTATTTGAAATCTAATTACAACTAGCGCGCCACAGTCGATTTTCGGCCCTGAGGGCCGAAAGACCTCCGTGGCTTGCCCCGCCGTTGCTTCGCGCGTTTCGCTTCGCGTCTTGCATTTAAGGCACGACCGACGCTCGCGCTTCGCGCTCGCCCACTGTTCGCGCTTCGCGCTCACCTGATCCCTCTACGTTCGCGCTTCGCGCTCACCTGGTCCCCCTACGTTCGCGCTTCACGCTCACCTGGTATCCCTACGTTTGTGTTTCGCGCTCACCTGATTTTTTTGTATAAATGGGATTGAGCCCAAATTTATTCTGTCGTGATATCAATGTAGAAAGAGTTTATAAAAAAAAATTTGGATTGATTGTAATTAATTTCGCAGAGATAATCGTGGCCAACTGAAATTTTTCTTTAAATATTCAGTTTTTTTAGTTTTATAATGTGTTAAATCATTCTAAGCATATAATTATTCCGGTAAAAAGTTATATTTTCGAAATATCTATAAGTTTTATGTTGAGTATTTTTATGCAAAACACATACCTGAGAAGTTTTATTTTGAAAAACGAATTATTTTAGTATTAAAATTCGATTTTGGCTTGTTAACTTGAATTCTAAGCATTTTCGATTATTTATGTAAATATTTTTTAAAGATTTACAACATTTACATTTAACTTTTTTGTGTAAAATGCTTAGAATTTGAGTTATGACCAAAAAACCGTTTTTCGAAATTCTAAAACATGTTCGCATATTTTTTGTATGAATGGGATTAAGTCCAATTTCCTTCTGTCACGATATTAGCATAGTTTGAGTTTGTAAAAAAAAATTTAGCTCGATTGGAGTTAATTTCGCAGAGATAATCGAGATAAACTAAAATTTTTACTTAAAAAAAAATCAGTTTTGGGGTTTTATAAAATATTGAATCATTCTAAGCGTATAATTATTCCGGTAAAAAATTGTATTTTTAAAATATCTATAACTTATATGTTGAACGTTTTTCTGTAAAACATATGCGTAAAAAGTTTTATTATGAAAAACGAACTATTTTAATGTAAAAAATTCGATTTTAGCTTCTTAATTTGAACTCTAAGCATTTTCGAGTGTTCATGTTAATAGGAAAAAGTTGTGTTTTTTTGAGATGTACAACATTCCTATTTAACTTTTTTGTGTAAAATGCTTAGAATTTGAGTTATGATCAAAAAACCGTTTGTAGAATTAAGCATAAAGAGCTACCATTTCAACAATATATCGGTAATCGAGAAAAGAAAAAAAACGTTTTTTTGTACATATAAGAGTTGTATTCTCCAAAATTTTCAGCCCGATTGGTCGACAATTGGCTGAGATATCGCTGATTACAATTTTTACGATGGTGAAACTATAAGGCATTCCCGCCTTGCGGTCGTGCCTAAAAAGCACTGAAATATGATTAAATAACCATGCAAAGGTATATATTTATACTAATCATAAATAAGATTAATATAAGATATTAATCTTGTATGACCTAAAATCTACAAAAAATGTAGGATATGATCATAAAAAACATTTATTTTTCAGAAAATAAAACTAGTTTATTACTTCTTATTACTAATGCACTAATTTGTTAATAATTCAATATTTTGTATGAATATTTCTGGTAAAGTCTCATACGTACAGCAAGCAAGTTTATTCTTATTTAGTAAAATTGTGCGTTAAGTTTATACAAATAATACATTAAAATACTAAAACAATACGTACAACAACACAGAAATAGTATGTACAACAAAAGATATTTTTTTCGCGCCATTCCTTGAACAAAACGCATTGATCTATTGATTATAAAATAACGTCAGCTTATTATTTTTCATTCTTATACGAATTTCTTTATCGTTTTGGCACTCAGCATAATTATACAATCGTATTTGAAAATATTGATTTAAAATTATTTTAATAAGTTGAGATCTATAATCACTCAAAGGTGCCTGTTCAAATTCATGATTATCACGAGAAAAGATATTTGTCAGAAGCGCGTGCATGGTTATAACAATTAATCTTTTCACTAAAAAACTTTCCAGGAAATTACTTTGCATTCTAAAAATTGTCTCTGCCAGACGACAGATACAAATAACATCCTCACTTGCTGAGATGAATCCGCCATGATTCTTTCTTCTTTGCAAACAAGATATCGGTTCTCTTTTCTTTGGCATCAGTAAATACTCCTTGCATGTATCACATTTAATTTTTTTGTAAACTATTCTTATAATTACACCACTCGTGTAAGCAATTATATCTAATAAATAATTATTTAGCTCAAAGAAATCAATAGCGTGACTAGTGACTAATAAATCTTCATCGTTCATCACAAGAACTGAATTATTTCTCGTGTTTTCATTTTCCCTATCTACAGTAAGTAGTAATGCATCCTCGTCGGGTATGCAATTTGCTGTCAGAGGAACACTAATTGATACGTGGCTTAAAAGTCTATTGTAAGAACTTTTAAATTGAATGACTGAGGGGTTATTATTAAAGCCACCGAATCGTTTAATGCACGAAAACAAAGTTTTCAAATGATTTTGGGACAGTTTAAAAGTTAGAAGAAAACGAAGTTCATATTTGTGAAATACGGATTAAGCAAGGGCTACTAAATTGTTGATTCCAGTTAATAAACCTAAAAAGCCAGTTCTTTTATTTGTACTAAGTGTAGGCACTGCGTCAATTCTTAAATTTTCAATATATGTTGCATTAGCGTCTTCTAAATTTTGTGAAGTAGTTCCTCGTTTAAAATGTCAAAGCAGTCGTTTATTAGTTGACAAAATCGAGCAGTCGCAGAATCTTCTTCAAATTCGTCGATTCGCAAAATACCAAAAAAAAGATCCAATCAAAATTCCAAAAAAAAAGATCGAATTCGCAAAATTCCAAAGCTTTAGACACGCTCGAACTTAACGTCTGAGCCGCTAAAAATACTTTCATTTTTTCATTTTCAAAAAATACATGGCGCCGTCGTAGCTTTGTAGCTGGATGGAACTGTTCAATCTCTTGAATATCAAGAAGTGCTTCAAGGTATTTCCAATTGTATCACCGTTATCATCAACTATGTCGCTTGAATGCAATGCATTTCTAATTAATTTTAGCATATGGCATCCGACTAAAGTTACAAATATATTAGAATTTATGTATTCAAAGTAGATGGCAGATCTATTATCATAAATGCGAGCTCCTAAATGTTCTGCCATACTAATATTACTTTAAGCCCCACCAAATGTAATATTACAATTAGTAATATTATTTAAAAAACACTCATCTAATATATTTTTCGTTAAAACACTTTTTCGTTACCACTCAAACTATGAAACAAATAGATGCTGCTGGTATTTTAAAATGCCCATTTATGCAAACTAGCATATAAACTAAAGCATTCTTTGCTAAAAGAGCAATTTCGCTAAGAAGTCCCTCTTCATTTCTTCCCAAATCGACGTACCCTACAAATTTTATTCCATTCCACTCTAGTTTTATACGAATTGACATATCATATAATGTAAGACTGAAAACAAGTTTCTTATTTTCATCTTCAGACTTTCGACAAAGGCGTTTTACCGTCTCTATAGATTCTTTGGAGATTCCGAGTAGGGGAAGAATAAAATTGGCTTTGGACTCCTTTGAGCTATATAAAGCTGCAGGATTAGACGGAATTTTTCCGGCTTTGTTACAGCAGGGGGAGATGATACTCGGGGCTGCAGTGGAGAAGTTATTTAGGGCGTGTCTAGAATAAGGGTACACACAGGCAAATGAAGAAGAGTGAAAGTGGTGGTTCTCCCTAAACTAGGGAACGGGCAGCATTCGGTCGCAGGGGATTATAGACCGATCAGCCTGACCTCGTTTCTCTTGAAAACGCTGGAAAGGCTAGTAGATAAGTATATTAAAGATGAATGCCTAGAAATGGTACCACTACACAGTGGACAGCACGCCTACCAGGCGGGTCAATCGGTAGAGACGGCTCTAACGGAGGCTGTATTCCGAATAGAGAAGGGTATGGTAAGGAGAGGACTAGTACTGACGGCTTTCCTGGACGTAGATGGTGCATTTAACCACACTACCAGGGAAGCCATGGCGGAGGGATTGGTGGAGCACGGTGTCTCCCGAACGGTGTTCAACTGGATATGGGGTATGCTGAGCAACAGGGTGGTTGAGGCCCACTGGGGCGCGAGCTCAAGGAGTTGCAGTGTGGGGAAGGGATGCCCACAAGGGGGAGTACTTTCCCCTAGTTTGTGGTGTATGGTAGTGGACGGGTTGTTGAGGAAGGAGGAAGATGCTGGTATATACGCGCAGGCGTATGCTGACGACATCCTGATTCTAGTGAGTTGTAGTGATGTTGTGTACAACCAGGTACAAGACCAATACGGTAGAGTAGAATGCCTTGAATGGTATTCTACTGAAACTATCAAAGGAGGTTAAATACCTGGGGGTCACAATAGAGTCAAAACTCAATTGGGGTAAGCACATAAGGGACAAATGTGCGAAGGCTGTGAACACCTTTTGGCTGTGCAGGAGAGCGATAGGATTGCGCTGGAGACTAAGACTGACCCAGGTAAGATGGATTTACGAACCTATCATAAAACCGAGGCTGAAGAATGGTTCCATTGTATGGGCACATAAGTGCGATCAGAAAGGACATGCGGGGGCGCTGAACCGAGTCGAAGGGCTGGTGTCGCGAAGAATGGCGGGATCCATGAGGTCAACCCCGACGGTTGCCCTGAAACTCCAGCTGGGAATCCCACCGTTGGCCAGGGATATAAGGGCTGGCGCTTTCAAGGCATGCATCAGGCTCTCCGGAGCCAAGTCGAGTGATAGGTTCAGGGATGAATGGCGAATGAAGGAGATCATGAAAGACAGTGATTGGAAGGAGTCCGATAGGATGGTTGGGGAATTACTATTCAAAAAACTATATAAGGTTATCATACCGCAGAGATCGGAATGGATTAGGGGCACACACGATCTACTGAAGGTGAGGGAGGTGTGGTTTACAGTTGGTTCAAAGACAGATCAGGGAGTAGGAGCAGGAGCGTGGAGGAAGGGCGGCACCGAGGAATTGGTTTGCAGTCCGGATTCATACGCGACGGTATTCCAGGCAGAAATCAACCATAGGTTGATTAGCATATGCACGGATAGTAGGGTGGCGCTCCTGGCACTGGACACGATCCGCATCGACTCGAAAGAGGTGATGTCGTGCAGACAATCGCTCAGACAGCGCGGTGAAAAGGTGGTTCCAGGAGGAGCTGTTGGGGGGGGGGGGGGAGGAAATGGAGGGGGGCATCAGGGCCCCAACAAGCGAAATGCATGCTGGGGGATGAACCACCCCAAGAATGGTTGAACGTCCTGAGTAGATTAAGTAAGACCGAACTCAGACTGATGGTGGGATTCTTGACCGGACACTGGCGGGTACGATACCACCTGTATAAGATGAAGATGCGGGGGAGGAGGGATACAAGGTGCAGATAGTGCAGGTGGAGGGAGGAGACCACGCTACACCTTGTGTGTAGATGCCCGGCTTTTGCGGGCACGAGGCACGAGGCACGGGGGGGGGGGGGTACCCTTCGTCGATCCGGAATTTATACGAACGCAGGAGCTTCGGTCGGTGCTCAGCGTGATAACGGCTATAAATAGGAAACTAGGTTAGGTTACGTGGGGTGTCCGTTAGGATGTTTAACAGCAAATGTTGAAGAAACAGGACGAAAGGCATAATGGGCGTGTCTTCATAATTTGGAGCCGTTTTTCTACGGCAAAGCTTAGGAAATTTCAATATTAAATGCTTGAATAAATATAAATAAATATTTACATACGTATTATAAGAAAATAATTCACACAAATTTACCCTTTAATGCTAGTACATGCGATCATTTCAGAGATCCGTTTTTGTGCAAGTACTGTGTCATTTCCGGTACCATCTTCTGACAATGAACTGGTAAAAATGTTTGCAATGAAATTAATACATAAATATTGCGTTGATAAAATTGAATTTAAAATTTCTATGCAATTATATACACAAACCTTTCTAATTCTACACAATCGTTTGAAATTCTCACTTCCTCATACCTACGCTAAAAATATGTTACCAAAACTATTATCATTAAAACTATTCCATTTAACTACTTAATTATAATTTATTTTTACTTACTTGTGTTTGTATTTTAGACTGAATGGTTGTATATTAAAAACTTGATGTTGAAAATTACACTCATGGTTAATGTTCAATGGGAAAAAAATGTCTGCGTTAACATTTTGACATCCATTTGATAAATGATAGCCTGAATGCAGCGGAAGCATACTAATTTTATGGCTTTCAAAGATATGAATCATATGACTTCTCATTTGAGTTTCATCGAACTTTATAGTGCATGGATAAATTCCATGCATGATTGATATTGCAAATGAAATCGCAAATAATCCGCAATTATATGGTTGACTTTGTCTCTGCACATCTTCCTTCACAACTTGTAAGTATTCTTTTTCGGGAAAAATGCGATTCAAATATTTCAAGTGATTATCTTGAAATCCGACTCCTATACTATCATATACATATAATATACTGTTTGACGTTGTCGATTTAAGGCCAAAATTATGACCAAATCCCTGTTTACCCGGGATGTGGATTACGGAAAGGTAGATAGGGATTATACGCGAAATAACTTACACAGAATTAGCTTTTAACTGCCCGGCGTTTATTGAATAAAAATCGAGGAACAGAGTGGTAACAAGTACGTGCTACTGTCCGGCTGAGGGACTGACGACCGGCCGTATATCGCGAGCGCGCACTCACAAATATTTATATGTGCTATCTGGCTGTTTTCTTGGATCTGATCGTCCTCTCGTACTGAGCTGTCTCGTTCTCTGATAAGTCGCGCGGCCCAGAGGACTCTCGCGTACCCTAGTCTCAACACTTTGCAAGAGGCACGTGGAGACGCTATTGAAATCTACTTTGGAGAGAATGCTATTACTGCTGCTACTTCGGATGTCCAATGGATACTGCTTATCGATTCCATGCTGACTGAACACTGACTCGATAAGTACTGGCTGTTGCTTGCTGCTTCTCGCGGTCGCGGCGTCTCTCTCTGTCTCGCTCGCACGCATTACATTTCTTGTGTATCGCCTGTACGGGCCCATCGCGTGATGACGCGCATTGATACAATATATGTCATCAATCTTCTAAGTCCTTTCTATCTGGCTGTACTCGCGTCCGGCTGATTTCTACATTTCTCTTTGCATTTCTCCGTACATTTCATATGACAATTTTTGCCTCACTCGCTCGCGCACTGTAAACGGAGCCGCAGCCCTCCGATTTACGCCAATAACAATCGAGGCACGTCGCTTGCCTCCACTCATTTACTCGACGCCCACTTTATCTCTCTCTTCCATTCGTCTTCTCTCGCTTGCTCGCGCGGCGCTGCCCGTGATTCTCCCTCTCTCTTTCTCTTCTCGGTTTATTCTTACTTGTAAACACTACCGGGTATTCGTTTTCTATGCTTTTTCCGATGCAGTTCCGGTGGTGTCCAGGTGAGCATGGGTTGACCGTAGACCGTCACAACTGGTATCACCACACTCAAATCCAATGTCCTGCTGTCATTGTCGGTTATTTTATTTGTCGGTAATTTTATTAACAAGCAACCTGTCATTCTTCTTTAATACTGATCTTAATTTGTCATTAAAGCCCTCATAATAAGGAAACACTGCGAATCTATTCCTAAAATAGTTATTTGCTGTGTTACGCAAATTGCCCGAATTTATGCCCTCACCCTTTTCTCTGATAAGGCCAAGATTGCGCACAATTGGCTTCTTACAGTATCTTTCTTAAATGATGAAGGGTAATCGTTGGCAACGATAATTTTCTTCGCAAGAGCGATATTCCTATCATGAAACTGCGGATCAGACAGCAAAATCGCTCTATCCCAAATGTTATATATGATTGCAATTTTTTGACGCCGAGGATGGTGAGCCCAAAAGTTTATGTATCTCGCAGAAGCAGTGCTTTTTTGAAACCAATTAGTTATAATATTACCGTTACTATTGTGACTATTGTGAGTGATCATTATGTGCAAAAAGTTTATACTATTATCAACCTCTAATTCGGACGTAAACTGCAAAGAATGATTATAATTATTAAAAATAGAGAGCACAAACTTCAGTCTTTGTTTCTCGATAATCAAAATGCAATCTTCAACGTACCTATAAAACAACGGCATACCCGCTTTCATAATGTTTAAGCAATGTGTATCAAGTTCTTCTAACACAATGTTCCCAAGAACAGGACTGAAGCAAAAGCCCATCAGTGCCCCCGAGACGTGTTTGTAGAATTCGCCATTAAACACCAAATATGTGCAATCAAGGAGGGTTCTGATTCCTTGAATAAATTCATCTTTCGAAATACAATTAAAACAAGATAACCACCTCCATCTATTTTCAATTGCACTAATAATGAGGTCCTTCGGCAAACTCGAAAATAATGAGACTACGTCGAAAGATGCGAGACAGTGACCTTCTGCAACGAATATATTATTCAATTTCTTCTTCAATTGTAAGCTGTTTTTTACAAACAATTTTGGAACCGGAAAATGGTTTATTAAAAAAATGATGCACTTATCAAGAGAGTATGTAGGGATATTAATTGCGGAAACTGTAATTCGAACTGGATTATGGCTTGTGTATCTTAATAAGGCCATACGCCTTCGGAAGCGATGTGTGCTTCATGACCTTTGAGGACAGCCCTCTAAATGATGGATCACACTCCAGAACGCCACGTACACCTCAGTTTTTTTTATACCTTTAACTTTACCATTCTATAAAACCTCTCATCATTGAGAGCCTCCTCTCAATGATATTTATATCATTCAAAATTATCTTCTCTCGATATGGCACATGGGACTTATTTCTGATCTGCTAGTACACCGTCTCGTATTAACTGAATTTGTTATATGAGATTGGTTGCCGGGTGACGGCTGAGTATTACACAGGCCGTAGCAGGGAGAGGTGGTGCAGCGCTCTGTGTTCTCTTAGATTGCCAACATGTGTTCGATAATGATTGGCTGGCGGACTGGAGTGGAGTATCCTCCTGAGAGGTCGGAGAGTCCGCGCTGCCGAGCAGCGTTTTAACTATACTGTATTGATAAATAATGTGGTGATGGGTGAGACGATTTGCTTTTGCCGCGCGGTTTCTGTGCCGCCTCCTATCTATGTATGCTGCCCGGTTTTATTGGGTTTGGCTCTCGGCGTCTGAATCTTTGCTTATCTATTGCGTCTGTTGCGTGTGTGGATTTAGCGTTTTTCTGCGGGACGTTTGATCAGTCATTCGCTGTCCTCTGTCAGAGTCGTACTAACATCTTACGACTGTGCGGAAATATTGAAGCTTCGTAGACTCTACCGAATAGTAAGGCTGTGATTTGAGTTTTTGTTTTTTGGACTTTTTTATTTTTCTATTTTTTAACTGTTATTATTTTAACTTGTACTTCAACGCCGGGTTTTGCGTCCTGTGAATTCTTGTGCTAATATTTAAAATTTGGTTATTTGTATTGTAAGGTATAATTTTTGTGGTAATTTTTATTATTTATTATTTTTGAATTTGTAATTTTTCTTTTATAATTTGATGGGTTTTCTCATATTGTACAGCCCTGAAGAGGAGCCATAAAGGCTCGAAACGTCGGCAGACAAATATATATATGCGTGATTCTCTGTGAGATCGACCGGCCGAAAAATAGACCTCACTATAATCTGGGAATTTGTTCTAGGGGTTGCCACGAGTTACTTCCAATTTTCTCAGTTTTTTTGAATCGATTGTCTTAGAGTTACAGGGGGTCAAAGTTGATAAAATTAGTTTTTTTTTGCATTTTGTGCTGATTTTCAAAAATTCGTAGCTCCTCAGGGAAGCATTTATCACTATAGGGACATATAACAATTTTTTCTTAAAATTTTCTCATTTTTTCAAAAAAAATACTTTTGAAATCATATTTATATGTATTACAAGTCATATGTGTAATATAACCTTTGAAATTCAATATTTTCAAGGTACGACCCATCGGATCCTAACCAAAATTTTTTTAAAGATTGCTTATTTTAATAGAAAAGTTTCTACGTACGTCCCAACCCATTAGACTTTCTCTATTTCTTGCTAAAAATAAAGTTATTACTCATATTTTGCTACATTTGGCCAATAATGATCTACTTCCGCCTTTATAATTATAAATTCATCTGAATTAATTATAGTATGTATAGTAGATATATATAATACATAATGAGGTGATATTTCTGAATGTAATAGATAATAATTCTATATGAATAGCGACTAAAATCTGGATGAATAGTTAATTTATAAAATAGTACTTACAGTCATAGACGTGTAATTCCATTTTCATAATATTCATTAATGTAGTAATATTGTACTTCGATGTGCTTTGAATTTTTTGTATAATTTCCAAACTTTGCAATCGCTATTGCACCTGAATTGTCTTCGTATATGTTTATTCTTTCACTGAATTTTTCTTTAAACATTTCACTTGGCAGATTTCTTACAAATATTACTTCGGTTATTGCATCTGACATAGCCGTATATTCTGCAAAGGTTGAACATTTCGTTACATTTTTTTGTTTATTTGTTTTCCAATAAATCAGATTTCCATAATATCTTATAATATATCCAGTTGTGGAATTTCTATCTATATTGTCTCCGGCAAAATCTGAGTCTACCATGCAATCTAGTGTATCACATTTTAAATTATTAAAATACGTTAATTTTAGATCTTTGGTATTCACTAGATATTTTAATACTCTCATAGCATATTTGAAATGAGTTTCATTATAACAACTTTGGAATCTACTCAAGTAGTTTACACTATATGAGATATTTGGTCTCGTACCAGTACTTATATAAAGTAATTCTCCTATTAAGTTTCTATACTTTATTGACTCATTTTGTTCAGTTGCTTTTTCTAATTTTAGACTCGTCTCCATAGGAGTGTTATACAATTTTGCATTTTCTAGATTATACTTTGCAGCTAAAGATTCAATGTATTTTGTTTGGCTTAGTGTCATTTTGCCTTCATTCTTATTATAATCAATGTTTATTCCTATGTATTGGTTGACTTTTCCTAAGTCTTTCATTTCAAAATTTTCCATTAATTTTGATTTTATTTCATTTATTTTAATTCTATTTTTACAACAGATTAATAAATCATCTACGAAAACTAGTATATATATTGAATCTCTGCTTGCATTATTTACATATAAACAATAATCATGTTTGCATCTCACGAAATTTAATTTTTCCATGTACTTATGAAAACAATTATACCAAGCTCTTGGGCTTTCACGTAAACCATATAATGCTTTTTGCAATTTACAGACTTTGTTATTTCCTACTTCATAGCCTTCTGGTTGATTTACATAAACCTCTGATATTACTTCACCGTTCAGAAAAGCTGTTTCTACATCCATTTGATCAATAAACAAATCATTTTTACAGCAATATGATAATAATATTTTAAGTGTTTGCATTTTTCCTAAGGGTGAGTAAACGTTTTCTATATGTTCTCGTTGTTGAAAGCCGCGAACTACCAATCTGGCTTTATAGGTATTATCGTTTTTTCGTCTAAATACCCATTTGACATCCATGATTTTTTTGTTTAATGGCTTCTCTACTAATTTCCAAATTTTATTTTTCTTTAAACTTTCGATTTCTGAATTCATTGCAATTTTCCACTGTTTTGATTCGCTCGAATTTATCGCCTCTTCGAATTTATGAGGTACATTTGCATCGATGTTATTAATATAAATAAAATGCGCTATAGGATCACCTTATCTATTTACAGGACTTTTCTTTCTTTTTGACCTTCTCGGTTCTTTCAAATTAATTTCGTTTTCATTTTCACTATTTATATCATTTTCATTGATTTCTGTAATTAAATTATCTCTACTTTTCTCGAGAGAAGAAGTAGGGATAAATAAATTTTTGTTTGTGTTGCTGACAACACTATCATATTCTTCTGAATCGCTTTCAGAATTTTCCGATTCACAACTTTCATGCTTTTCATCTGATTCGTTAAGACAAATTATTTTTGTGTCTTCTTCGACAACCTGTGCATGTTTCGTGTTAATAACTTTGTTATTTACTAAAACTCTGTAACCGTTTTCTGTATAACCTACTAATATTCCTACTGTTGCCTTGTCATCCCATTTACTTTGTCTTTTGACCTCTGGGATTCGGACAAAAACTTTACTACCTTAAATTTTCAAATGATTAACGTTTGGCTTTGTGCCAAAGAATATTTCGTAAGGAGTTTTATTTTCTACAGTATTTGCTATAGTGCGGTTTTTCAAGTAAGCTACCGTTTTAATAATTTCAGGCCAATATCGCCTATTTATATTTGCTTCTCTTTGTAAGCATCTGCCTATGTCCATTGCTGATCTATTGTATCTTTCCGCTACACCATTCAATTCATGCGTGTATGGTGGACATGGTAATAATTCTATTCCCTTATACTTAATAAAATTGTAAATCTCCTTATTCAAATATTCTTTGCCATTATCGCACTGTATTTTCTTAACCCTTTTGTTAAACTTATTTTCAACTAAATTTACAAATTCTATAAAACAACTTGCAGTTTCAGACTTATGTTTAATACAAAATATTCGCGTGCATTTACTGTAATCATCGACAAAAGTTAAGAAACATTTTTCTCCACCATAACCAGTCGTTTGATGCGGTCCATTTAAATCAGTATGAATTAATTCTAAAATTTCAGAAGTTTTTGTTCGATTATTTTGAAATGGTACATTTGTCATTTTACTTTGAATGCAATTTGCACATTTCATATCAGTGTTTTCAATTTTATCTGGCAATCCCTCAACTAATTTTTCTTTATCTAATTTATTTAAGTATTGAAAATTAACATGACCTAATGCTCTGTGCCATTTTTCTTTCGCGGTTATTTTTACTGCATTTATACATTTTTCTTTCTGTTCATTTACTAGAAAACCTTTTATATAATATAAATTATTTACTTTATTTGCAACTATAATTAATTCTCTATTATTGTTATAAATTTTCGCGCTATCATTTCTAGCTACTATCGTATTACTTGCAGTTATTTTTGAAAAACTTAATATGTTCTGCTTTATGTCTTTTGCAAAATAAACATTGTTTAGATTTACATATTTTTTACTATAATAATTTTCAAAATAAATTTGTATATTTCCTACTTTTGTAGCTTTGAGCGTTTTACCGTCAGGTAATTTGACATCTATCGGTTTTTTCAAAATAACAGAATTTTCAAAATAATTATCATCGCGTAAAATGTGATCGGTACAACCGCTGTCTAATAAACAAAATATTTTCTTTCGATTTTGGCTACCGTTACAATCACTTTCTAAATTTACCTTATTTGTCTCTGGTGTATATACTTGCGTTGACCATGACTCGCTCGCGTAATCTTCGTGTTGCTCTTTCGTGCTGTGCGATGAATGTTGTCCTCTGCCTCGATCTCTGCCTCTGAAGCCTCTGTTGCTGCCTCTGTGACTACCTCTTCCTCGCTGATTTCGACTTGGTTGAGTGCTGCTGCTTTGACCTTGCTGTTGTCCAGTCCAACAGTCTTTTTGCGCGTGGCCATATTTTCCGCAATTATAGCAATTTCCCTTTATTTTCGTGTTGAAAGTGCTTACATTGCTTTTGCTATCACTTTTGTTATTGTCTATGTTATGTAAATTTTTTTCTTTTATTTTCGATTTAACATAATCGACCGTATGTTGTTCTTTGGGTATCACATCAAGAAAATCACCAATATAACTGTAAGTTGATGGTAGTGCTCGAAGTGAATAGTTTATCTTTTCTGCTTCTGTTATCTTACCGCCAGCACTTTTAAAATCATTTACGGCTTTTTCGAAGTCTACGAAAAATTCTTCGATTTCTCTATAACTTTTAAGTTTGATTTCTTCTATTTTATTTCTTCGCAACATTTGTAAGGCTGTTGACTGTGTTATATACATTTAGTCAAACCTTTTTATCATCTCACACGCTGTTATGCATTCACTTACATATTCAAGCTGCTTATGTGAGATAGCACTTGTTATAATTGCACGTGCTTTGAGATATTTTTTCTTCCAATCAGCTTCTGTGTCTGAGGCAATTCTTTCTCTTTTTATTTACTCTTGACATTCTTTATATTCAAGCAAGATCATTAATCTTGTTTTCCAACTGGTATAATTTATACCGTCAAAAATTGGTATAATTATATCTTCAACTTTTGCTTGAGCCATTTCGTATTCACTTATTTTTGTGTAAATTTCGTTTCTCAAAACACAAACTTCTTTGGTTATTTTTATAACTTTTCTCAAAATTGTTTTTCTAATTTTTTCACTTAGTGTTTCCTTATTTTCTTCGATCATTAATTATTTGTGCAAATTCATAAAATTTTCCATGTGCTCTATCACGTCACTTAAACACGTTTTATGTGTGCCGACCGTAATCTCTTCGCATCACACTTTTTTCTTCAATTTTTCACAAAAATGTTTTTATCAGTCTCTTCTAGACTACTTTTATTTGTTATTTTCACTTATATTTCTTTTTGAACTCTTCTTAGTTCAATTATTTTTCACTGGAACACTTTTGTATTTTCCACGTGGCTCTCACACCTCACTAGCACATTTTAATGTCTTACTGCACTTTTTTAAAAAAAAGTCACAGTACGGCATAAAAAATTTCCAACCACGCTCTGCTACCATGTTGGAGTGGTGGAAAATTAGTGAGGTTGTTTTTAATAATAAGTAACTTTATTACAATGTGTGATGTGTCGTCGGACACGACTGTCTCCTTCCGAGACTTACAAGCGAGAGAGAGAACGAGCGCGAGTACAGTATATGCGAGCGCTCTTCTCTATAGTGTGTATCTATATATGTGTGTTTACATACTCGCGTATTCGTGTTTTCGGAGTCGCGCTTGTCTCGATGTACAAAATCATATATATACAAGAGATGGCGCGACCAGTATTAATTCATAGAACAACAAGCAAAGAGTATAATATTTATACAATATTCAACATATTCTTTGTTTGTTACAGGTGATTCAAATTAGTTTGTCCGGCAAAACAGGTTAAAACCACCTCACACGTCTATGACTGTAAGTACTATTTTATAAATTAAATATTAATCCAGATTTTAGTCGCTATACATATAGAATTATTATCTATTACATTCAGAAATATCACCTCATTATGTATTATATATATTTACTATACATACTATAATAAATTCAGATGAATTTATAATTATAAAGGCGGAAGTAGATCATTATTTGCCAAATGTAGCAAAATATGAGTAATAACTTTATTTTTAGCAAGAAATAGAGAAAGTCTAATGGATCGGGACGTACGTAGAAACTTTTCTATTAAAATAAGCAATCTCTACAAAAATTTTGGTTGGGATCCGATGGGTCGTACCTTGAAAATTTTAAATTTCAAGGTTTAAATTACACATATGACTTGTAATACATATATATATATATATATATATATATATATGATTTCAAAAGTATTTTTTTTTTGTAAAATTGAGAAAATTTTAAGAAAAAATTGTTATATGTCCCTATAGTGATAAATGCTTCCCTGAGGAGCTACGAATTTTTGAAAATCAGCACAAAATGCAAAAAAAACTAATTTTATCAAATTTGACCCCCTGTAACTCTAAGACAATCAATTCAAAAAATTTGAAAAAATTTGGAGTAACTCGTGGCAACCTCTAGAATAAATTCCTAGAGTTATAGTGAGGTCTATTTTTCTGCCGGTCGATCTCACAGAGAATCACCCATATATACACACACTAGGGGGTACCCCGCTGCTCGCTCCGCTCGCCAACCCCCATTATTTCAGTTGTTATTTTGTTAATGTACAAAAATAATTTACAGCAACAATTTCAAGAAATGATTTTAAGCTTTTAGATTTTCAAATCTCAATTTTTAAATATATGCATATTTTATTGACTGTTAGAACAATAATAATTCTTAAAATTTGCCTACTGCCATAAAATTCATGGTATATAAATGATACTGAAAAATGTTATTATAAAAATAGCTCACCCATTATATCCACCCCCCGTCTGCCACCTCTCCCTATCTTCTTCACGATGATCTCTATCCATGAAATCTATTAACTACCTGTCATCTTCACCATTCAACCTTTATCTACCATCGATCATCTACATCCTCGACACCTCGACTCTAGTTTTTTCCTCCAGCGTCCACACACAACCCCTATATATCAGCTCTACTCAAGACTTCAAACCTTTACCTATCACCTTAACCCATGACCTTTTCATCCACCTACATCTACCCATAAACTCCAACGTCTCTCAGCTATTCGCACCTCACTCAGATCACTTATAATCTCGACCCATGAAACCGATTAAAGCATAAAATCTATCCTTTACCTATGACTTTCAACTAAAATTATTATTCTCTGCGTATGTTCTCCACCTGTCACCCCAATTTATTAGGTAACGCTCCACTTATTACACCAACCTTATCTTCTTGACTCTCCACCTATCGTTTCCACCTTCCATCTGTTGCCTCCAATCACGACCTCTAGCCTCCCACTATTACGTCTAATCATGACTCCTAACATTGACCAATTACCTACACCCATAGCTTCGCCTAAACACCTGTCATTTCCAGCTCTAAACCACCTGTTAACGATCATTTCCAACCATGAAGTCTACCAACTACCTGTCACCTTCACCGTTAATTTCTATCCAATACCGATCAACTACAACCTTGACCCTCGACCCTCGACCCCTGAATATTTTAATATTTTCCTATACCTCGACCTATGACCTTCTTATTCTCCTGTTACCTCCACTTTCTATCTCGCCGCATAAACTCCACCGTCCTTCTAGCTAGTTGACCTACCACTTACAACTTTCACCCCTAACTTACACCACCACTTACCACCTTCACTCGTAGCTTCCAACGAACACATATTCCCTGCATTTATGACATCATTTTCTACTTATCAAGGGACGCGGTAGCGCCACGATGGCAAGTATAAGGTACGACAGTACGCACGCCGCCATCGGGCGCAAGCCAGACCCTTATATACTTTAAACTTGCCCTGTTGGAACCTTGGCGTATGGTTTTCTTCGCATAAAGAGCATTGTTTCGTACGTATTAGCACTTATATGAAAGCTTTCGACAAAACTTACAAAATCACATCAGGGTCATATTTTGCATAATAACGTCTATCAAAAGTTATTGTAAAGTGAAAGTTCGGGCTGGTCAATTCTTCTCGAGAGAGAACACTGAACAATTAATGTAATTCCGGTTACGTCAGTACTACGTACTTCCGTTTTATATAGATCATCATGCATCATATAGATATACTTATGTACATGCTGCGCAAATGCAGACGATGTTTCACGATCAATTAGTGTTTACATACAATCATAAAATAATCAACTTGTTTAGTTAACAGTTTCTAATTAAATATTATAAAAAGTAGTATTAACTATTTAACCTAATTAGATATTGTAATTATTACAGTGAAATATAATTAAGTCGATAACTCGAGTTTGTATTAATGATAGATTACAATAACATAAACATGACTAACAGAATTTTATTAAATAAGTATTCAGTTTTATTTTTATATCTATCTATCAGTAAAATAAAAATAAACTTTTTGTAAAATGATTCTTTGTTTAAATGTTTTTATTTTTTTTCAGATATTTTCTGTTTCCATTGAGAGCTTATAGAACTATCAAATTATATAGGAAGGGAATTTCCGTGACAAGCTAGTGAAGTGAAAAAATTATATAAATATATTATATGTCATATATTACATATCATTTATACAATTTTATAAACTTATTCTTTGATTAAATGTTATCTTTTATTTTTTTCTGATTTTCACAAGTTTCTTTTATAGGAGGTTATACGCCAATCATCATTGGTGAATATTGAAAAAAAAATTCAAAGGTTTCTGTATGTGCTATAATGAGCGTTTTGTTTACACTCAATATTTGCTAATGATATTATTTTCAGAGTTTGATTTCAATGCTTGCTACGCAAGCAACGGATGGTCAATCCGTCTTGAGCAGCAACTCTGTTATTGTGGTTTTGAATATTTTGAACATTTAACTTCTGAATTCTTACCTTATTGTTATTGTAGACTTATGGATGATAGATTAATAATTCTATATATTTTCTTATATATATGTATGTATGTTTTGGGCCACTCTATCTGCTCTCAACTGATAGATTGATTTATCTATTGTGGACCCAAGGGATTAATGATTCTGATTAAACCTTTTAGTGGAGGCTTTACACTTTTTATTTCTCTTTTTCTTACAAGATTAATCGTTTACTCTGGTCCAATTGAATAATAGTCACTACTATCCGTTTAAAAAAAGAGTGCACCTCAGTTTCCCAGCGAATAACTTGTTGAAAAAAAATCGCACAGAAAAATGAAAAGCCATACAAGAAAGAGAATTTATCTGCGCGTTGATTGGTATAAGTCTCGATTAAAAATAATTATTAGAAGCTTCACAATTGCGAAAAGAAGAGAAAAAAATGCAGATTTTTTGGCCCTTTTGAGAAAGATCAACTTTAGACCGCTGCCATGGGCTCAAAAATGGAGTGTCATTGTCGTAAAAAATCAGGTAGATACTTGATGGCTTTAAGAGCAGAACTGCGTTGGAATTTTTAAAAAATTATAAATAGTTTCGTTGTAAATGAGCAAATACAAAAAAAAATTATCTCGGTAACGAAAAGTCGCATCAACATGGGACTAGGTTCAAAAAATTGGAAAAAAATTACAGATACTTAAAATACTTGACTCGTTTTCATAATGTTGTTATCTTCCTTGTGAGAGCCGTCGAAAGTTAAGAATTTTTTTTTTACCCGAGTCGCATGGAAAGAATGGGAAAATAGCTATAAAAATCCAGATGCTCGTTATGATAAGTAGCCGGCGCGGTCCGAAGACAGTCCCAAGCAAAAGCATTGTCCTTCTCCGTTCGGCCCTTCAACCACCATGTGTCCATCCCATGCACTTTGTTTTTGGTCGGGACTGTCTCGGGAGCACGCCGGCTACTTATCATAACGAGCATCTGGATTTTTATAGCTATTTTCCCATTCTTTCCATGCGACTCGGGTCAAAAAAAAATTCTTAACTTTCGACGGCTCTCACAAGGAAGATAACAACATTATGAAAACGAGTCGAGTATTTTAAGTATCTGTAATTTTTTTCCAATTTTTTGAGCCTAGTCCCATGTTGATGCGACTTTTCGTTACCGAGATAGTTTTTTTTTGTATTTACTCATTTATAACGAAACTATTTATAATTTTTTAAAAATTCCAACGCATTTCCGCTCTCAAAGCCTTCAAGCATCTACCTGATTTTTTACGGCAATGACACTCCATTTTTGAGCCCATGGCAGCGGTCTAAAGTTGACCTCTCTCAAAAGTGCCAAAAAATCTGCATTTTTTCTCTTCTTTTCGCCATTGTGAAGCTTCTAATAATTATTTTTAATCGAGACTTATACCAATCAACGCGCAGATAAATTCTCTTTCTTGTATAGCTTTTCATTTTTCTATGCGATTTTTTTTCAGCAAGTTATTCGCTGAGAAACTGAGGTGCACTCTTTTTTTAAACGGATAGTATGTATATATATATCTAGGTATATCTATCTAAAATATGTCTAACTCTGAGCAGTGCTGAAGAGCGACTGACTCATTTACTAAATACATTGTCGCCGACCGCCTCCTTCGGCCGACAATTAGCGCTGACGGCAGAGATTGTAACCTCCGCCCGCGCGTCCCTTGCCCTCTATACTCCGTATACTTGAAGCATATTGCACTGCGGCTCACGTTGCACATTCCTTAGGCCAAATGTCGACATTAAGGAAGTACACCGTCAGCTCGCGCGCAGTACGCTTTTCGTACAATGTACCATGTTTCGAATATTCGAGAACAATCAAAATTGCTCCAGAATATTCGGAACATAACATCCTCCCCTCCTTGAAGACGTTTGTTGTCCTCAACAAACCATCGCCTATACTAACAATAAAAATGTATGCTACCATCGAATCATCAAACGAAACGTCACAAATGTCCAAAATACACATTAATAAAAATGGTGTGGACGTGAAAATACTAATATAAATTTAAAAAAAAAACCTGTTATTTAACCATATTACTGAAAAAACAACATGGAAAATAACCAAAATCTATAATGATCCGAATAAGGAAAAAAACAATGATTCGATGATCACATCTATTTTTGCCTACCTACCATGCCTATCCGACTGTTAATATTATTAATTAATTATATTGCCATGTATATTAGTAAACTTAATACTATATTCGTCTTCTTCTTCTGCTTGCCAATCTGCCAATCTAGTCGAAGACACGCCAAATACTACATGGGTCCAACAGAATAGGGTCAATAAATAAATTGGGTCCAACACCTCATTTATAAAAAGTACAAAAATATATGTTTATTAGAGAAAAAAAACACATTGGTCCAAATAAGATTCTATCAATTGTGATTTAATTTTTCACGAACAATGGTCCATAAAAAAAAATAAATTGGTCCATCAGAAGCTGACTGTAGACTCCAGTTCCCAGCTACTGTTTGTCTCCCATTCGTCCTGCTTATAGATGGGAACTGAAGCCTCATCCGATGATATAGGCAAAGCCCTTGCCTCATCTTGAGTCCCCTCCATTGATCGAGTACGAGCCTTTTCCAACTCTTGGGCATCTGAGATCTCCCTCAGAATTTGGTCCAACAAAGGCTCAGCAAGACCAACTGTCTCAGAACTTAACCCTTGGTCCATAATGCTCATGTCATCTAAGGTTTGTGCTAACTTCTTCTCCTCCTCAATGTTGATTAATGTAGCCACAGGCACTCGTGCACTACATTTCTTTTCATGATCCTTACGATCCTCATTACGGACCCAAGCTCCACATGGTTTATGTTGGCGCAATGCCAAAGGGTTCTGAATATTACATACCACAAAATAATCCTTCTCATTTCTGGCATCATATTGAAGTCCACAAACCTTATGGTACTTTCTAATTGATCTATTACGTGGTATATGCCGCCTCGGCTCCCATTTTGGATTATATCCCGCACTGCAGTGATCCATCGCATACGCTGCATGCTCCTTATAAAAATATTGGATGAAGGCTTGACGCCTCCATGTCTCCACTTTTACATTGGGAGTATCCATGAAAGTTATATGGTCTAATGGACCATATCTAGCGAAATCCCTGATGAGCTCCTCATTGGTCTGTTTGGGCCATAACATAATAGAGAACCTCAGATATTGAGTGTCATCTAATGGTCCAGTTATCAACTTCGGCTCCGGAAATGGTCTCCTTGACGGCAAAAGTGTCATACCTTGAACCCCTGGATCCAGAAGAAGTACTCGCCCTCTGCGGAGTTGGTATCACGCCTTGAGCAGTACGACGATAGTCCACTCCTGCTGATCGCTCCAACTCTCTTTGAGACACAACTGGCTTATCTGCCTGACTCCGAAAACGACGTAAGGCTGCCATCCTCTCCAATTGTTGGTCCATTTTCTCCCTAGTCATCATGGTAATTGCCGGTTGAGATGCATGAATCCTCATGGCCTCATCAACATGACTCAACCGGTCAAATTTTACATGGACTATTGACTTGGTCCTCCCTGCTGCCACAACCGTCCTATCAGAATGTGCAATATTGCACTCCCCGATTCCTTTAAAAATTTCCTCCACATTCTTCTTCTGTCCCTCATATTGGACTTCCAACATATCATTGACGTGGCGCTTTATTACATAAATCTCCACATCAGTGGTCCAATCAATTACCTTGTTGCCAGCATAAGAATTCAACTGCTGGTCCATCCTTGCTATCATCTCTTGTGTCATCTCCATGCCCAAAGATATTACAAACTGTTTCATAGAACGCGCTGCAATGGCATGCGACGCCCTGTGGTACACATTTGTAGCTATGGCATGACCCTCAGTGATCTCCTCAAATTCTATGCTGCAACCACCAAACGTCTTAAAAATCCTTTCAACTCTTTCCTTGGGCCCAATGAAAACTACCTTTATAGTAAAAGTAGAGAATAACTCCAAAGAGTGTAAACTCAATACGTGGTTCATCTGAAAACAATTAAAACAATATATACCATTAAATTTTGTTATTAAAATTCCATAATTCTATCCGCATGCATTAACTTCTATCTTATAATCAAGAAGGGTCCAAATTATCGATAAAATATAAGGGTCAAAACTTATATTAAATCCTAGTCTATATATCTATCTACTTATGGTCCTAAATCTTATTGGTTTTAAAATTTTCAAATAAGAATTTCGTATGGGGTCCAAACCATACAAAATCCAATGGTCAAAAACAAAAACAAATGGGTCAATTAAAGTATAGAAAGTTTATTATCCGAATCAACAACAATTTTCCTAAGAATACTAGGTTCTTCATCATCATCTGACTCCAACAATTCATCCTCCTCCATCGTACAAATCATTAAATGGTCGTCATCATCACTATTTTTGCTCTGTAAACCAGAGGATCCTGGCTCAGATGATGTCATTCTATTCACCTCTAACGCTCCTATCTCTTCACATATCACCCTATCTTTCTCATCATTGCTCCTAGATCTTTTCCTTAACGAAATGACATCTCTGAGATCTTCAACTGCCTTGTCCTTTCCCAAAAATTTCACCTTTTCCATGTTCTTCTTATACTGTAACACCTTCCAACATGTATCTTCATGTAATGCAAATACATGCACATCAATCTCTTGTCCACACAAATCATGAAATTTCTTCATTCCCACAGGAAACTTATTCTTCGGGTCCTTTTTCAATGCAGCAACAGTTGGTCTATATATTTGATTACACTTCTGCATAGCATGTTCAGCATCAGCATCCGCAAAATACTGCACAAAACCAAAGCACAGTCTTCCCTGCTTATTACGCACAGTCTCATAATAATTAATACTGCCAAACTGCATAAAATGTTTAAAAAACATATCATCCTTTTCTGCATCTGTTCCTTCCCACGGCAATAAACAAAACAATCTATTACCCTTTTTCACAGATCTTTCCTTCCTCACAGTATGCACCTCTGATCTCACTTTTGGTTCTTTAACAGATTCTACCACATTCGGTCTTGGTCTAAAATTCTTGTTCTTCTTGGTCAACACATTCTTTTCATAATTCCTAGCTGCTTCATTGGTAATTTTAGACAATGAAAACTCATTACTGATGTTATCTTTATCATAAAATTCCAAATCATATGGTCCAATATTGTTATAAAATTGATCTTGCTTCTTTCTCTGCACAATATTCGCAGTCGCTTCATTGTCATATCTCACAATGAGCTTATTAACATACTTCATATCCTTGATTCTCATCACACGCTTGAAATAAACTGCTTCAGGCAATGGAATTTGCGGTATCATTTCCATCATCTGGGTCAATGACGCATATCCTTTGAAATAAAATATTACTGATCTACGATGTAACATTTCTAAATCTCTGCGATACATCTCTACGTTCCTGCAATTTACATATACAACAATAAAATACAAAAAAACAAAAAGAAACAAAAACACAAAGACAAACACATGGGTCAAATTGGTCTATTTACAACAGATGAAAACATCATATCATAAAAATTCATTTGGGTCTATATGAGAAAAAACATTTTGGTCCAATATATAACACTAATGCTCAGCATTATGTTTAAAAACAACATCATCCTTATCAACGCTAACTTCATGTGAATCATTACACGTTACTATGACTTGGGTCAATAACAATTTTATCATCTCCTACACCAACTTCCTTCATCTCACGACCTTTACCAGAATCAACCCTTCCCGACCGATTCCTCCATTTTTTCCTCACTACTCTATACTCATGATCATAACATTTCTCATTAATCTTTTGTCTCAAACATGGAAATTTTACCCCACATTTCATCCCAACAATTAATCCAACTATTAATATAATCATTATCAATTGCAAACTCAACCCTCCATAAAACATTTTATTCGAACCATAACTCTCTCTCCTATGCTTCCCTATATGGTCCATTTCAATCATAATATCATGTAATGATTTCACTTTATCTGAAGTAAGCACTGGTCCAATGATCTCTTTCATCTCATCATCATTCATTTCATACGAATGATATTTATTAAATATTTCATATATTTCATTGAATTTCAAACTAATATCTGGTCTATACACATACAAATTTTCATCATTTCTGATCTCTTCTCCAAATATTACAACACTATCTGTTCTTCCTTTGCATCCAGAAGCTAGTCTTAAAACTCCTGTATCATTCAGCATTAAATTCACCTCTTGATTATCCATACATGTAATCCTCACTTTTTCAGACTCACACATTGAATACAACCAAGATTTATCACTACTCAAATACTTCCATTGGGTCCTAAAATAATTTTGATATTTGATATCACAATTATCAAACTCCTTTTTATGTGGATTCAATAACAAATTGACTTCACAGTCTCTCGAAGCTGAAGTATCTTGTAACGCTTCTAATGCTGGACAAATATGTGCATAATGGGTCTTTATACATATTACATCTGGGTCTTGATCAAACTTAAAATATTTCTCCTGATCACTGCTCAAAGCTAAATATTCATGAGATGATTGAATATATAATGATCCTTTAATATTCTGATTAATCACTTGTGGTATGTTAACACTATGCATTTTATATAATTGATAAGAAATTCTATCAACTAAAGGTACATATAAAATTATTATGGTCTTGCCATCCTGATGAATTGCATCCACTTTCGAAATCTTCACAATTTCCTCACTCCTGATATGCTCCACCGGAATTGGAAAATCTAAATCACCACTAAATTTCTGTATATCTCCAACTATTTTATCTAAAACATCTGCTTTAATTAACTCCGAATGAACTCTCCCCTCCTTCAATTTCCTCAAAACATCCAGAATTTTCTCATTACTCCGAATCAAATGGTCCATATGTGAATCTAACCTCCTCACATATGCTGTATTATATATTAAATACATTAACTGCTTATTTTCCTTATTTAACTTATCCATCATTCCTTTCAAAGATACCTGAAAAGCTTGTAAAACAATCTGATGATTCCTAGTTACATTAAACAATTCTTCAAATTGGGTCGAAACAATATGAGAATTTTCCTCCATCAAATGTACCATCTCTGTTTGATCTAGAAACACTTGGTCTATATTTTTGTAAACTCTGTCAATATCATCAGAAGTTACTAATCCAAACAAACTCTTACTCACACTACCAACTATTCCTAATGGAATCAATCTCTTCATTCTAATACTACTCGGGTCCTTAACTATAGGAAACTGAACTTGTCCAATAGTCTTAACAGTATCACGTATCTTCTCCTGAAGTTCATTCAAATTTTGTTCTTTCAATTCAATTATATCTGCATCCAATGCACTTCTGCATTTGGTTTGATCTACAAACTGTGAACATTCCTCCATTAACTCCTTATAATGTTTCACAGGTTCATGAAATGATAAAAATTTATCCACTTTAATGAAGATTTTAATCTTCCAAAAAGCACGTTCTGTTCGAACATTCCCCAATTTCTCAAAATAAATTCCAGGATTCGGGGTCAATATTTCATTTTGAAATATAGGTCCACTATTCATAGTCTTCATTACACTCAGTAATATAAACATTCCAACTAAACACTTCATCCTGTAATTATATTATAATTAATAACCAGAAAATTCTGATTCATCAAAATTATGATCCTCCTCTGCAACCTTTAACTTATCAATATGCTTCCTAATTCGCCTCCCATCAGGATACTCCAATATTACATTCTTTCTCCCAACAAACTCCACAATTTTCAAAGGTTGACTTCTATACGGGTCAAATTTATTGGTCCTCACTTCCTTAACAATACGAGCATACCCCCCTACTTTACCCTTAAACTCTTTAGTTTTTTATCATATCTCTCTTTTGATTTCAATTTCTCTACAATCTGTTTTTCTCCCGCTAAAATCTTCATTTCATTCAAACGCAACACTAAATCTCTAATATAAGTATGATAAGTTCTCAATTTTTCATCTGACGGAATTTTAATTGGTAAACGCGCTACTCTCCCAAAAACTAATTCAAAAGGCGTAAAATTCGTTGCCGTATGAACACTCGTATTATAAGTAAACGTAGCAAAAGGCGCTAATTTATCCCAATCATCATACTTTTGAGAATAAATTCTAATAAATTCAACTAACGGTGCATGACTCCTCTCTAAAGAACCATTCGTTTGCGGTCTATAACCTGATGTCTTTAAATGATCTATTTTAAAAATTTTCAACATTGATTCTACTATATCCGACAAAAAACTAGTACCCCTATCTGATAAAATTGCTCGCGGTGCCCCAAACTTACAAATCAAATGCCTCGCCAAAGCATCTGCAATAGTGGTCGCATATAAATTTTTAATTGGAATTGCAATTAAATATTTAGTCAAATTACATTGCATGGTCAACAAATGCTGATTCCCACTCGGCGTTATTCTCAATTTACCAACCGTATCAATTGAAACCTTATCGAACGCTTCAATTGGCGTATCCGTTATAATCATCGGCTCCCTTATCTTGAACCTCTCAATCTTTTGCTCTTGACAACCACTGCACTTCCTTATATAATTCTGAATATCGTTTCTCATACCTGGCCAATAAAATCTCTCCCTTATCTTCTGATAAGTTTGATTAATCCCTTATGTCCTCCTGTCAAACTATCATGTAACGTACTTATTATTTTCCTCCTGTTCTTTTCAGCTGGTAACTCCACTTTTCCATAACAAACCGTCACAATGATATTCGAATTATCAAAATGCCTCTTCAATAATTCACTCATCAATCCAGGCTCCAATATATCCGTTAAATCTCCTTTCCTGGAAATTCTGAAACTCTCAACATGCCTATGATCCAAAACTCTTCTGAAGTTACCCAAACACTTATTCACATTTTCCAAGGTTACTACACTAAACTGCTTTTCCTTCACTACTAAAGAAAAAACATTATGCTTCTTATACGGCGTAATTAATATCTGACCCACAAAAGGTTTCTTCTTTTTCAAATTAAATAAATCTATTGCACCAATATCATTCAACAATCTCGTTATTGATGTATCTGCCTCACAATCTCTAGTTATAAAATGAACTATATTATCCTTTTTATAAGTCAAACAATCCCTCACACTCAACACATTACTCCCCTTCACTGATTCTACTAACCTTTCCTCAATTGTATCATATTCTCTCTTTCCTCTATCAGACTCTCCACTATCATATTTATTCAAATCATTCAAATCATTCACATCTGGCATCAATATCATAGGTAACGTATCTTCCACTGGTTTAGAATACTCAATATTATAAGTATTTTCTTCCCTTTCTTTCACATCAGCAAGCACATTAGACATCCCTCTAACATCTCCCAATCTACCAGGTGTACTCTTCGCTTGTGGTTTAATATCACCTATCTTTGTTGTCTCTGAAATTCTCCCTCTAGGTGGAAATATCATTATTTCACTCGTTGCCGATGTATCTCTATCTGATAAAGAATCTCTCACATTATCCAATCTCTTCTGTACCTTCTCCTGTGTTTTATCTATTAATTCTCTAACTCTTTCTCCCAAAACTTCATCCATTTGAACAGTACCATAATGCGGATTCAACTCATGCAACCTAAACCTCATCTCATCATTCACTTCTTCATCCTCAGAAAAATGCGTAATAGGTATATCATAATCTTTATCCTCCTCTTCTACTCCAACGTCTTCATTTTGATGTCTAGCCATACTTTCTTCTAACTTCCTACTAGCTTCTTCCACCTCTCTTCTACTCAAACTCGTTCTAATAGAAATACTCCGCTCACTATCACTTTCTGTAATCATTCTACTCTCAGATTGACTAACTTCACTCACATCTATTCCAATGTTCCTCACAGTTCTATTCTGTTCACCTTCATCAGTACCACTGCCTTCTACATCTGAAACATCTGTCGTCTTTTCCATTCTAATCCCACTATATCTAGGATCTTTCAAAGGCGGTTTCTCCTTTTCACTACTATAAATCCCTGTTGATGATAATGCTGTCGTACTCAATCTCCCTCTCGATGAATTCACTTTCACTGATACATTTGAATCACTATCACTATTCTCCAAATCATTAGATTTTGATAACGTTGACCTCGATGAAACTCTCTCACTTTGCGATCTTTTCACTGATCTCGTTGACTTCGGTAAAGCTCCTGTTTAATATATTCTGCAACTTTAGACGTAGCCTGAACCTTGTTCCTAGTCCTCTGAGCAATAACACTATGATCTAACTCTGGTGCCATTTTATTAGTCTTCGCTCCTACAGGTCTACCTCTCGATCTTTTCACTTCTTCAACTTCAGATTGCACTCTACTTCTATTAAAAATTTTGCTTTTCACTGATGACACAATACTCTTCGCCTTATCATTATCAGATTTTTCCTTTTCCTCTATTATCATCATCTTAATTCCTGGTAAATTCTTATTTATCTGTTCTTCACTAATTTCTGGCGGATTCCTCGAAAGAGCATCTGCATTCTTATTCAACTTTCCAGGCTTATATTTAAAAGTATATTCGTACCCTGTAAATCTAAACATCCATCTCATAAGCCTTTGTCCTGGATCTTTCCTCGTATGCATCCAATTCAATGGTTCATGATCACAAACTAACGTAAACTTTTTACACAACAGATACGGTCTAAACTGATGTAACGCATACAACACAGCCAAACACTCCTTTTCAGTCGTTGAATAATTTTTCTCAGCTTTAGTCAATGTTCTCGATAAAAACTGAATAGGATGTTCAAATCCATCTTTCTCTTGACTCAAAACCGCACCAATCGCTATATCTGAAGCATCAGTTGTCAAAATAAACTCCTTTTCAAAATCTGGAAACTGTAAAATAGGCGGATTTATCAAACATTCCTTCAACGTTTGAAAACTCTTCTCACAATCTTCTGTCCACTCAAACTTCACACCATCTTTCACCAAATTCCTCATAGGCCTCTCAATCACTGCAAAATCTTTGATATACTTCCTATAATAACCAAACATACCCAAAATTTCTCGCACACTTTTACCACTTTTCGGTGTCGCCAACTTTGTAATCGCTTCTACTTTCTGCGGATTCGGTTCTATTCCTCTTGCACTAATAATGTGTCCTAAAAATGCTACCTCCGTCCTGAAAAACTCCACCTTATCAGGTTGTAATACCAATTTCGCTTCCCTCAATCTCTCCATCAATTTTCTTATCCTCGATTCATGTTCAGTCAAATCTCTGCTGTAAACAATTATATCATCCAAATATACCAACATTTCTATATTTTGCAAACCTCTCAAAACCTTCTCCATCAATCTCTGAAACGTCGCAGTTGCATTTTTTAAACCTTCTGGCATGCGTGTATACTCATAATGTCCATTAATTGTTGAAAAAGCTGTTTTATAACAATCCTCCGGTGCCATAGGAATTTGTTGAAAACCACTCGCCAAATCAAAAATTGAAAAATAAATTGCTCCTCCTAATTGATCCATAATATCAGCAATATTTGGTAATGGATAAGCATCTCTAATAGTCTTCTTATTCAATTCTCTGAAATCAATAACCATTCGCCACCTCGGATTACCATGACTATCTGGTTTTTTCGGCACAATCCATATCGGTGAATTACACGGCGAATTCGATTCTCTTATAATCTTATCCTTCAATTTCTTCTCAACACTCTCCTTTACCACCTGTTTATGTTTCGGCGGATGCCTATATTGTTTAGTATTGATTGGAACATTATCCTCCAAAAATATATAATGCTGAATCATGTCAGTACATGGTAACTTATCTCCTGGCAATAAAAACCTATCCAAATAATCCTTCCAATATACCATCAACTATTTGTAATTCCTCTTTATTCAAATGCTGTCGTCTAACCACCTCCTTCACCCTTCTCAACCTTTCTGTATTATCTACAATTCTTTGTCCTTCAAACTCACTATCCAGCTCCTCTAAGAAATTAGCCTCCATCTCAAATGGTATCAACTCCCTCGGATTCACCTCTATAGTCACGTCCTTTTCATCTGTATTTATAGCCAAAATCTTGCAAGTATCATCTTCATTAATTACTATTCCTTCTCCCAAAAACACATTCTCATTACCAACATCAATCCTTGAGACATAACCTTCTTTCAAATCACTGTGTATTAAATTGATTTGTATAACTTGCCTCGTTCTCGCTTTGATATTGTAAACCATTTTATCTAAATCAATCATCTGATTACCATCCCTTTCATTTGCATTATTCACACTCACCAACTCCTTTGATAACAATCTTCCATCTCCATTTTGTACCTGTAACCATTGTCTATTATAATTCACTTCCTCTTCATTCTCCATCAAAAATGGTATTGGATTCATTACATCTCCTGCCACCATCAAAGTATTACTATAATAAGAAATTACAGCCTCCTCTTGTCTCAAATAACTTCTTCCCAAAATACCATCATTCATTATTGGAAACTCATCTAACACCACATTAAACTTCACAATTGAATTTCTAATTTTCAAATAAACTGAACCCAATGTATAAATAATTTGACTCGTGATTCCTCCTAAACCAATGACATCATCTGTATCAATAGGCATATCTTTATCTAAAACTGCCAATTTGATCAAATTCACACCAGCTCCACAATCAACCATAAACGTCACCCACGATCTTACTGTTCCAATTGGTACATGAATTCGCACTGCAGTTACTCTATCCTTTTCCTTAAAATATTCTCCAAATCTTGTCTTGTAGGCTGAACCATATGACTCTGCTGATTGCGCCCCGTTAAAATAGACATAACTGGTGCTTGCTGCTTCCCTTTCTGTTGCATTAAACACTCTATTTGTTGCTGATAATTTTTCACATCTAAATTCCTCGCTTGTTCTTGTTGTTGCTGCTGCTTCTGCTCCAATGCTTTTGGTGATAGGCTCGCCACTCTGTCTTGACGAGCCTCCTGGTAGTTTAAATGACCAGAATTACCTTCTCCTCCTTGACCTTGACTCCTCCAATTTTGTTGTAATCTACTGTCATTTTCTCTCTGATCTGGATATCTCTGTACATAATTATTAAAATTACCCGTCTGAGGATTAAACAACCTCCTGTTATATCCACTATTACCTTCACTATTCCAAGAATTCCAATCTCTATTACTTTGATTTACACCACCTCTATAATTATTATATCCACCTCTACCTCTAAAATTATTATCATTATTACCTCTATAATTATTATAACTACCTCTGTAACTGTTATAATTACCTCTATAATTATTACCACCATTAACCTGATTACTATTTCCTCCATATGAATTATTGAAATTTCCTCTAAAATTACCATAACCTCCACGATAATTACTGTAACCTCCTCTACCTCTAAAATTCTGCTGCTGTTGCCCATAAACATTATTACCATATTGACCTTCATTCTGCCAATTACCTCCACTAGCTTGCTCTTCTGGTGCCTTAGCCTCCAAATATCCAACATAATTCATTCCAAATCCATGCATTGGTTCATTATGATTCCTATTAAATTGTTGATGAAAATTTCTATCATTACCATGGTAATTATCATGACCTCTTCCCCTGTAAGGTCTCGTATCTGGAATTATTTTTGCTTCCATTCTAGCTTCAAGTCGTACTGCTTCTTCATACGCTTCTGTCAACGTAGCTGGTTTCGATGCATCCACTTTATCTGATAATCCTGGATGTAATCCTCTAATAAAATTATCAATTGCCACCTTCTGTGTAGGCTCCATCATATTTTCATTGTAATCATCACCATACAATTCTCTTAAAACACTTCTCGCTCCACTCAACAACACATTTAATTCATCATAAAAATCACCAACTGTATCTTGTTGTCTCATCCTAATACTCTGTATTTTATTATTATAATAACTAAAATCCCTTCCTGGGCCAAATCTCTGCTTCAAATGCCTTATCAACTCATCCACATTTCTGAATTCTTTATTATTTAAACTCTTCTTCGCTGGTCCTGTTATCCGTTGTAACACTCCTCTCATAAACTGTGGCCTCGTTGAATCTGTCACCAATTCATTAGCATTCCTCAAATCTTGAATATAATTCCTCAAACTTGTATGTTTTCCATCAAAACTAGGTATTCCACTCATCACATTCATTAATGTGAAAGAGTTCGTCAATCCATTGATCAACGCTGTGCTCGTGGCATCCAGGCCCGTCGCCTCACCTGCTCCTGTACCCGTCATCTTGATCAATAAAACTATATACCAATACTAAATTCACTGAAATACCTCAAAAATACACAACTAATTCAAAAACTTTTCAAAATATCTCTACTCTTTCTTAAATAAATTACTTTAAAACAGTTTTAAAATATTCAAAAAAAACCATACAAATATTCAATTGCAAAAAAACTATATAGTAGCTAAAAACTATAAAAAACTATAATTGTTATCAAAAAGGAAAAGAACAATAATGAATTAAATTATCCCAAAAACTCAATAATTTATAATTACTCTACTTGAAACACTAAAAAAACAACTAATATCCCACAATATCAAAAAAACTATTATTTAAATAATCCCCTAATCAACAATAAAAATTCCCATATATTATCATAATATTAAATATATCATAAATATTAATTATTATTATTATTAATGTATTAGTATACCCTTTGTATACTACACATTCAAGAATAAATCACAAAATATATAAAAATCATAAAAACATATAAACATTATACACATAAAATAATTATTTATTATACAAAAATATTATTATTAATTATTATAATAAAATATGAATTTTCCCTATATAAAAACATTCAAAATTCTCTAAGTGCTATTTTCAAATTCAAATCTTCGCGCCTAAAATGACTGCCCTCTAGTCCAAACACTAGTGCCAACTCAATCCTAGTAACTTTTCCTACTCATGCTTTGGCTCCCTGCACCTGTATACATATATTGATGTCTTTTCAGTACTAGGCTGGCTAACCTCGCTCGCGCATATACAGCCAAGTTTATTTAAACTTTAAATTGTTAAACAAGCACGTAGAACCTCAAAACTCGTACTAAAAATAATCCTCAGTGTCTCCTCTACAAGTGTACAGTGCACAAATCTACTCAACATTCCATAAATCCTGGGAAAAAGTGCAAAGTGAAAATCATCTCTACGGACTCAACATCAACTACCACAAAACTATTAGATAAGTACAAAAAACCAATTTAAATTAATAATTCTACCAATTCCTATTTCCAAACAAAGTATCGATACTTTGTGACATATGCTTTGTTTCTTTTTTCCAGAAAAACTTGGAGACGATAGCCAAACACGATCATCTACTACAAAAACTCGTATATTTCAACAAACAATGAAAAATTTGTAAGTAAACAATCTCAATTATCTATTGATCACTTCCCTCACTTACTCCTATAATCTTCTACACAAATTTAATTGAAAAAAACTCTCAAAATCACTCGATTCTTCTTTGACACACCAAGTGCGTTACTTAGATCCCCGCATCTCAACCAACTTCCTCTAACCAAAACAATTTTACTCACTATTTCCACTAACAATAACTTTTCCTATTACTCCTGAATCCTTTCAAAAATAAAACATTCAAAAATACACTAATTCCTTTAAAAACTTCGACTCTCAACGCTAATCTCGCTATCATCAATCTCAGACCTCGTTTCCTTCAAATAATTATACAAGTTCACAAAAAATAAACTGAAAATTTCTTCCTATTCAAACAACCTATCCAATACACAAATATCCTTTTCTTTCACTAAAAAATCTCAAAAAAAAACACCGTCAATTTATCTCTCAAAATCAAAAATTCTCAAAATTTCAAGTCCACAACCTCGCACTTTTCACAAAATATCTTTCCCGCTCACACAAATCACCTTAAATTAATTAAAATAATATTAAATAATTAAATCCTCAATTACTTTTATCTCTATCTATAATATTCCACACTATCGTCACACTTTGTATCTACCATATCCTCGTCTTTACCAATAACTCAATTGAAACTAATTCAATAAATCAAAAATCACTATTTTCAACTAACACAACACTTTTCCTATTTAATTCAATAAATCTTCACTACTCTTTCCTATCTATCTATCTCTAATCTAACACTTATTGATTCCTCGACTAACCTCAATCTGTCAAAAATCTATCTCTGTCTCTCTCTAACACTTGAACACTTTCTATATACTCTAACACTCTTTATTCAATTATTATCAATCACATATCATTATTTTAAAAACTCTCTCACTGTATTTCACTATTTTTTTTCACAATTCACAATTCAATTAATCAATATGCTTTTTGATTTAAGAATACCCGCAGGCTATGCTTTGCATATAATAACTATATTTCCAAAAATAAATCAATATTGTTTAATAATGAATCTATCGCTCGATGATGGAATAGGTAGAATAAAAAATTGATGCGTCTCTTCGAGCCAAGTTGTTTATTTTAAATGCCAGACGTTTCGGGATATTTTTATCCCCTCTTCAGTGGCTATATAACGTTTAAAATTACAAGGTTTATTACAAAAATAATATTAAATTAAGTAAAATTGAAAATTGTACAATTAGACATAATTACCTAATTAGCAAAACAACTTCCGTGTTTTTACATTATTAGGAAACGGACCAAAAAGGTTAATCGCATATGGCGCTATAAATATAAATTTAAATTTAAACCCAAAGTTTGCAAAAGAACTATTACAAAAATTTTTTTAAAAAAATAACTTACGGCCTAGACTCGAGAATTTTATTTAACAGAACGGATTCCCCGGTGCCAAGGTGGTAATGCGGCACCGGTCGAGGCGAGACGTCAACTAATGTCTCTACAAAAATCGGCCAATATATATTCCGCAATACATACATTAGATGTACTAATACTTTGAAATATTATTATAATGCAAACCGCATCAACGACGGATACCTCGAGCTTCATACATATACCAAGAACGAATACCACATTGGAGGTGGCACGTTAATACTCAAGTAGCAGGACGGGGGGCCCGCGCCGCAACGTAAGAAGCGCTCCTGCCATGACTATATGACTATATAGTATACAGTATGGACGGAGCGTTGCTACGGCAACCCGGTCTTCCCGACCTCCCACTGGGCTGTTCCGCTCCGGCTCGCCAGCCAATCACTATTGAGCATGTGTTGGCTGAGTTGAAGAGAGCGCGAAGCGGTATGCCACCTCTCACTGCGTGCTATGCTCCTGATACAGTCTGCTCGCCACCGAGCCTCCGCAGTCGCATTATTTACAATTAAAATTTATTCGGACTATTTTTTAGGTTTGATATAACATTTTTATAACTCGCTTTGAGGCGGCACGTATCCTCAGCCCTATTAAGTGTGCCATCAAAAAACTGAATGTGTAGCATTTCTGAGAACCGTCTGCGGAACATAGACGGTTCTCTATCTATTATTTTAATATTGTTAAAATCGAAATTGTGTCCAGTTTCCAATGCATGTACTGCGAGAGGGGAGTTGAGATCCCTTTTCTCTATATATCTTTTATGTTCGTATTGCCTAGTTTTTAACGGTCGATACGTTTCTCCGATATACGTAGATTCGCAATCGGAGCAATCGATTTTATATACGACATTTCTCGTGTCTCCCACAGCAGTAGGATCTTTACCAAGTTTTATAAATTTATTGAACTTATCAGTAACACTATTAATCAGACTCATGTCATTTCGTTTTAAAACCGATTTTAATTTTTCGTTAAACCCTTCGTAGTAAGGGAACACCGCATATCCTCTTCTAGAGTTAGAGTTATTGTTTTGTGAGTGTAAATTACTTTCAATTACCCCTTCTGAAGAGGCCCTTGAAAGGCTCAGGTTGCGAGCAATCCGTTTTTTACTAAATTTCTCTATAAAATCTGGAGGATAGTCATTCGCTATGAGAATTTTTTTCGCTTTTTCGATGTTTTCACAGTGAAACCGCGGATCGGACAACAATATCGCCCTATCAAATAAATTGTACATTATTGCTATCTTCTGGTTTTTTGGGTGATGAGAGAAAAAATTTATGTATCTTGATGACGCTGTATTTTTTTGAAACCAATTCGTAAAAATATTGCCACTTGAATCATGAATAATAGAAATGTCGAGAAAATTTATACTATTATTTACTTCAATTTCGTGAGTAAATTGAAGGGAGTTATTATAGCTATTAAATATAGATAACACAAGTTCAATCTTATCTCTATCTAAAACCAAAAGACAGTCATCCACGTATCTGTAAAAAAGTCGAACGCTAGATTTTGCAATACCCAGACAATGATCCTCGAGATCCTCCAGAACCATATTCGCAAAAACAGGGCTCGAACAGAATCCCATCGGAGCGCCTGAGACTTGTTTATAAAATTTGCCATCGAAAACAAGATACGTACAGTCGAGAAGAATTTTTATACCATCCATAAATTCGCTCTTCGACATACAATTCATACACGAGAGCCATTTCCATCTCTTTTCAATCGACAATATAATCGCCTCTTTTGGCAAACTCGAAAACAACGAAACAACGTCGAAGGACACAAAACATTGCTGATCAGAAATATTTATATTAGTGAGGTTACTTTTTAGTTGTGTACTATTTTTTATATGAGAAGCTGGTAAAGGAAAATGTTTAGTTAATAAGACGGATATGCATTTATCAAAAAAATAAGTAGGGCTATTAATTGCTGAAACTATAATTCTTACAGGATTGTTTGGTTTATGAATTTTTATTAGGCCATAAGCTTTCGGCAGCGATGTGTGCTCGATGCCCTTGGAAGAAAGACCTCTAAAAGCCTCGTCGCACTCTAGAACGCCCCGTGTACTCCAAAGGTCAATGAGTTTTTTTATCCGCTTTTTTATCCCTGCAGCAGGGTTAACTTTAACCAGTCTATAAAATCTCTCGTCGCTGAGGGCCTCATTAACCTTAGAGATATACACGTTTCGATCCACCACTACCGTAGCATTGCCCTTGTCTGCTCTAGTGAAAAATAGATCGGGATTGTTTTTTAAAAACTGTTTTGTAAGTCTAATATTGTATGACATAATACGTTCATGATAAGGCACATGCGTCTTATTTTTAATTTGAGAATTTAATATGGAAATGACTCCATCTCGCAGTCCTCCGTCTATGTTTCGATTGAACGCATATACATTCTCCAGGCTTTTTAAAATCTCAATAGCTTGCTTGAATTGAAAATCTGTATTAAAATTGAATTTATCTCCCATGGACATCACCTTCTTTACAAAATCCGGAAGCTGCGAATCAGTAAGATTCACAAGCCATTTTTCTCTTAATTGTACAATCTCCGCATGGTTAAAATTATAGTCAAAACTGCCAATATTTTCCTTACGAGGATTCAACTTATTGCCATGCGGACGGACCGGGAGGTCATATTCATGAGAGCGTGTATACAAACTAGACAGGTCGGATATTTTTTTCTTGTATTTGTAATTTAATTTATTTTTATAAGTTATTAAGGAAATTTCAGAAAACTCTAAAACCAACTCAGAAAAATGCTCGGAAGTCAAACTCTTAATGTTACTAATAGTGTGCAATCTTGTTTTGTTTAAAAAAGTTTTATGTGTGTTACAGTCTATTATTTCTAGTTTTAAAAGCTTCTTATGTAAATTATTTATACAATTCTGGAATTTTCTAGTCGCAAATTTACTGTAAAAATATCTGCGCACGCCCATCCTGGAGATATGTTTCGGTACAAAGTCTTTGCTACGACACTCTAATAAGAACTTTAGTTGGCACGCGCATTTTTGAGCCTCGCGTTGTACCTTTATGAATTTACTAACTAGATGTTTCACCGTGGTGGAATAATTGTACGAAATAAATTTAAAAAATTCTCTAATGTTTTTGAAATCCGTTATACTAATACTTCTACTATTATTATTGTTGTTGTTGCTGAGAAAGACACGACTGTCGATTTCAAAACTTAGCTGCTGTTCTGTGTCCCCCTCGGTCGTTGACTTCTCCTCGTGTCTGTTGTTCTTCTCGGTCAGTGCTCCCGATGGTGTAGGCAGTAGCGGCGAGAACGATGTATTGCTCGCCGGAGCACAAGTAGGACCCGTATGTCTTAACCTTGTCGCTGATCTTGATGATACTTTAGGCATGATTCGTGACGCAATGCCCAAATTTGTTTAATAATATATATTGGCCGATTTTTGTAGAGACATTAGTTGACGTCTCGCCTCGACCGGTGCCGCATTACCACCTTGGCACCGGGGAATCCGTTCTGTTAAATAAAATTCTCGAGTCTAGGCCGTAAGTTATTTTTTTAAAAAAATTTTTGTAATAGTTCTTTTGCAAACTTTGGGTTTAAATTTAAATTTATATTTATAGCGCCATATGCGATTAACCTTTTTGCTCCGTTTCCTAATAATGTAAAAACACGGAAGTTGTTTTGCTAATTAGGTAATTATGTCTAATTGTACAATTTTCAATTTTACTTAATTTAATATTATTTTTGTAATAAACCTTGTAATTTTAAACGTTATATAGCCACTGAAGAGGGGATAAAAATATCCCGAAACGTCTGGCATTTAAAATAAACAACTTGGCTCGAAGAGACGCATCAATTTTTTATTCTACATAAATCAATATTCTATTCCTCTCTCTCACATCTCTCATATCCTCTCTACCCTACTTGATCCTCATTGCAAAAAAACATAAATTGCGAAAGCAACTACTCAGCACATACTGAGTTCGCAAAAATTCTTTAATCGCCAATGTCGTAAAATGCTGAATCTGCATTTCGACACCTCAATAGACTTCAAATTCAATTTTCAATACATCAGCAAGTGTCGAAATACCAAATTCTGTTTCGACACTACCTGATATTTTGCAATTGCTCCAATTAATTTTCAATTATATGCTGGCGCAACTCTCACAAAAAAAAATTCAAAAACTCTTCTATGAACTCAAAACAACTTCTTCACACCAAAGATAAACAACATTTCCAAATTCATACATTAATTTGTTTTCTCACTGTACGCCTAATCCACTTTATCAATTTTCAGATAATCAAAAACTTAACAGGACTATTCTACATGGGCCCCCCTCGTAAATGGACTTTCGCACATAAACTGAATCACTGATTTGCAATAAAATGTTCTTTCACAATGTTAATGCAAAACTCCTAGTCGATTAAACAACAACTAAAAATTTTAAATATAAATCTTTTTAATCACATAACTATTATTTTCATCTCTTTCAGAAAAAAACAATAACTCGTAATCTACCCTTTTCCTTTTCAGATGTACAATGCTCAAATAAATATACTTTAAATAAAAAAAAACGATAACTATCAATTTCAATTCATTTTACCTATTCTCTTCCCTATTCCTCTATTTATTTTTTTCCAATTAAACAAACATATATGAAAACTTCAAAATATATGTTTGTTTAATTACTACAAAAAACTTTCCTTTTCTCTTCCTTTTCTTCTCTTTTAAATCAATCAATTGAAATTAATGGGCCCCCCAGGACACTTGCACTATCTACTTACTTCTGCAAAAAAAATAACTCTAATAACTTTGAAAATTTTCAGACTAAGTTTGAATCTGGCAAGCTCTTTCATTGCCATTCACATCACTGGCCAACATGGCGGCTCCCTTCTCCAGGCCACGCGCACTGCTAGCCTCTTGCTGCTATACCTATATTGAGCTACTCTAGCCATTGATGATTGACGCGCCGACGCGCACTGCTTGGGCGGCCATTTTTGAATTTTCTGTCTTTGGCGTCTTTTCGTGCACTTAACTATTTTTCCCTACTATCACTATTATTTTCGCTTAAAACTATAGCCACAACAACAGAACCGACACTCAATCTAAAAGCTGCATCTCGGTGGGACCTCCAATTTGCTATAATGAGCGTTTTATCTACACTCAATATTTGCTAATAATATTACTTTCAGAGTTTGCTTTTAATACTTGCTCCGCAAGCAACGGATGGTCAATCCGTCTTGAGCAGCAACTCTGTTATTGTGGCTTAGAATATTTTAAACATTTAACTTCTGAATTCTTACCTTATTGTTATTGTAGACTTATGTATGATAGATTAATAATTCTATATATTTCCTTATATATGTGTATGTATGTTTTGGGCCGTTCTATCTGCTCTCAACTGATGGATTGATTTATTTGTTATGGATCCAAGGGATTAATAATTCTAATTAAACCTTTTAGTGGTGGCTTCACACTATTTATTTCTTTTTTCCTACAAGATTAATCCTTTATTCTGGTCCAATGGAATAATTGTCACAATGTATGTATATGTCTAAGTATATCTATCTAAAATATGTCTAACTCTGAGCAGTGCTCAAGAGCGACTGACTCATTTACTAAATACATTGTCGCCGATCGCCTCCTTCGGCCGACAATTAGCGCTGACGGCAGAGATTGCAACCTCCGCCCGCGCGTCCCTTGCCCTCCATACTCCGTATACTTGAAGCATATCGCACTGCGGCTCACGTTGCACATTCCTTAGGCCAAATGTCGACATTAAGGAAGTACACCGCCAGCTCGCGCGCAGTACGCTTTTCGTACAATGTACCATGTTTCGAATATTCGAGAACAATCAAAATTGCTCCAGAATATTCGGAACATAACAATAATCAAAAAATAACGAATATTAAAGGTAAAGAAGCAAATAATGTATATATTAATATAAATATAGAAGCATTTAATCGTTCTGGTTGATATCCTCATCCTATAATTAATAAAAAAGTAGGAAATAAACTAATTTCAAATCATAGATAAAATATAAAATAATTTATAGATATAAAACTTAAACATAATCTTAATAATAATAACAATAAAATAAATGAATAAAAATTTTTATTTTTAAATTTTAAACTAATTAAAAATATTAATGAAATAATTCAAATAGATAAAATTATTAATCTTACTCTAATAAAGTCTCCTCCTATTCAATTATAAATTAATATTCAGTTTATAGAATATCTAATTTTTAATATTATTAAAAATATTAAAATTATTAAACTTAATCTTATTACTCTTATTAATATAATCTTATTTAAAATAAATCTAATTAATATTAATAAAATAATAAAAATTAAATTTATTATCATATTAAATTTAATAAATTTATAGAATCATTACCATATGTTCGAATTAAAATAATTAAAATAGTTAACCCTAAAACTCTTTCACATACTACAAAAACTATAAAATATAAAATTAAAATTATTCTATTATTTAATAATAATATATTATTTAATAATATTAAAGTTCTTAATATAATAAATTCTAATCTAATTAATGTTATTAACAATTTAGAATAATAAAATACAAATATAAATATAGAAAAAATAAATATTATTAAAAAGTAATAAATATTTATATTAATATTAGTTATTAATTTAAAAAAAATATTAATTTTGTAAATTAAATATATACATATGTACATTATATAACTAAAATCAAAAAAATAAATAATTCTTATTTCTATAATTCCCAATATTATAATTTAAAATAAACTATTTTTTGTAAATGATAAAATCTTGAATTTCAATTTATATTTATTATATTAATATTATACTATTAATTAATTTAGTTATTAATTTTATTCCTTATCAATTTAATAAAATTCATCCATTAATTATGATATTTATTTTATTTAAATTAATATTAATATCCTCAATTTATTTAAGAACTTATTCTAATAATAATTGATTTTCTTATATTATATTTTTAATAATAATTGGTGGAATAATAATTATTTTTTTATATTTTACAAGATTTATTAGAAATATAAAAACATCAATTAATTGATTTTATTTAATTAAATTACCAATTAAATTTTCCTTAATATTAATTTTTACATTAATAATAATTAAAATAAATTACATTTTTTTTAAATGAAATAATAATTATAATGAAATTGAATCTTTACTAGTTATAAATTTTATTGAAAAAGTTAATAAAATTATATATATATATATATATATATAATAAAAATTTTTCTACATTAATTGCAATTTTATATCTATTAGTTTGTTTAACAATAATTGTAAAAATTATATTATTTAAAACTTTTACTTTACGAAAAATAAATTAAAAATGAAAAAATCTATCTTTAAAAAATTTATATTATTAAATATTATTTATAATTCATTAATTAATTTACCTACTCCTTTAAATATTTCAATTTGATGAAACTTTGGTTCTTTACTAGGATTATGTTTAATTATTCAAATTATTACAGGATTATTTTTATCAATATATTATACAGCAAATATTAATTTAGCATTTAATAGAGTAATACACATTATTCAAGATGTAAATTATGGATGATTATTACGATTAATTCATATAAATGGGGCCTCTATATTTTTTATTTGTATATTTATTCATGTAGGTCGTGGATTATATTATAATTCATTTATTTTAAAATCTACATGATTAATTGGAGTTATTATTATATTAGTTACTATAGGAACAGCTTTTATAGGTTATGTTCTACCTTGAGGACAAATGTCATTTTGAGGAGCTACAGTTATTACTAATTTAGTATCTGCTATTCCTTATATTGGTGAATATATTGTATATTGATTATGAGGAGGATTCTCAGTAGATAATGCTACATTAAATCGATTTTATTCTTTTCATTTTATTTTACCATTTATTATTTTATTCCTAGTAATTATTCATTTAAATTTTCTTCATGAAACTGGATCAACTAATCCAATAGGATTAAATAGAAATATATTTAAAATTCCCTTTAATCCATATTATTCAATTAAAGATTCTTTAGGATTTATTATTTTATTAATAATTTTAATTAATATTTGCTTAATTAATCCTTATATATTAACTGATCCAGAAAATTTTACTCCAGCTAATTCAATAGTTACTCCAGTTCACATTCAACCAGAATGATATTTTTTATTTGCTTATGCTATTCTTCGATCTATTCCTAACAAATTAGGAGGAGTAATTGCTTTATTATTATCAATTTTAATTTTAATAATTTTACCTTTTAATATAACTTACAATATAAAAGGATTAAAATTTTATTGAATTAATAAAAATTTATTTTGATTATTCTTGAATTTATTTATTATTTTAACTTGAATTGGAGCCTGTCCTGTTGAATCACCTTATATTATTATTGGACAAATTTCATCGTTAGTTTATTTTATTTACTTTATTTATAGACCTATAATTAATAATGTATATGATAATAATCTACTTAATAATTTATATGATAATAATTTAATTAAATATTTATTAAATTTTCCTTATTAAATATATGAATTTAATTCATACTTATTATTCTATTAAATAAATTACTCTCCCTCAATAATCTATTCAAACAAACCTAAAAATATTACTTAATACAATAATTTAAATAGTAAATATAAATTATTAAAATTACTAATATCTCAATATTTTAAATCCTCCAAACAAATTACTCTCCCTCAATAATCTATTCAAACAAACCTAAAATATTACTTAATACAATAATTTAAATAGTAAATATAAATTATTAAAATTACTAATATCTCAATATTTTAAATCCTCCAAACAAATTACTCTCCCTCAATAATCTATTCAAACAAACCTAAAAATATTACTTAATACAATAATTTAAATAATTAATATAAATTATCAAAATTACTAATATCTCAATATTTTAAATCCTCCAAACAAATTACTCTCCCTCAATAATCTTATCAAACAAACCTAAAAATATTACTTAATACAATAATTTAAATAGTTAATATAAATTATTAAAATTACTAATATCTCAATATTTTAAATCCTCCAAACAAATTACTCTCCCTCAATAATCTATCAAACAAACCTAAAAATATTACTTAATACAATAATTTAAATAGTTAATATAAATTATTAAAATTTACTAATATCTCAATATTTTAAATCCTCCAAACAAATTACTCTCCCTCAATAATCTATCAAACAAACCTAAAAATATTACTTAATACAATAATTTAAATAGTTAATATAAATTATTAAATTTACTAATATCTCAATATTTTAAATCCTCCAAACAAATTACTCTCCCTCAATAATCTATCCAAACAAACCTAAAAATATTACTTAATAAGAATAATAAATATTTTAAATTAATTAAAATAAGTTAAATTGCCATAATTTTAATTTTTTTAAAAAATTTTTATTGATTTTTACGTTACTAGTATATTAATATATTGTTAATATAAATTAATAAATTATTTAAATTATTAAGAATAAATATATAAATAAATATTAATATATTAAATATTTATATATAATATAACTATATATATATTTGAAAGAAAAAAAATAATTATATATTAATAAATTATTTATATATATATATATATATATAGTATACATTTAAAGTTTATAATGTAAATCATACGAATGAACTCAGCTATACTTACAGAAACTATGTGGCATATCTTGATTTGCTTTTGGTACTCAAATATACATACAATAAAGTATATTTGGTGGTACGCGCACATCATGCTGTGTGATAATAGTATTTTGAAGCTGAAAAAAATATTATCGTTACTTATTCACAATCAAGTTATGCTTATTAATTAATTACAGTTACATGCAATACTTACCATTATTAAATACACTTCAAGTTGTTGAAAAGCATACAAAATAATACTCCAGACAGTCAACATAAAGTTCCATCTTCCTGGCTTACACCCGTATACCTAAAAGCAAAAAATAAACCAACAAAGAAAAAGCTCATTATAAACACAATTATTACTAAACAGTTTGCAATACTTATCTGAATAATGTTTGTACTCTGCAGAAGCTCTTGCACTTTTACAACACTACTGAGGTTATAAGCACTGTTACAGCAGCTAGCAGACTAACTGCACTGATCTAGTGTCTTGGATGAAAAACAGCTGTTTGGCTGCTTTCTGCTGCTTTACAGAAAATTCTACTATATCGATCAAACAGAAATCTTCATTCTCGACCGGACGCTGTGAGGCACAATCTATTCGAGTGGCAAATTCAAATTTGTTGAATGCCTTTACTTTAACACATTGAGTTTAGTAACATAAAATCACACATTGAAAAATTAATTTTACGGATTTTATTTATTTTACGGAAATAAATTAATAACTCTTGAGAAAAAAACGGTTTGTAAAACGGTTTTTAAGTCGTATTTTCAGTAAGATTTCTCATGAAATTACTCTGTAAAAAGTGTGGTAGAACAATCCTTTCCACAAGTTTCGCCTAATTAAAATATTTAAAAATCACGATTTTTAAAAAATTTACTTGAAACAGATTTATCAGTTTTTTGTCGATATCTTCGAGGCAAACCTTTTTAGCAAAAAACGGCTTTAAGGCCCATATTCTACGGACTACTAACTGTGAAAAAAGTGAATAAAAAGAATGGATATTTTCAATATTTTAACACTGTCATAACCCCTTAACAAACAGGTAGATTATAGTATAAAAGTAACTCGTTTAAATTCGTATCTACCTTGAATATGTTAGACAAAGTTATAAGTGTTTTTTGTGCTTTCGTGTGATATATCAATATTAATACGAAGTAAAAGTCAACATATAGTTTAAGGTAGTTGTTTACAGATTCTAAAGTCAAATGACTGTGCTTTAAAAATGTTATATTCATTTTGGGATATCTCATAATAGCAGTAATAAAATAAATTTAATTTTTTCATCTCATACATAATATTTTCGCACTGGTATGACTTATGAGTTATATTTTGAGGTTAGAAAAAGTGTGTTTGGTACTTCGAAATTCTAATATCGTTTTTTATTAATTCGGCATTTTGTTAGATCATTAAAAAGAACAACCTTGAATTTTTACATTTTTACAATTTTTTTCTCCAGCGTTTACTAAAAATTATATTAGAATACAGAAAAGGCGACATAAGTCATTTTTTCTTGAAAATTAATTCAGCAATCGACGTTGGGTTGGGTAAAAAAATTCTAGAAGCACTATTAAGCACCTCGGTAATCAAACAGAAGATTCTCTCTCTTGACCAAATAACTTTCTGCGTTGTTATCTTAATTAAAAAAAATTGATGACTGATCTTTTATTTAGTTTTTAAGTATTCAGAAACTTTTTCTGATTTATTTGTTGTAACATTCATACTTCATCATTTTTTATATACAGTAAGAAGGTTTACACTCAATTTTTACTTCCTCTTGTGATTCATCGAGTCCAGCTTTGAAGAAACCGAAAATATCTTCAAAGAAAGAAAAATATTTCAAAAATAAAGGCTTAAAAAATAGTTTGGTTGAAGTTTTGAAAAAATTAAAATTGAAATCATCAAGAAGCTTATTAGAATCAGAAGAATCAGGATCGGAATATAATCCTACAAGTGATGAGGAAAATGCGACAGATACAGATCATACTAGCTGTGTTTCAGATGATTCTTTAATAGAAACAGTAAAGAATAATAATAAGCCCTTGCAAGAATCAATGAAAACTGATCAACAGCAATCCAAACCTCTTCAAAACTCAAACAAACGGATGAAACTTAAACAGAAACGGTTACCAAGACCCAAACAACAGTCTGCAAAGGCACCTACTGAAAATGATGTGCAGGAAAATTCTTTCGAAGATCCATCAGATAAATTTAGTAAAGAAGGAAATTCTGCTATTTCACCAACAGGTCAATGGTATCCTAATTCCAATGAAGGTGGTAAATACTATGCGAAAGATAATTTCTGATTCATTTGCAAGCAACTCTTCCCCAGACTTGATCGCCATTTTACAACAAAACACAAAGTTCTGGAGGAAGTAAAGTATTTGGCAACATTGTTTAAAAAAACCGATCTAGTCAAACGAAGAGAAGTGTATAGTAAATTAAGAAACAAAGGTAATGAACTGTTTAATAAATCTATTATGTATAATCCGACAAAAAAGTGATTGCTGTAAGGAGAACTAGTACAAAGAAAAAAAATATAGAGAAAAGTTTATCATCTACCTGTGATGAAGGAAAGGAAAGGAAGGACAGTTCATCATCTACCTTTGATACTACCAGTTCTCATGAAAATGCATCAGATAGTCAGATTATAAATACTGATAGTCAAAACAGTTCATCGACTAGTGGTATACCGAGTGATTCTATAGCTAATACAGAAACTGCTTCTGAGAAACTTCCGCTTGAAGATGCTTCAAATAATCATTCAAGTTGCGAAGAATCTGGGTCCAAAAAGGACCAAAAATCTAAATACAAATCGATTTGTCCTTATTGCAGAGGTTACTATTCAATCAGTAATCTAATTAATCACATTAGAATAATGCATGGATCTAAAAATGAGCAAAAAACAAGAGAAATTTTTTCTTCATCAAGAAGAGAAATGGACCAAATCCACGAAAAAGCATCAGAGTATATGAGAAAGACTATTTTACCTCCGCTGAGGGATGACCTTGAAGGGAAAGTAGCACGACATGACGAATTAATAATACTGTATGGTAACAAATACGCTGAGCGTCACGACAGTCTTGATCAAGCATCCTTAGTGAGGGGGCACTTACGATTGCTTGCTCGATTATTTATTGCCGTCAATGAGCTAAATTCTGAAATTACGTCTTTCAAAAACGTTTTCAGAGGTGCTCATTGGCCTCTTGTCTGTGAAGCATTGAATAAAGTTTGTGAGTATAACTCAAAAACAAAAACTTTGGGAGTACCGTATAATGGAGAGACCTACGGTATGCTATTCCGAAGACTATTTATTATTCTAAGAGCACAATTCGATATTGAAGAAAATCATAAAAATTTAGGTCTACTTCAGGGTTTCAAAAACAGGTTTGAAAACGAATATAGTATTAAATTCTCACTGAAAGCGAAGAAAACTCATTTAAGAGTGGGGAGAGAAGTACCTATGGAAGAGTTACCAACCTCGAATGATTTGAGTATTTTTATGCAATTTTTAGAAGAAAAACGTTGTGAAAGTAAAAAAGTATTAGAAGAAGGTTTTGATACTAAACATTATATCAGATTACAACAAATAGTTTTATTATTAATTCAGACTTTCAACAAGAGACAGGCAGGAGAAACGGACCGTACGTTTGTAAGCGACTACTGTAACTCAAAAGTCACTAAAGAAGATGATGAGTTTTTCAAAAAACTAACGAGAGATTCGAGAGAACAAGCGAGAAAATATATAAGGATGGATATGCAGGGAAAAAAAATTGATGGCGATGGTACGGCATACATAGCTGTCGAAAATGTAAAGTGCTTAAATATGCTTATAAAGATGCGAGAGGCTGCTGGAATATCAGCTTGCAATGAATATCTTTTTACTCTACCTGATAGCAATGATAATAAGCATCGGCATGTTAAAGCATTTGAGGCTATGCGGCGCTTTACGGCTGAGTGTGAGGAACAGACGCACTCATTGCAGAATGCTAAGCTTATTAGGGGCACCAAAATCAGGAAATTAGCAGCGACAAGATTAGGTGTAATGCCTGAAGAAACTAAATAATGGACTCCATACATCGACACTTTGGCCATACAAAAACTACTTACAATAAATTCTACAAGAAACAAGTAGATGAAAACGACGTTCATGTTACAAAAGTATTGGAGAAACTTTGTGAGCCACAAAGTGTAAATACTTCGGTGGAATCTACAAACTCAAATGAAAGCACTAATGATATTATAAATGAATTCTCTAGAGACAATGAAAATTTCGATCACTCGAATATTGCTATCAACGAGGAATGCGAGGCATCGAACAAATCGAACAAACTTATTCATATTATCATTTATTCTTTCTCTCTCTCTCTCTCTCTCGTTCGATTACTCTCTCGGTCTATTATCCTTTTACAATAATTTAATAAAAGCTACGACAATTAGCGTGTTGTTTTTCTTTTACAGTTTTACGAACGTGTAACCCTACCCAATAAATATATTTATATTATAAGTAGGAAATTATTTTTCCACCTGAATTTGAAGGGTAACACACAACTTCTCTCATTGTTCTTCCATGAATAAGGTTATTATATTAACCACCCAAGCAGATCTCTACCAATCATGTAACCGTCCACGCAACATCCAACCCACATCCCAGCCCCGTACACACCTATAAAGCCGCACACGCAATCCTCCACTCAACGATTAAATCACCTACGCAATCCTCCAGTCATCCATCGAGACAAGCACGCCACCTGCTCACATGCATCAAGTCAACGATGCAGATTCACCGAGCCAACCAGGCAACCTTCCTTAGATTTATCGAGCCTTTTTACGGAAACCTCTATACCCACAAAACCCAATCCTTCACCCATGCATTGAGCTACTTACGCAACCCTTCAGCTATCAATCGCGCCACCTACGCAACTCTTCATCCATCAATCGAGCCACCCGCGGAACCACTTACCCACCCATCAAGCCACCCACGCAACCCAACCGTTCACCCATCCATAAAGCCCCCCACGCAACACTTCACCCATCCATCGAGCCATCCACGCAAACCTACACTCATCCATCGAACCACCCACGCCACCTTCACGCATCCATGAAATCAACGATGCAGATTCACAAAGACACCCACGCAACCCTACTCAGATTTACAGAGCCACCCACGCAACCCTTCACCGATCCATCAAGTCACACACGTCATAAACAGCCCTTCACTTGTGCATGAAGCCTTAAACGCAACCCATTTCAGATTTATTGAGCAGCTCACGGATTCATCCTCAGATTTACTGAGCCATTCATGCAATCCTCCACCCATCTATCGAGCTACCCACACATACCACGAACTACGCATTTCTTCAGCCATCTATCAAGCCACTCACGAAACCGTCCATTCATCCATCAAGCCACTCACGAAACCGTCCATTCATCCATCAAGCCACCCCCGCAACCCTTCACCCATTCATAAAGCTACCCACACAACGCTTAACCCATCCAGCGATCTATCTACTTCACCTTCACCCATCCATCGAGCCATCCACTCCACCTTCACCTATCCTTCAATTCAATGATACAGATTCACCGAGCCACCCAGACAATCTGCGTCAGATATACCGAGCCTTTCACGGAGACCTCCACGAATCTACCGCGTCACCCACACAACCGAACCCAACCGAACCGTTCACCCATTCATTGATTCGCCTACGCAATCCTACACAAATCGATTGAGTCTCCCACGCAACCGTTCACCTATCTAATAAATCAACGATTCAGATTGACCGAGCCGCCCAGGCAACTTTCTTCATATTTACCGAGCCATCCACGGAAACCTTCACCAATCTACCGAGTGACCCCAACCCAACCCTTCCAAATCCTTCACCTATCCTTTGAGTCACGTACGCAATCCTACATCGATCCACATAACTACTCACGCCACCTTCACGCATCCAAGAGGTCAGCGATGCAGATTCACTGAGCCACCCAGCCAACCTTCCTCAGATTTAATGAGTTATCCACGTAAACTTTTACCTACTATCAAGTCACCTGCATAACCCAACCCTTCTCTTCACCCATTCATTCAGCTACGAACGCAACTCTTCACCCATTAATCAAGCCACCCATGCAATCCTTCTCAGATTCAGTAAGCCATTCATGCACTCTTCCTCGGATTTACTGAGCCATTCACGGGACTCTCCACCCATCTACCGAACCAACCGCATCCCAACTCTCCACCCATTCATCAAGCCACGGGCATAATTCTTTTCAGATTTACAGAGCTATCCACGGAAACCTGTAACAATCTATCAGGTCAGCCCCATAACCTAATCCTACACCCATCGATCGTGATACCCACGCAACCCTTCACTCGTACATCAAGCTACTTATGCAACTCTTATCAATTCTTGTTCAGCGAGAGAGGGAAAGAGAGAGAGAAAGAGAGAGAGAGACTAACCCAATAAGTTACTTTACACTCAATTTCAAATCTATCATTTTGTTTTTAGCAGTCCGTGTTGTCAACAAGTGGAGCACAGAAGAAAAAGAAGCATTTAACAATGCTTTTGAAATATAAATAGCAAACAACAGATATCCGACATCAATAGAGATTCGTCGTGCAAAATTGGATTATCCAATCTTATCTAACAGAGCTGAGCGTGTCATCAGAACACGCTTTTCAAATATAAAAAAAAAGAGTTAAAGACTACATAAAAATTTTTTAACGTATTATTTAGTATGTAGCAATTATATTTAAAAACGATATCTAACTAGTCCTGTCTAGTGCATCAATTCCCTGACAAGGAATCAAAATACGATATAAGAATATATATATCTTAATAGTTATAAAAAAAAACAACTAAGTTGAAGAAGTCTGAAAGTCAAACAAATTTCCATCATTATTAGTTATTAAGAAAATAGTTTTTTTTTCGTTGACTGTGCGTCCCGCAATTTTAGATCGAGATAACATTCAGACCCCTTTAATTATAATAAGGTAAACACTAACATTGGAGTAAAAGCATTTTATTCATTAAAGTGACCGTTGAAATTGTGAGTCATTTATATCTCCTTTACATAATAACATTTTGTGAAAAATATATTACGTGTTAACCGTAGTATGTAAGATTTGAAAGAAAGATTTCAATTATGAGATTTGAAAAAGGAGTTTTGTCAAAATATTTTTATTTTATTATAGGACGACTATTAAAGTTGTGCGTAAAATATTTATTTTTTATTTCTGTGATCAATCATTGCTTTGCAAATCAAAGTATGAAATCTACGACAGCAATGATACTAATGATACAAATGTATCTACAAAATTACCTGAAGAAGATTAATGTACTGACAATCAATATATGTACAATAAACAAAATATCCAAAATTATGTGCAATTTTTCTTGCCTTTTCCTTCAAGTCAGCATTATATTTATAAATTTTTTAAACTTGTTGAAATGGATGTGCTTCATAAAGTAGTTAGCATCAAGTTACGGTCTTACATTCATTCTTACTGTTTTCTGCAATTCCCGAATATTTTTATTTAAATTTTACATACTGATCAATGCCAAGACATGAAGTAACTGTCTCTTATATACATTATATTTCTTCTGATTCAATGTACGGGGAGTTCGATTGGTCATGTATCGAATTACTTCAGAAAAAATATTACTTTTTTGAAACATGTTGCTTCTAAGCAGAATGACAGGTTATTCTAGATGTTTGATTAACTATAAAGTGCTTGAAAATTATTTGTTAGGATGATTTCAATTTTTCTGAAATCCATGTATTCACGGTTGTTGTCGGCAGGACAATAGGAATCAAGGATGATCGATGGTGTCAAGCGGAAACGGTGGGGAGCGAGCGTCCCCGCGTACTGCATACCAGTCCCCCACATCCCGCGCACTACTTCGCGACACCACCAAACTTGACCTTTTGCTTAGGTTCTATTGAATTACGTAAGAATTTACTCTATGACATAAGTTCAAATTTTACGTAAAGATTCTTAAGGTTGTAACGAATACATTAGTATTTTATTTAATACTCTTCACTTGAAAAATATTATGCTCCATGTCAACCGAATATTTTAATTGCCTTCCATACGAGCATGTGTATAAACTCTAAACTTTGAAAACGAATATTATCGAATTATAGTCCATAATAAATGTTGAAAAAAATTCAAAACATTTTAAATAATATAAGCAAATGTATTTTCAAACATTCAATTAGTTCTCTTAACTTTTGTGTAATCATCGAACATCCTTAAACTTGTTACCGCCCGACCACGTTACATATGCAGTAATCCATTTGACGCTTAAAGGATCGTATTACATAATCCTCCCATTTTCTCGATAATTCATGAAAAATAACAGTCAAATCGTCCATTCTCAATGGCACGAAAAAACACGAAAGAGACACATGATCATCAAGTCGATTTTTTATTACATTGTTTTAATGATATAGGTTCGAAAATATTTTCCATGGTTAAATTACACTATACAGCGGTCTGCTTAAAACTTTTAGCAGCTATATACAGTGTTCTGTTAGGCGATTTGCATACGGAATTCCTTAAAAATTAATATTAATTCGTTGAAACCTGATATAACTAAGAGTAAACGAAGTACAATGTAATTTAAGGCCATTAACTCTGAGTGGAAGCTAAGCACTATGTACGACGAATGATTTTTTATCGCGACTCCAAAACGATCTGGGTTACCGTAACTCGTAACCTGATCCAACAAGTGAAAAGGCAACTGATTGTAAATGTTTGATCAAGTATACAATTATTATTCAACTATTTAGTTAATTTCTGTTACTCTGCACAGAAATACAACACCTCCTTATATATCACAGATTTTAAGCGCGGATAATTACTTAGCCATATCGGACAATGGCATAGGAAAGTTTATTCCAATTCAGATTTGTCTATATAGTATTCTGTTCGATGAGTCATGTACGGAATTACCCAAAAATTAAGATTAATTCGTTGACCCCTGTTCTATCCTAGAATAACCGCTGTTGTGAGTCGTTGATAACCACTTAGCCACGTAGGGCATAGTCAGCTTCACATCAATTCTAATTCAACTATACATCATTCTGTTTGGCTAGTCATGTACGGAATTACCTAAAAATCATTATTAATTCTTTGACCCCTGTTCTATCCTAGAATAACCGCTGTTGTGAGTCGTTGATAACCACTTAGCCACGTAAGGCTTTGTCAACTTCACCTCAATTCTAATTCAACTATACATCATTTTGTTTGGCTAGTCGTCTACGGAATTACCTAAAAATCATTTTTAATTCTTTGACCCCTGTTCTATCCTAGAATAACCGCTGTTGTGAGTCGTTGATAACCACTTAGTCAAGAAGGGCATAGTCAGCTTCATCTCAATTCAAATTAAACTATACATCATTCTCTTTGGCTAGTCGCGTTCGTAATTATCTAAATATAAATATTAATTCTTTGATTCCTGTTCTATCCTAGAATAACCGCTGTGGCGAGTCATTGATAACCACTTAGCCACTGTAACGGTCCTGTCCCTCCCCGTGTAAATAGAAAGCGTTCCTTCATGTAAATAGTGCGCGTTGTCTAATGTATAACGTTTGGCAAATTCGCGCCTTTTCTCGCGTTATATGTATATTAAATGTATACGCGTCGTCTACTGTATGTGTGCGTCGGATGATTAGAGAGAGAGTGGGAGAGTGCGTGAGCGCAGATCAAGGTGTGATTGATTTGTTTCACGGTGTATTGTACGTGTTTTCAAATAAAAGCGGCGGTAAGACTCGTTCGGGGATTATTCGCTCGCTGACTTATTTATTAGCGAGTTGAAATAAATAAAGCCTAGGTACGTGACAGCATAGACGAACCTGTGTATTTCTTTTCTCTCTCCTTATTCCTCTCTATCCTGATCTAAGAAAAACGAACCCTTACATTGGCGATCCTGCCAGGATAGAGAGAAAGAGAGTTACAAGTTTGTACACGGATTTGATTAAATGGTGCCTGTATTTTTTCCGGTGAGTTTTCCGTGGCCCGGAGAAGAGCTCGTAAATCATCCGGAAAATCCGGTTTATGATTTCGGAGAGAGAGTACAGGAACTGGCCTCCGAAAACTATCAGCTGGGAGAGTTGATTTGTTTATTAGAGGAAAGAGTGTATCGTCTTGAAGAATTGAATTTAAAGTTGGCTCTAGAACGTTTAGACGTGTTAGAGAAAACCGTTGAGCAGAGAAACGTTGAAGTCGACGCTCGTCTGCAGAAGGTCGAAGAAGAAATCGACGTTTTGACATTAAAAATGTCTAACCTTTCTATCTAAAAGTGTCTTTTATTCCAAAATTGTCAGTGTAGCATTAGTGTATAAATAGTATTTTATTTCCGTGAAAAAAATTTATCATAAAAGTAATAGTTATTTATATATCAGCAGTAGAATCTCGGGTTTGTTTCATTATCTTATATTTCAATAATAGTTCAAAATATTCATGGTTAAATTTGTTTAATACACAATATTGTCAATGACTTATAAATATTGCAATATTATGTGGGAGACAAAAAGCCGATAGAATATGAACTAATGAAATATACGAATTTCGAAAAATAATATCCGAAAGGAGTTATAATAAAATTCGCTGAAAATTTGCAAAGGAGAATTTTATTAATTAGAAAACAATAATTTCGGAAGAAAAAATTTTTTCGACTTAAGCGAGATTCGAACTCTGATAGAAGAGTTTGAGGGCGGGAGCTTTACCTCTGAGCCATCTAACTCTTAATAGACCAGTGGTGTTACATACTATCTGTGCCGAGTACACTATAGTATGATGGTGAAAACACGCAGTTCTAAGCTCCTTGAGGAGAATCAAGGTAGTTTGCAGGGAAAACGAGACGCTTTGAATGAATCTCTTGCTAAATTAAAAGACGACACACACATTGACAATGCTCTTGAAGATGAAGTAATGGCTTTCAATGAGCAAGTTAATGAGAATATGCAAAATATACTTTTGTATATAGAAGAAAATGAAGTTGCTTTGCAAGATTTGACAAACAATGTTCAAACTTCCGAAGAAAATTATCAAGAAGCTCTTAGACAAATAAAAGAACTTGAATTGAAATTAAATACAAGTGAAAAGGAGCTTGAAAAACGATGCCAAAAACGAGATTTTGAGCGTCGTGATAATTGTAATGAGGCATCTAGGGGTGTTGAATTGATTAATACAAAAATTCAACAACTCACCACAGATGTGAATGACATAAAAACATATGCTGAGAATATAAGTGAGGATGCGGATAAAATACGCATTTATATGTCTCAAGATATAACTCCAGAGTCAGCCATAAATGAAGGAGCTGTGGAGCATATAATTCAAAAGTATTTCGAACAATACGAGAGACAGAGAAACTTGAGGGATAATTCTCAAGTAAAATCTCTAGAGGAGCGCATTGTTTTTTTAGAAAATGCCAATAAACATTTGCTATCCAGATTGACAAAAGCTGAAAATTCGAATAAAAATTATAGCGCTGTAATAACAGAGATGCAGGACGTAATAATCGATCAAGATCAGCAATTCAGCGATTTAAGAACATTTAAGTTAAACGCTGAGAATGAAATAGACATTCTGCAAAGCAGATTAAGCACTCATGAGCTTAGCGTTGATAAGCATAGTGAGCAGCTCTACGATCTCATGAGAATGACGAAAAATGTCAAAGATCATGAGATTGAAAATGAACAGAAAATTGATCTATTCAAAAGTCGGATCAATAAAGATAATGAAAATCTAGAGTTACTCGAAATAACTCAATAAAATGGTCAGATGATGAAATAAGAGATAGGAGAGCTTCGACTAGATGATTATCCAATAGTAGTCGATCTCCTTCGCCCATGAGACCAATAAAAGACAGGCTAAGAGAATTTAGGGCATTTGTAGGGCATAGTCACCTTCACATCAATTCTAATTCAACTATACATCATTCTGTTTGGCTAGTCATGTACGGAATTACCTAAAAATCATTATTAATTCTTTAACCCCTGTTCTATCCTGGAATAACCGCTGTGGCGAGTCATTGATAACCACTTAGCCACGTAGGGCATAGTCAGCTTCACATCAATTCTAATTCAACTATACATCATTCTGTTTGGCTAGTCGTGTACGGAATTACCTAAAAATCATTATTAATTCTTTAATTCCTGTTCTATCCTGGAATAACCGCTGTTGTGAGTCGTTGATAGCCACTTAGCCACGTAAGGCTTTGTCAACTTCACCTCAATTCTAATTCAACTATATATCATTCTGTTTGGCTAGACGTGTACGGAATTACCTGAAAATCATTATTAATTCTTTGACCCCTGTTCTATCCTAGAATAACCGCTGTTGTGTCAAATTTCTATAAGAAGATTACAAATATTTATAGTAAGGACTGATTAAATTGCTTTATAAAACTTTAAAGTTATTAATTTCTGAGAATAATAATAAGATATTTTTTAAATTAATGAAAAATATTATTAAATTAACAAGATTTGTTTCAATTGAAAAATAACAAAACACTCCAAAACATCTGTCTCACAATAGACGACCATACAGTATACATGGTAATATCACATACGCCCGGAGAGGCGATAACGTGCATTAATAAAACAAATGTAATGGATTTTGTAAGGCAAACAATATTCATACACATGGTACAATAAGTGTAAATTTATTTTTATTTTCATTTTGTAGAAGTAGAATTTCACAATATATTCAACTGATGAAAAATATTATTTTTAGGAGATATTTTTTAGAATTAATGCTTATAGTGTGTTTAAGTGTATTTTATTTATATATATGTATTTTAGTGTATTCAATTTGTACTTAAGAATTTCATGTAATACTGGAAGTAAATTGGTATAATGTATGTGTGTGTATGTGTGTGTGTGCATGTTTGTGTGTGTGTGTGTGTGTGTGTGTGTGTGAGTGACTCTCTGTCAGATGACCGGCCAAAATTTGTTTCTTCCCCAAAATCTGGTAAGAAATTTATTTGAATTATCTTTCGTCTCCTAGAATTTTCCAGATTATTTCCACTTATAGTTTTCCAGCTGCAGAGAAGCAGATTTCTGATTTTCAACACTTTTTAAACTTTTTTCGTATTTTCATTAATTTGTATGTCATCAGGCAAGTGTTTTGCACCAAAAATGTATGTAACACTTTTTTAGGAAATTTTCTCTAGTTTATAATAATACTTTTGATCTATATGTTACTGCAGATTTGTCTGGAATTTAAATCTTGAAATTAAAAATTGTTAACGTTCGCTCGTACAAAACAGTACCAAAAACTTTACAAAATTGTTCCCTTTCAGTCTAATATTTAGGTTTAGGGCTTATAGGAGATTGCATAACGTCTTTAATTAAACCTAAAAAAATCAGAGAAGTAGCTTACAAAACAGCAATAAAATTTGAAGTAAGGAGCGTATCTTCTGTTAAAAATGTAAACTTTGTTAATACATACTAAAAATGTATATTCATTTGTTATTTAATAAATTTAATTTTATTGTTTATTAGATAAAGAAGAAGTATAATATTAATATAAAATTACTTGAATAACAACCAAAAAGTTATGAGTCCGTTTTTTATCTACAAATATATCTACATAATTTGGAAAAGCTTACGGGAGTTACGTTTCTTGCATAAATTATTATAACAAATCTCATTTACTGTAAAAAACAATAAGATATGATAAATCCCGTAAGCTTTTCAAAATTATGTAGGTATATTTATAATACTAAAAACTGCGACTCTATAATTTTTTTTATTGGAATCTTAATTAATTAATGCCTTATCACAAATAATACATAACAAATAATATCTAAAAAAATGTTAAATACATTTTAAATGTTTATTAACAAAGTTTACATTTTTAATAAGGTATACGCTCGTTTTACCAAATAGCAACACTTTCTATACTTTCTACACTTTCTTCTTTTTTTCGTAGCTACGTTTCTAATTTTTTAACGCTTGATCTAAGACGTTAAAACTCTCCTATAAGTCCTAAATCTAAAGATTAATGAATTCTTTATATATTATTATTGTAGGTGTATATCGATCTCTCCAAAGCAATAGCTAGGAAACCGGTAAAAATAAATTACACCATTTTTTCTTTTGTCAAAGTCATATTTTTTACCTTTATACATTATTGCAAGCATCGGAAAAACAAAGATTGATGAAACACTCATATAATTATATGAAAAATTGATATTATAGCCGATTACAATTTACATATGAAATTGCAAATAATAACTCTATTCATAAGGCAGGTAAAATATTGACTGATTGGAACACAAAATCCACCTTCTTTGGCAGATTTTAGAATTATTATTCACAACACCCTGAATCTCAAAAAATTGGCGTACAATCTAATTGATAAAGCTATGAGATTGTTAAACACATGTTTCATAGGAAGAAAAGTTTCTATGATATTAAATGTACAAATGCAAGATACAATTAAAGTAACAATAAAATGGAAGACAAAAAAAAACTACGTAATGTGTACAAACACTTAATATACCGTTTGGAAAACAGAGCGGATTATATATAATCTTTAAATATATATATGCGAGAGAACGACAAGTGTGACGACACGCGTAAACGGTCCGCTGGAAAATTTACGAGGCTCCTCGTTGATATAAGAGCGTGACCTATGTCTATTGTTTCCTTATTATCGAAACAGTAACCGAGGAATCCGGAAGAATAACAGTCACCGTCTCCTCCCTACTCGCCTCTCCTTCCTCCGCTTGCATCTGGCCGGTGAAGAGAAAACGCGAATCTACACTCTGTACGTGCGATTTTATACGTAACAAATTCATTTTCATATTTATCAGTTATTACAATTTGTGTTTTTATATATTAAATTTTTCAATAAATTGACAGTTTCTTCAAAAGGGTGACAATTTTCACAGAAACGTTGACAAAGGAAAAATACAATTTTTGTATAATTCGACTATAACATTTATCTTTAGTTACAAATAGAAATCACTTGAAATTTTTGAACCAGGATACTTTTGCACTGAAAAAGGACACCTTTTTTGGTACTGTTTCAATCAAGCGAAAATTTAAATTAAAAATTTTGTATTTTAAGATTTAAGTTCCAGACAAATTTGCAGTAACATACATCATATAAAAAAGTATTTTTGTAAACTAAAGGAAATTTCCTGAAAAACAAAGATTTTTTCGGTGAATCTCATAGAGAATCACGCATATAAAAGTGAGTGTGCCTGTGCTTATGTGTGTGTGAATGTGTGTATGTGTGCTTGTGTATGCGTATGTGCGCGTGCGCTTATGTGTATGTATATGTGTGTATGTATGTGTGTAAGTGTACGCGTGTGCGTGCATATGTAATTTTAAAAGTATATTTTTCAGAAAATTACAATTTGACATCAAAAGATACTATTTAATATATTACTTCATGATGTAGATCCACCACCACTTAAACCAGCTTTTGTGTCAACAGGTACTTGTTTCAAAAAGCAGTCATCTAAAAATTGTGCCATAGATAGATATAGATGCTCCTTAACACCAGCTAAGCTGTGTCCTACATCGGGATAAACCTGTGAAATAATAAGAATAATTATTTCCATATTGAAAAATCGTGGTAAATAAAAATAATTGTATAATAATAAACGTCGATATAATAAAATATTCATTTTGAATGGGAATGCGGAACTTAAATATTTTAAAACGAGTAGCTTGCAAGAACCCAAAAATGTAATAATCTCTATATTAATGAAATAATACCCCCGTCGCTACAGCCGTCTTTTTTAATTAGCGTTCCTCCTTTTCAATTAGCGCCCCCTCAGTATAGGATATTAAAATTCAGTGTATTTTTATGAATTTTTACGCAATTTTTACCTAACAGCATTGAGGGGCGCCAATTAAAGGACACTAATTGAAGGGACATCATTCAGAGGACATCCACTAGGGGCGCCACAGAGGGGATAAGCGCTAGGGGGTGACACTCAGGAAACGCTGGTTAGAGGCGCCACTGAAGGGATGACATTCGAATCTCTAATCTAAACCTAATCTTCAATTAATACTCTATTATAAAATTCAATTCATTCATTGTTTCTTAAATTTCATTGTTGCTTAAATTAAATCTGGCCTATAATAAAAAGATTTATAAAGTTTTGCCTTATAACTGTAAAGTAAACCGAATATATATATGAACAAATGCTATAATTTCTACTTGACTGCTATATATACCATTCATTGAAATATACCATTCATAAGAATTTTTATTCGTAATTTGTACAATTCATCGTCTACAATGAATAGTACAAAATATTCCTTCTTGATAGAAACGTATTTTACAATATTTGGTCCTAATTTTCATACGAAAATAAGAGAAACAACGAAATAGGCAATTGCCATATCCTAAGATTTTTTTGTTTCAAACATTACATTAAACGTTTATAACTTTTATAAGATAAATACTCTATCATCCGATATTAATTTTAATATAATTCTGAATTTATCTGTCTCTTCGAGCCGCTGGGCTCATCCTTAAGATGACGAGTAGTCCTATCTTAGACGCAACAAGATATGCCGAATGAGTGTAACTTATGGAAAAGAATGATAAAGTAAACCAGTAGATCACGAAAAATTGGGATCCATCTAGCGGAAGAAATGGGAATATTATAAGAAAATACTAAATATATCCACAATTTCCGTAATGGTAGTTTCCATTCTCATACTTACTCTCGAAACCTAACTAAGTGGAAATATACAAAAGACTGTTAGTGACGGAAGTCCAAATTTTATAAGATTGAAGAAGATTTAATATCGGGCGATAGAGTCTTGCCTTATTAAATTTGGACTTCTGTCACTAACAGTCATTTGCATATTTCTACTAAGTTAGGTTTCGGAAGTAAGTATGAGAATGGAAACTACCATTTCCTTACTCCGTACGGAAACTTGTGGATATATTTAGAGTCTTTTCTTATAATGTTCCTATTTCTTTCACTAGATGGATTACAATTTTTCGTGATCGACTAATTTAATTTATTATTCTTTTCCATAAGTCATTCGGCATCAAGGGGCGCAGTAGCGCCACGATGGCAAATATAAGGTACGTTCAGTAAGCACGCCGCCGTCGGGCGCTAGCCAGACCCTTATATACTTCTCATAGGCCTTGTTGGAAACTAGGCGTATGATTTTCTCCGCATTGACAGCTTTATCTCTGACATATAAGCACTCAAATAAAAGCTTGCAACAAAAGTATCAAAATCACATTAGGGTCATATTTTGTGAAATGGCTTCTATTAAATGTTATTCTGAAGTGAAAGTTCTGGCTCATGAATTCTCGTCAAAAAAATTCTTCTCCCTGAGAAAATGTTTTCCACCATACGCCATCGAGTGTGACGTCAGCGCTATAGATATATACTTTTATACAGATATGTGGTACAGACGATGATTACAATATAACACAGTGCTAAAGTATAGATAATCTGCCCCCCCCCCACATACAAACCTTTTCAAGGTAAAAGGCTGGCAAGTATAAGGTTGTTTCTTCCTGTAAAAATTAAAAATTAATTTTACAACTCTTGATAATCTTAATGTAACAAAAATTTGAACTCTTGATAACACTTATGCAGACAAAACCAAACTCTCATTAACACTCATACTGAAAATAAAATTCTAAGAGCTTACTCTAAAATTAAACTTTAATTTTCAAACTTCGACAACTCTAATGTGGCCGAAATTATACGTGCTTTATCCTATACAGTTATTAAATTAAGTAAATTAAAGATCTTGATAACACTTATTTAGACAAAATACTAGCAGCTTCACAACATGCTGTTAAGAGGTGTTGATAATAAAGTCATCAGATCAACAAATAATATATCTTCTTTCCCCTTGTGAATAAGTGCTTGAAACACAAACACTGGAAGAATATATGATGCTTATAGATCAAGTTTGAAGACAAATAATTATGTTAGGACGCATGTCTTCGAACCTCGTAAATGAGTTATAGTAAATCACCAGCACTCAAATCATGATGCTTATACCTTAAGCTAAATAATCCGAAACTCTCATGGATGAAAATATGAACCTGTAATACCATCTTCGCATTATCGTCTCTTTCGATTTTATCTATACCTTCGATTTTATAAAAATTCCCATTTTAATTTTAAGAAAAGAAAGTTATGATATCAATAAATAAATTGGCAAGTTTGTTGTTATAAAAAGTAATCGTTTTGAAATAAATAAATAACCGTTTAAATTGAGGAAAGATTATAAATATGTATGTATTCATATAAACACTCGACCAAAGCATGTGAAACGTAGATAGCCTGAACGACAAATGGGCGTGCCCGGTTCCAAACATTCGCATAACATGGAGCCATTTCGGAATTATTCCAAGTTTCAATTGTTACCGATTGTACATGTGATAAAATCGTATTATGTTCTTATATGATATATTATCATATAAGAACATATAACTTTCTTTTCTTAAAATTAAAATAGGAATTTTTATAAAATCGAAGGTATAGATAAAATCGAAAGAGACGATAATGCGAAGATGGTATTACACGTTCATATTTTCATCCGTGAGAGTTTCGGATTATTTAGCTTAAAGTATAAGCATCATGATTTGAGTGCTGGTGATTTACTATAACTCATTTACGAGGTTCGAAGACATGCGTTCTAACATAATTATTTGTCTTCAAACTTGATCTATAAGCATCAAGGGGCGCGGTAGCGCCACGATGGCAAGTATAAGGTACGTGAGTGCGTACGCCGCCGTCGGGCGCTAGCCAGACCCTATATACATCTCATAGGCATTGTTGGAAACTCGACTTACGGTTTTCTTCACTTTGACAGTATTATTTGTCACATAGAAATACTCAAACGAAAGCTTGAGACGAAACTAACAAAATCACATCAGGGTCACATTTTCTGAAAATGCTTCTATCAACAGATATTGTAAAGTGAAAGTTCGAGCCCCTCGATTCTCATCAAGAGAGAATCATGAAAACTGAACAATTCTTCCAGTTACGTCAGCCCTACGTATTTCCGTAATAATATATAGCACACCATGCATCAATATAGATCTACTTGTACATGCTGAGCAGATGCAGACGATGTTTCATGGTGAAACATTGTTTATGTTTATAATAATCAACGTAAATATTTTAATTAATAATTTAACATATTATTATAAAATATTGTGATAGTGCGAAATATATCATAAGTTTAATATTTTAAAACAGTGTCATTTAAAAACAGTGAGAAATAAGTCAATTTCGTTCATAATGATCGACATGATTAATAGTGTATAATTAGATAAGTATTTAGTGTTATGATTGTGATTTATTAATATACAATATAAATCAAGGTTTCGTGAACTGATACTTTATTTAAATGTTCTCTTTTCTTTTTCAGATACTTTTGGGAGGTTATATTGCCATTGAAAAAAGTTTGAATTATAAATATTTCTGATTTGCAGTATTTATTATGCTGTGAAGTAAGAATATTTATTAAGTTAGCAGAATATCTGGTGCAAGCGGAAGATTTTTATTTTGATAATAAGTAATTCATCTACTAGTGTGAAGGATTGTTTTTTATGGAGGATCGTCTCCTTATGGAGGACTATCCACCTCTTGCTGTGAATTATAGACTTTTTCTCTATCCAGATCGGATGGAATGTACCATAAAAAAGTGTTAAAAAGTGAACTTATTATAAGTTGCATACAGAAAGTGATTGTGTTATTTTAAACGAGAATAAACTTATGAAAAGTATTATCTAAACAATTATTATGTGAAGTTGAAAAAAGTGCTAAAAAGTAAATGTCTAAAATTAAAATTATAATATTGAAACTTTTGAAAAACCAAATACAGCTGCCGAGGTAAACTGTTAAACTTTCATTCATTAATAGCATAATCTTTTTTTACTACTTACGAAGAATAGTGATAGTGTCTTTTTATATTCAAAATGTTGATATGTTCACAAGATTAAATTGAAAGATAGTTCAAGTTTAATAGATTACAGCGTAACTCAGCATAGTGATTAGTGATATAAATTCTAAATTAAAGCTGTGTGTAAGGATTGTTTCGAATGTAATCAATTACTAAAATATTTTTAGTGTTGTATTGGTGATAATTTGTGTATTAAATTATTTGAACAGGTTATGCCGTTTAATCTGTATATTATAATAATAATACCTGTAAACTTTGTGAAAATAAGGAAAAATGTGATACTCGTGGTTTAGAGCCCACCTGTCAAATATGCTTAGACGCACATTCAGTTGAAATAAGGAAAAATGTGAGACTCGTGGTCTGAAGCCCAGCCTTCAAATATACTTAGACGGATATTCAGTTGAAATAATAAGGAAAAATGTGAGACTCGTGGTCTGAAGCCCAGCCTTCAAATATACCTAGACGGACATTCAGTTAAAATAATAGGGAAAAATGTGAGACTCGTGGTTTGAAGCCCAGCTGTCAAATATACTTAGACGGACAGTCAGTTAAAATAATAGGGAAAAATGTGAGACTCGTGGTTTGAAGCCCAGCTGTCAAATATACTTAGACGGACATTCACTTGAATAATTCATATGGATTTCCATTTGGAAATTTAGATATTTTCTATGGATGTCCACTAACAAAGTCCAGATAAATTCAAGTGTTTAATAATTTATTGGTTGGTTACATGTTTGCATTATTAGCTATCTCAACCTCTTCTTCTACTTCTTCTGCATGGTTCATCGCTTGAGCTCTTCGAGTCATGTCAATGTTAGTCATTGCCATGCGATTAATAAAATCTGCTAAATTTTGTAGATTCCGTTGATATGGATTTAATCGCATGTAGTAGGGTCTTCTTCTAATGTTTCGCCCAGCTCTGACACCTCGCCTGCCTAAAATATTAAAATTTTTAATGCATCTTTTTTTAAAAATCAATTTCTGAAATATTGTACTAATTGTGTACATCGTATTCTGTCAAAAATTAATATTATTTCTGAGTAATCTTGTTACGTATAAAATTTCTAATAAGTTAATACTTTTATCTCGAGGGAATGATTAAATTAATTAGATTCTTAATACGAATAATGGAATTAATTCTTCTATCAATTATTGAAATTATTACGGTAAAAAAAGAAACTTTATAAGAAAGTATAAAGGGATTTATAGATAGTCTTTATTGTACCTCATCATATTTTTATCTCGACGGAATGAATTTCCCAATAAACTTTTTAGTTCTATAAATGAACAATTTAAAATATTTACCTCGATTAGCAATAGCACCTGCACCTCCTTGATTTGGCTGAGGCTGAGGATGTTCCTCCCTAACTCCTTTGGAAAATTTTGAATTTTAAATTTAGATTAGAGGTAAGTCTATTATATGGAGACACATACACATACACACACACACACACACATATATATATATGGGTGGTTCTCTGACAAATCGAGCGGTCGATTTTTTGACCCTATCGAAAAAAATTTTTAAAATGTTCCTAAGAGACACATGAGTATCCCTGAATTTTTTCAGATTTTTTGCATCAAGTATCTTCGAGTTACAGAGGGTCAAAGTTGATGAAATCACGTTTTTTTGCTTTTTCTGGCTACTTTCATTAATTTGTAGATCCTCAGGGGAGCATTTTTCACTATAGAGATATATAACATTTTTTTCTGCAAATTTTCTAAACTATTCAAAAAAAATATTTTTGATGTCGTATATATATGTTTTAAGAAAGTTATAAGTCATTTATGTCTTAAAATCAAGTTTTAGGAAAGTTCGATCATCCGGATCATAACCAAAAAATTCATGAAGATACCTTATTTCAATTCAAAAAAGTCTGCGAAAGACCCAGAATGTCAGAGGCCTTGGTTTCTCTGTAAAAAATCATTATATCCGTTCATATATGAGAAAAATTTAGTTTTATTGCCATATCGAAGCATTTCACTAACCTTATCATTTTTTTAATGACTGAAATTATTATAAAAAAATTTACGTAATTGATAAAATTGGTTAAATTCATCTATATAGCAATAAAACTAAATTTTTTTCATATATGAACGGATATAATGATTTTTTACAGAGAAACCAAGGCCTCTGACATTCTGGGTATTTCGCAGACTTTTTTGAATTGAAATAAGGTATCTTCATGAATTTTTTGGTTATGATCCGGATGATCGAACTTTCCTAAAACTTGATTTTAAGACTTAAATGACTTATAACTTTCTTAAAACATATATATACGACATCAAAAATATTTTTTTTGAATAGTTTAGAAAATTTGCAGAAAAAAATGTTATATATCTCTATACTGAAAAATGCTTTCCTGAGGATCTACAAATTATTGAAAGTAGCCAGAAAAAGCAAAAAAACGTGATTTCATCAACTTTGACCCTCTGTAACTCGAAGATACTTGATGAAAAAAATCTGAAAAAATTCAGGGATACTCATGTGTCTCTTAGGAACATTTTAAAAATTTTTTTCGATAGGGTCAAAAAATCGACCGCTCGATTTGTCAGAGAACCACCCATATATATATATATATATATACTAGGGGGGTACCCCCCTGCTCGCTCCGCTCGCCAACCCCCGATTTAAAAAAATTTTTATTTTTGATGAAGTCAAAAAAGAGAAAAATACATTATAGTTTATAGTTATCATAGTTTAAGTCATCACAGTTTACATATTGTTTGTACAGTATTTGTTCCATTCACAAACAACACTTAATTTACATACATAGTTTATTTTACATATCTATGTCTATATAATTCACGCGTAAACAACATTTACAATTTTAATTCTATACTTATAAATTTTTAATTACATTTGCTAAAGATAGTAAATACCGTATGAAATTGTTATCGTTATTGAGAATAACATCTGGGACTCTTTTTCCAATTTTTAGTCTAAATCTTAAAAGTTGTATTATTTTTACAAGTATATCACTACTAATTTGGTCAATTGATCTAAAATGTTTCAAAAGTGGATTGTTATTTTGGTGATATGAATTAATTTGATCATTTAATTTTGATATTTGTTGCCATTGTATCGTTTCTAACATTGAAGAGTGCATGTGTTCGAAATATTTCTCTTCAAATGTAATGTCGTCCAAATATTCAAATGTATTTTGATCCAAATTATTTTCATTTTCCATATCGAATTGAAATGTTAAATTGAAATGTGGCTCCATGTTCTATAAAACATAATGAAAATGTGAGTGATCTTATATAATTGCAAAGAAACTGTCCAACGTTAAAGTAAGTGTATATATTCTTGTGCACATGTAGTCAACAACAAACAGATGGAAATTGTATATGAACTTACATAAAAATTTCATTCCAAACTATATTTTCTATTTCTGAGTTGTTTTCTCTTTCAAGTTGAATAAAGATATTATTTGGATCTTTGCATCTTGACAAACATACGTACAATTGACCGTGAGAAAATAATGGTTTTTTTAAGTATATCCCAACTTTATCGAAACTTTGACCTTGAGATTTATTAATAGTCATAGCAAATGCTAAAACTAAAGGAAATTGTTTTCTATACAAAATAAAGGGCAATGAAGATACGGTTCCTGTATTTAATGTAATTTTTGGTATAAATACTTTATTTTCGGTCTTTTCTCCGGTAATAATTTCTGCTTCAATATTATACTTATATAATTTAGTAACTTTTAATCGCGTGCCATTACATAAACCGCTTGTTATACTTAAATTTCGTATTAACATAACAATAGCTCCGAGGAACAAATTTGAAGCAATGCTGCGATATATACTTTCTACAGCAAATCCAATAGGAAAAGTAGCACATTATTATAATGTTTGTGAATATCAGAGTAGAGGATTACCGCATTATCACTGTTTATTTTGGATTCAAAATGCTCCCATCTATGGTACAGCTTCAAATAAAGAAGTCCAAGAATTTATTTTACAAAATATAACGTGTCGAATACCCGATCGACGTATATCACCAGAACTTCATAGACGTGTTACAACTTATCAAAGTCATACCCATAATAGTTACTGTATGCGAAAGAAGAAAACGAAGACAGGGTTCAAAAGTGTTTGCCGATTTGGATTTCCTCGTCCAATAACTTCTAAATTAGTACTAAGAGAAGTTTCGCTAGCCATTGCAAACAAAAAGAAATTAAGAAATAAGAGTAGATTTTATGATTTACCTCGATCAGCTGAGGAACAATATATTAATGATTACATGCCTGCCTTATTGATACTTTGGGAAGGTAATAATGATGCACAGTATATCTGCGAATCTTGATATATGTTAACCAAATATGTTTCTTATTATGAAACTAAAGGAGAAAAAAGTACTTTAGACTTTTCTGATATTGAATCGAATAAGTCTTTATGTAGTCGCCTTTCGAAGTCGAATGATTCGAAGTAGGAAACTAAAACCATTTAAAGAAATTGAAAAATTACCCCCAGAATCAACAGATATATTTTATGATTCATTTATTGACTGTCATTATCCAAATCGCCCAGAAGATTTAAAATTTATATGTTTATACGACTTTGCAAGGTGGTTCGATATAATAAAAACGAGACCAATGAGAAAAACAGAATATTATGAGATGCCAGGAGGTTCTTTTTGCAGAAAACGAAAAAATCCTTATCTTATTCAACACTGGCACTATGATCCAATTAATCAACCAGAAGATTATTATTATTATTCATTATTATTATTGTTTCAACCATGGAGAGATATTGATGAGCTTAAAAATGGAGAAGAATCGTATACAATGTCGTTTAAAAAAAAACAAGATGAATTGATAGATGGAATGAAGTATCATGATAAATGTGAAATGATCGGAGAAGCTATGAAAAATATGAATGAACATATTCAAAATCAATTGCTGCAAGAAACACAGGAAGGTGAAAAATCTAATTTAGATAACTTACCAGAGGGCTGCATTCCAATCGAGATTGAGAATGCTATGAAAGATTTTAAAGATATGGCTGAAAAAGTAGTTATGAATGAACAGGATATAGAAAATTCTATTTCGAAGTTTAACCAGGATCAATCAAATATTTTTAAAAAAATTATTTCTGTATTACAATCTCAGAACCAAATTTTACGAATTTTCATAAGTGGTCCAGGTGGTACAGGAAAAAGTTTCTTAATCGAAACCATTGTAGCTTGGAACAAAGTTATGCGAAAAAAAGAAACTGCTGTTACAGCGCCTACTGGAATAGCGGCTTTCAATATTTCTGGTTTAACAATTCACAGATTATTTCATTTACCAGTAGAACACGGTGGTACAGCAAAATATAAGGAATTATCAACTGCAGCCTTAAAACAAGTACGACAAAGCTTAGAAAATGTTGACTTGATTATTATTGATGAGATTTCCATGGTTTCTAATATAACGTTAATGTATATCCATTTACGACTTACAGAAATATTTGATACTTCCGATTGCGATGATGGCTGGTTCGGAAAAATTCATATTATAGTATTCGGTGATTTACTTCAACTACCTCCAGTTCGTGAACATTTTTGTTTTGTTGAATTAACAAAAAAAGATGTTGAAAAATACATTGGCGCTATAAGTTCATTTAATCTATGGACTCTATTTGAATATGATGAGTTAACAATTAATATGAGACAAAAAAATGACAATCAATATAGCGATATTCTTTCTAGAGTAAGGTTAGGTTTTTTGACGGATGCTGATATTAATTTACTGCAAAAGCGAATACTACCATTTTCCGGTAGTTCTTGCACTGAAATAATGCAGCAATTATGTGCAATTTATGAAAAGTTACCTTCGAACACAGTGTGTTTATTACCAACTAGGAATATGTGCAATATGTTAAACGATGCTATACTTAGCAGAATTGATTCTGAAGATATTAATCTTGTAGCTATTGATTCCTTTAAATGTCCGAAGAATTTGCAAAAGAAAATTTTAAAAATATTAGACGGAGACGTCGATAACGCTTGTGGGATTGAGCGTCAAATTAAAATTAAAATAAATTCAAAAATTATGATTCGAAGAAATATTGATGTCTCTATTGGTCTAGTGAATGGAACTATAGGTACAGTACTTTCTGTAGCTAAAGGTAATGGTAACGAAATCACTAGCGTTTGCATTAAATTACAAGATGGCAGGGAACATTCAATATCTAAACTAGAATATAAATTTGTTATCATGAACAATATATACATTACGCGTCAACAATTTCCTATTTGCAATAGTTACGGAATAACTATTCATAAAAGTCAAGGGTTAAGTTTACAAAATGCGATTGTCGATGTTGGTAATTCTATATTTTCTCCTGGACAAACTTATGTTGCTTTATCTCGAGTAACAAAATTGGAAGGCCTACATCTAATTAATTTTAACCCAACAAGTATTAAAGCAGATTCATCTGCAATTTTACAATACAATACGTTAAGGCAGAAATATCGTCCCGATCTTCAACAATTAACCGTTCAAAAAGATTGTATGTTTAGCAGACCTAGTGTTGTTCAAGATAGACGCTGGATATTGTCAAAACACATTTTAGAAGCACAAATAATTAATAATACGAATATTATATCAGAAAGCAATTGGGTTATTCGTGGCTTACCTAATGAGGATAATGTATCTTGTTATTCAAATGCTTGTATACAGAGTTTGTTTCATTCGTCGTGTGTAAGAAGAATTTTGTTGCAGAGCAAAGGTAATGATTTCGTAAAAAATTCATTCAACCAATACATTGCGAAGGCTGATGTTGATATGAAAGCATTGAGAGAATGTGTGAATGAACGGTATTCTTCCTGTGAACAGCAAGATGCTGCGGAATTCCTTTTACATCTTTGCAATGCTTCAGTATTTTTACAGAATGTTATCAAACATGAAATCAATATTGTAACAAGGTGTCCAAGTTGCGATGAAAGGAAGACAGTTACAAATTCGAATTACATTTTATCACTTTCGTTACCGAAAATTACACATACATTTACACTGCAAGAAATTTTTGATTACAATATTGATAATTGGAACGATATCGAAGGCTGTTGCAGTAAACATTGTAAAAGTAAAAGATTGCAAAAAACCACTATAAAAATAAAAAATACAATTCTTATTATACAGCTACAATTATTTATTGTTGTTGATACGAAATTAAAAAAAATTAATTTTAAAATAAAAGATATACCACGATGTACACTTCAAGTAAATAAAAAAAAATATAAAGTAATTAATTGTATATTTCATCATGGTACATCTATTGAAACAGGACATTATACTAATATCGTTCGTCAAACTCACCAATGGTTTGAAACAAAATGATCAGATTATTAAACAAAGAGCATGGCCTCGTGGCGCGAAAGATGCCAACTTATTTTTTTTAGAAGAAATCATTTAAATCATTTAATTAAGAAATATACTCATTCCCAATGTCCGCGCGCGCGTGTGTATTTGTGTGTGTGTGTATTTATTTTTCATTGAATGAACTTTATTTTTTCATACCATCTGTATCATGTAAATAATCATTTTAAATAGAATGATATTTAGGGTCAATTTTGTGGATTAGGCCTACAGGGGATACCACAATTTTATTGACACTATCTTTTACAAGTTTTCATAATGTTTAAATTCGATTCTAATTTTCTTTAACGTTTATAAAATTAGGTTATTTGCACTAAAAACGACAGTACATCTATAAAAAAGAATCATAAGGATATTGGAAATTGATTTATAATATAATCCTTAAAAAGGTTAAATATTTGTGATAGATACGATCTAAACTTCTAAAATATTGAAATGCTACATAAAGCATTTTCTGTGTGTCAATATTATACATAACGTACAGATGTTTTCAAGAAGGCAAAGTTATCAATCAATTAATTAATTAGCAATAATTTAATACGAACAAATTTTTTTTATGTAGATTTGTGAGACAAATAATTATGGACCTTAAAATAAAATTTAGTGTCAATAAAGAAAAAAAACGCGCCATTCTATTTACCTCGAGGGTGGTGTGGAAAAGATAGATATTTATTTTTTAATCATGATGATCAAAACAATTTAATAGTTATTTGCTGTACAGATGGTGTCGAAAAAATAATTGTTATTACAATACAATATGAACATATATTATACGAATTTTTTTGTATTTCGAACCTTTCAAAAGTAGTGAAATCTCTCCCCCCCCCCCAAAAAAAACCTTTTCAAGGTAAAAGGTTGGCAAGTATAAGGTTGTTTCTTCATGTAAAAATTAAAGATTCATTTTCTAATACTTCATAACCTTTATGTATCAAAAATTCTAAGCATTTCCTCTACTTATACGGTTATTTCATTATGCAAATTAAAGTTAATTTCCGGTCTCTTATAAATAAATCTGATGCGGTGAAAATTCGAAATGCTTTATTCTATACGTCTATTTCATTATGTAAATGGAAGATTAATTTTGAAACTCTGGATAACTTTTATGTAGCCAAAATTCCAAGTGCTCTATTTTTTACGGTTATTTCATTATACAAATTCAAGTCAAACTTTCCATAACAATTATGTAGACAATATTCTAGTCTATTTTCTACGATTATAAATGTTTTCCTTACTAAAAGTCGATTAGAAAAGTGTTTATAATACAGTGATTAAAAAGGTATTTATAATCAGTTCAACAAATAATTATGTTAGGATGCATATCTTCTTTTACCCCGTAAATGAGTCAACCACAAAAACACTGAAAAACATGATGCTTATATATTAAGCTGAATAATTCGAAACTCTCATTTATGAAAATATGACGCGTAAGCGTCTTCGCGTTAAGGGTCTGTTGCACAAACTACCTTCCATTATACCTATTCTATTACCTATACCTTCCATTTTTCACAAATTCTAATTTTTATTTTAACAAAAGAAAGTTATGATATCAATAAATAAATTGGCAAGTTATTTTTTATAAAAAGCAATCGTTTTGAAATGAATAAAAAATAACTGATTAATTGGGGGAAGGATTATAAATATATATATTTATTCATACAAACATTCGACCAAATTATAGCATGTGAAAAGGTGGGTAGTCTGTGAAAATGTACAACCGGGTAAAACTGAAACTTTAAATGATCCCAAAATGGCGCGACATACTTCAAATTCCAGCAGACGTTTGGTGACCGGTCACGCTGATGCCGTATTTACCGTGGAAGGTTAGGTCACCTTCCTTCCCACGGTAAATGGGGCGTCGCGTAACCAGTCACAAACATGCGCAGAATGTGGCGCTAATTCGAGATTATTTAAAGTTACCATTGTACCCGACAGTACATGTGATAGAATCGCATGATGTTCTTTAATGATATTATCGCACGATAAATGTTCTCATAATATGCTGTAATATCATATTTATCCAAATTTATCATGCAATATAACAGGATTGTGTTGTATCATGAATAATCAGAATTTTAAAACTATTTATATCTATTATTTTCTTTTTCTGTTGTTATTTATGGAATCAACCAGCGGATGTATAATCTACTCTAGTTGGTAATTCAGTAAATGTGTTGCTATTATCCTTAATTCTGTTATATATCCTTAATTCATGAAATTCACAACAAATGTCCAGGACGATCATTTACAATTAAATCTGAGATTTTAATATTCTGTTCATACAAGAAATCGATCATACATTTAAAAAAAAACAGGAACCAATTCTAGCATGTAGAACGCAATTTTTTTTATGGACAAACTTGCCGTCCCGTCCTATCGTAAATAATCGATGAATTACAAAATCTCAGTGTAATCAACAATATTAGAATATTTAATGCAGTTAATTTATCTGTCTATTATCCTATTATCGGTGCTACTCAGAATATTTATGTTAAACTGAAGTTGAATGGCCTGAAATGATAATTGAAATTATATTTTTTAATTCAGTATAGATTTAAAACTAATTATGTAAACTGCGACAATATTAATTTAATATTTTTCAGCTTGATTTATTTCTCAACCTTAGATATTTTAAAACATTTTATTTTGATTCATAATAGTATTTTCAATTATTTGTAATCGCCTTCTTTTAATCTTTCATTAACAACAACTAACTTTGGTTTTATAACATTTTTTTATATTCATAATATTAGTTTCAATTATTTTTAATCGACTTCTTTTAATCTTTCGTTAATAACAACTTATTTTGGTAAACCATGGGTAATTTTAAGATGATAGCGATCGTTATTTACGATAGGACGGGACGGCAAGTTTGTCCATAAAAAAAATTGCGTTCTACATGCTAGAATTGGTTCCTGTTTTTTTTTAAATGTATGATCGATTTCTTGTATGAACAGAATATTAAAATCTCAGATTTAATTGTAAATGATCGTCCTGGACATTTGCTGTGAATTTCATGAATTAAGGATATATAACAGAATTAAGGATAATAGCAACACATTTACTGAATTACCAACTAGAGTAGATTATACATCCGCTGGTTGATTCCATAAATAACAACAGAAAAAGAAAATAATAGATATAAATAGTTTTAAAATTCTGATTATTCATGATACAACACAATCCTGTTATATTGCATGATAAATTTGGATAAATATATGATATTACAGCATTATATTATGAGAACATTTATCGTGCGATAATATCATTAAAGAACATCATGCGATTCTATCACATGTACTGTCGGGTACAATGATAACTTTAAATAATCTCGAATTAGCGCCACATTCTGCGCATGTTTGTGACTGGTTACGCGACGCCCCATTTACCGTGGGAAGGAAGGTGACCTAACCATCCACGGTAAATACGGCATCAGCGTGACAGGTCACCAAACGTCTGCTGGAATTTGAAGTATGTCGCGCCATTTTGGGATCATTTAAAGTTTCAATTTTACCCGGTTGTAAATTTTCACAGACTACCCACCTTTTCACATGCTATAATTTGGTCGAATGTTTGTATGAATAAATATATATATTTATAATCCTTCCCCCAATTAATCAGTTATTTTTTATTCATTTCAAAACGATTGCTTTTTATAAAAAATAACTTGCCAATTTATTTATTGATATCATAACTTTCTTTTGTTAAAATAAAAATTAGAATTTGTAAAAATGGAAGGTATAGGTAATAGAATAGGTATAATGGAAGGTAGTTTGTGCAACAGACCCTTAACGCGAAGACGCTTACGCGTCATATTTTCATAAATGAGAGTTTCGAATTATTCAGCTTAATGTATAAGCATCATGTTTTTCAGTGTTTTTGTGGTTGACTCATTTACGGGGTAAAAGAAGATATGCATCCTAACATAATTATTTGTTGAACTGATTATAAATACCTTTTTAATCACTGTATTAGAAACACTTTTCTAATCGACTTTTAGTAAGGAAAACATTTATAATCGTAGAAAATAGACTAGAATATTGTCTATATAATTGTTATAGAAAGTTTGACTTGAATTTGTATAATGAAATAACCGTAAAAAATAGAGCACTTGGAATTTTGGCTACATAAAAGTTATCCAGAGTTTCAAAATTAATCTTTCATTTACATAATGAAATAGACGTATAGAATAAAGCATTTCGAATTTTCACCGCATCAGATTTATATATAAGAGACCGGAAATTAACTTTAATTTGCATAATGAAATAACCGTATAAGTAGAGGAAATGCTTAGAATTTTTGATACATAAAGGTTATGAAGTATTAGAAAATGAATCTTTAATTTTTACATGAAGAAACAACCTTATACTTGCCAACCTTTTACCTTGAAAAGGTTTTTTTTGGGGGGTCATATATTCTTCCAGTGTTTGTGTTTCAAGTACTTATTCATAAGGGGAAAGAAGATATATTATTTGTTGATCTGATGACTTTATTATCAACACCTCTTAACAGCATGCAGTGAAGCTGCTAGTATTTTGTCTAAATTAGTGTTATCAAGATCTTTAATTTACTTAATTTAATAACTGTATAGGATAAAGCACGTATAATTTCGGCCACATTAGAGTTGTCGAAGTTTGAAAATTAAAGTTTAATTTTAGAGTAAGCTCTTAGAATTTTTTTTTTCTGTATGAATGTTAATGAGAGTTTGGTTTTGTCTGCATAAGTGTTATCAAGAGTTCAAATTTTTGTTACATTAAGATTATCAAGAGTTGTAAAATTAATTTTTAATTTTTGCAGGAAGAAACAACCGTATACTTGCCAGCCTTTTACCTTGAAAAGGTTTGTGTGTGTGGGGGGGGGGGGGAGAGTTCACTACTTTTAAAAGGAATATAATATATAAATTACAAAGAATAGTAAACATCAACTAAATAAGTAACAAATTAAAAATATTAATGTACATATGTTCAGAGATTATTGTAATAATAATTATTTTTTGGGCAGAATTAATCTGTAGAACAAATAGATTTTTTAGATCATTATTGTTCACAAAGAAATCTATCTTTTCCATACCACCTTCGAGGTAAATAAAATAGCGCGTTTTGTTTTCCTTTATTGACACTAAATTTTATGCTAAGTTCTATAATTATTTGTCTCGCAAATATACATCAAAGAAATCTGTACGTATAAAATTATTGCTAATTAATTAACTGATAACTGCTTGCTTGAAAGCATTTGTACGTTACGCATACTATGTCGACATGCAGAAAATGAGTTATATAGCATTTAAATATTTATACAAGTTCACATGGTATTCTTCACAATTGTTTTATCTATATTATAGTATTATGAATAATATTTAGTAAAAAAAGAAGTATATGTAAGTTAGTTTCCCTATGATTCCTTATGATATACGTATTATTATTTTTAATGCAAAAGGCCTAATTCGTTAAATGTTTAGAAAATTGGAATCGAATTTAAACTTTATGAAAACTTGTAAAAAATAATGTCAATAAAGTTGTGGTATCCCCTGTAGGCCTAATCCACAAAATTGACACAAAACTTTATTCTATTTAACATAATTATTTACTTGATACAGATAGTATGAAAAAGTAAAGATCATTTAATGAAAAATAAATTTTTGGTTGATACGATAAACTTTTCATGATTTCCCTCTGATTAGTACGTTTAATGAAAACATAGTTATTTTCAATTTTCAAAGTGCCCGAAGTACAGGCAGTTTTCAGAATATGGGTTGAGTCCCGTTTTTCAATGGAAATACATGTTCTGATTTCTAAAAGGTAAAAAGACCATACAAGTGGTTTAGCCCACAGCTTAGAGAGATAGTATAAAAATTTTGAAGATGATATAGCTGAGCAGTATTAAGATAATCGGAGATGAGATATATCAAAATTAAAAAATTCAAATTTTGCTAAGCCGTATCAACTTGAATATTCTCATACTAACCTTCTCAGTGACAGGCTTTACAACTCATTAGTTTTCATTACATTTTACATAGCAAAACATGCATTTCCCTTGGGAAAAGACTCGTTACATGCAAGATTTAGAAACTGAGTGTATATGTTGCTCTTTCAAAATTGAGAATAACTAATTTTTCATTAAGCAAATTAATCAGAGGGATAGCATAAGAAATTTCAAGTTAATCGTCTAGACCAATTTTGTTTCATTTTGAATGCCATAAATGATAATTATTTTGACATTGGTCTATGTGATAAACTTAAACTTTCACATGCTATCCTTGCGATGGATTTCTAGATAGAACTTAAGTTTTTCTCATTTTGAAAGGAGTACATTAAAGTAACTATAACTCATTTTCTAGATCATGGATGTTTTCCCAATGGATGTTTGTTATAAAATATATATTTAGGTTAAATTTTACTATATTTTCACTGATTTTTAAAATTACTTATAAATAGAATTTCTTGCTGATATATTAATAAACTCTGTTATTGTAATCGTCATCTGCACCACAAACTGTATAAAAGTATATTTCTTTAACATGACAGCATGTGTTATTGTATTGCATAATACAAAATGTTTGCATCTGCACATAAAAATGTCTGCTCGTCTGCATTTGCACACATATAAACTGTATACATACAATAGTATACGTAGAGCTGACGTCACACGATGACGTACTTCCACGGAGAACATATTCTCCTGGAGAAGAATTTTCGTATAGGAGAATTCGTGATGCCGAACTTTCACTTCGCAATAACTTTTGATAGAATCAATTTCACAAAATATGACCCCGATGTCATTTTGTTAGTTTTGTCGCAAGCTTTCATCTGAGTGCTCATATGCAACAAACAAAGTTGTTAATGCGAAGATGACTGTATATCGAGTTTTCAACAGGGCTAATTTAAAGTATATATAGGGTCTGGCTTGCGTCCGACGGCGGCGTACGTATTGACGTACTTTATACTCGCCATCGTGGCGCTACCGCGCCTCTTGATAGATAAGCAAGAAATTTTATCTAGGGGCGCGTTTGTTAATAATTATAAATCAGTGATAAATATATTTAACCTAAATATATATTTTACAGCAGTGTTAAATTGTTTTGTACACTATCGAAAAGCAATCATAAACTAATAGTTTATAATTAGATAAGTATTTACTTTTATTTTGATTTATATAAATATACAATACAAATAAAGGATTTGTGAACTGATTCTTTGTTAAAATGTTCTCTTTTATTTTTCAGGTTTTATTAGATTGGATGGCATTTACAACTATCAGGATACAAGGAAAGAATTTTCTTGTGATGACAAGCTAGTAAAGTGTAAAGTTTTAATGATTTTTCATGCAGGAAAGTTTCTATTTTCCATGTGACAAGCTAGTGAAAGTGTTTTATTTTCATCATTTAAGTATCGAAGAAAGTTTTTACAGAATTTGCAGTCGATGTTTTCCTATTTCTATTGAGAGGTTACGCAACTGTCAGGTTATATACGATGGAATTCCTGTGACAAGCTGTTGAAGTGAAAAGTAGTTTTATCAAAGGAAAATTTATTATTAAGTTTAGAATAATAACTGATTCAGAGTAAGCGTGTTCTTATTTTGATTCAAAGATTATGCTACCTACGCCACAGGATTTGATCATTATTAAGGTAACGTGTTTCGTTCAATTAATCATAGGGATAAATTAATTTTGAATGCCTCATAACTTTAAAATGTTTATTCGTTAGACAAATGCCTGCTTAAAAAATGAAAAAGAGATTGCATTGGTAGTTTTAGTTTAACTGTCTATACTGAAATGTATAATTATAAGTATCAATATGAAAATCAAAATTATCAGTTTTTAGATACAGTTAATTGCACGTATTTTTTTAAAATGTTAAAATCAATTTGTATACCAAATTTCAGCCTTCTAGCTGTAACAGATTTTAAATCAGGCGAAGACTGAGATATTCAAAATGTTGCTATCGTAACTATTGGATGATTACTTATTTCAATTATATTCTTCGCACTCATTTAATATCTATCACAGCTAGAGGGCTGAAATTTGGCACACAAGTTTGTTTTAACATATTAAAACAATACATGCAATTACCTTTATCTAAGAACTTATAGTTCTGATTTTCATATTGTTACCTACCTGAAAATTTAGACACTAAAGGCATGAGGTCAACAGTGTAAGTATTTATATGAAAGTCATAACTATAAGTTCGTAGACAAGGTTAATTGCATGTATTTCATGCAATTTATAATAAACACCATATAATAGACAATAATAGACATAGCTGGAACATTTATCACGTTTAAACCAGCAACATTTATTATGATTACGTATTAATAAATTATTTATAAAAAATGCTGGAAGAACTCAATTGACAAGAACAGTAAATGTATCCATTTAGTAATGGATCACTAAATATATGAACTTTAACAACTTTTACATAGAATAAAATGACTCTATCGCTCTACTCGAGTAAAATTGATTTTAGAATACAGGCTCTGCACTGCATACTCTCACACTGGAGATCTGTATGCAGGCAGGCCTCAAAAAAAATAGAAAAGAGAGAAATATAAATCTCTCTCTGTTGGCGCTTCGTCCAGCTGTCAGAGTGGACTCCTCAGTAAGGCTCTGACAGCTTCCTTAGACGCCCGCCACTTCGAAGAGAAGCGGCATCCATGTGGTCTCGGCCTGCGTTTCCCTCTTGCAAGAGAGAACTCTAGCATAGAGAAAAAGGCAGGTCGCCACCCAGCGGACACTTACAAGAGCCAGTGTCAAAGCTTAGATGGTATGCGACTCTATCACTCGAAAGTATAGTACATAGAATAAAATGACTCTATCGCTCTACTCTGTATTCTAAAATCAATTTTACTCGAGTAGAGCGATAGAGTCATTTTATTCTATGTACTATACTTTCGAGTGATAGAGTCGCATACCATCTTTAACAACTTTTATCCAGTGTAATCAAATTTTATGTTTAAAAAGTATTTCTGTCATAAAATTTATTGTGGTTACGTATTATAAAATTACAAAATTAAAAATTAAAATATATAACAATCGCAAATGTTCGTACTACCTGTAGGACAATGTTTAATAATTATTAAGATTAGGCGCTTGAAATAATCAGATTAAAGCTTTCAAAATTTTAAAACTCCAAGTTCGTCCAACCAATAGACATGAAAGTTGTTATGGAATTCCTTTGATTAAGTTACTAACTGAAAAATTAGTTCTTTTCAATTGTAAGAGAGAAAGAAGTACAATCAGCTTTCAAAATATGAATTAGCGTGTGTTTTTTTCAAAGGAAGTATACCTTTGCTTCTAGATGATAAAAAGAGTATATGAGTTGTCAAGCCCATTTGTCGAAAAGATACCATGATAAATTTTAAATTGTTGCCATTAACCAGTTTTAAAATATCAACATTTAAAAGTATGAAAATTAGAATATTCAAAACTAGTCTTAACAACTTATATGTTCTTTTTCTTTTAGATAGCAGAAGGTATACTTCCCTTGAAAAAAAGTTTCGCTAATCCACATTCTGGAAGCTGATTGTCCTTCGTACTCTCTGGAAATTGAAAAGAACTAAATTTGCAGTAAGTGAATTAGTCATAGAGATTCCATGACAACTTTCAGGTTTATCCATTGGATGAGCTTTAGGTCTTTAAATTTTGAAAGCTTTAATCTTTGATTATTTCAAAAGTCATGCAATGAATATATACAATTTCATAAACTTATTCTGTGTTTAAATTAACTTTTATTTTTCAGATTTTTATGTTTAAGTAATTCATTTATATTGTAACAGCTAATTATTCTATCATAATAATCGCACAATTTTTTCTTGTATACAAAATATCATGGGGCAACATATATATTAAGATAGTAGATGATCAAAGATTTTAATTAAAAAATATATGACTTAAAGCATAATATTCCCAGTAATAATATTACCTATACAATTACATTGATGGATTTGACTTATAACGAAAAGCTACCTTTCTATACTACATTTCAGATGTATTTGTGCACTTTCTTTACTCTTAATCAGAATAAACGTGTCTCAGCAATTTTTTATTTAACACCATAAACCCTTACAAACTACTAAATAATTTCAAATCTTTTTCTTAATTAATTAAAATCCTGTAATATTTTAATTTAATTCATTGTTTGCATGCATTACCTTATGTTATATTTGATTAATTAACGTCTAACATTTTTGATATTCTTTTCCATCAGCAAAAGAATATATGTTGTTAATTTATCAGTAATGCATTATATATTACACATTTTATTTTATCTACTCAGCGGATGAAACCCCTTTCACATATTAAAAATAATAATTGTAGTGGTAAACAAGGCTACCACAGTAAACTCTGTTGATCATACGTTGCTTTTTCATCCTAAGTACGTCGAATTATCTGTAACAGAGAAGGTAAAACAAAGAATTATGTTCTTTTATTTTAAAGTTAATTTAATTAAAGATAATTAAAGTATACGTATCTGATATAGTGAGATCCTTTGACAGTACATTTATATCCTTTCCATCTTTTCTGTAAATGAATTTTTGCACTTGAAACTTTTTACAGGCTCTAGATTAAACACTATTGCACACGCGTAGTACGAGTTTTATCGGCTTTTAGCGCGTTTTAAATAATATAATTTATCTTAAACTTGGAGTACCCACGCGAAGGTTATTAGCTAGCAGAAATCATCAGTTGATCGATATTTCAAGTTAGACATAATTATAGCACCAAAGTGAGTTGGCACCAGTTGTCTCGAAAGTAACCCTCATATCACCGCGCGAAAATTTGAATGTGTAATTTCAGATGAAATAAAGTGCTTAAAAATAAAAGTGAATTTAATTATTATTATAAATATTCGGTAATGTCTCGCTCGTACACTATACTATATAATTTTATTTCAGGTGATAGGATACTACTGAAAATGGCTGTAATGGCAGTAATAATACCAGTCTGAATAGTGTACGTTGAATAAGAGTATTATAAATGTAATTTATTATTAGATACCTTTTAAAAGTAGTGAATTCTCCCCCCCCTCCATAAAAAACCTTTTCTAGGTAAATGGCTGGCAAATATGACATTAGATGCTCTAACATCCTCTTTGTACCACCAAGATAAATTAGATGCATCGGGTCGTGTACAAACTGTTGGACAATATCAATTGCAGGTTCAACTAATGTTAAGAGACAAATACCGTTGTGGTAATCTGACTCAGAAAATGTTCTTAAATCATTATTTGTTTTTTTTTCACAATCACTGCCAATGAATACAGTAACACCGTCAATTTTCTTTCCTACTACCTTACACCTTTCACAGCCTTTAAAGGCCATATGGCCTACTACATTTTTTATGTAGGATCTGTTTGGTGTATCACACGAGAAAAACTTTACTTTAACTGCAAAACACTTATCCTTGATAATCACACCTGACTTGAGTAGAGAGTTAAGTTCTTACACAAATTTACACAAATATTCTTCACAAAGCTTCCCATTGCCAGAATATATGGCTACGGTAAAAGGCTTGTATAAGTCATCCTTTGTGTAGACCTTGCATAATATAGGCCACATGGTTACATCGCTGGATTGGAACGGAGAAATACCATCTATATTGAAAATAAGCTTTAACACATTCGACTCATGTAACTCAGGATTGACAGTATTCTTCAGCTTATCATACATTCCATAATATAAAAATTCTCCAGCACTGTCATGATCCGCAGTCAGCATAGGCCCGATATCATATTTTACATTACTAATTTTTAAAAGTGTTTTAGTACTCTGTGGTAACGAAGGTAACACACTTTTTCTTAATATTTTCAATAGCTGGTCTACGTGCACATGAGGAGTTTTACTGCTTACAATCCAGTCAGCCAAAGCTTTAATTACATCTGCTTCTTTTTCAGCTGTTTCACTATTGTCGTATTCAACACTCTTATTTTCTTCATCACTGTCATTTTGTCCATATTTTGCATTATAACAGGTTGTAATTTTTTCACATTTTCTTCACTTATAGCATCACTTATATCACTTTGTGAATCACTATTTGATAGGTTATCTAAAATTTCAGTACTTCTTTGGACAAAATAATCAAGTTTCTGCTTCTTTTTATTATCACGATACTTTTGTGAACGTCTTTTACTATCAGACATGATTGTACACAGTAATAAAACGTATTTAATTTAAACTGTATTCACATGTATAATTTCACATGTAATAATTTTGGAGCTGCTCTGTTTTTGCGTATGTACTATATAGGTTGGTATACGTATGCTATTCAGCTGCTTGTTGAGATGCCAGCAAGCGTGCGCGAAAAAGATGCGCAGTCGTCGTCATCATTCGACTCCGCACTCCCTTTGGACTCGCTTCGTCTCAACAAATATTAACATGTATAGAAATATTTTTACTTTTCAAACAAATTATAATTAAACGTTATTTTTACATATCATTAACTGACACGTAAGTAATAATATTATTTATTGTAAAAATAGGTTAAACAAACTAATTTGGCTAACGGTTGGTGAACACTTGGCCAATATCTTTGGCCAAGTGTTCACTATTCAAATTGGCCAATTATTGAAGTATAGGCTATTTTTCTTGGCGAAATTTCTACCAGTGTATAAACGATATTATTCTTACATTAATAGGTCCTCGTGTTGAAACCATAGCTGATTATTGATTGGGAGTGAAATTGGGTATATACACGTGAGATTGCCTTTTCATTTTTTAGCATTAAATGCTTAAGCATCTTCATAAACCAAATGCTAAACTCATAATTTACTTTACAAAGGTCTCTTAGAATACAAGTTCTAGGATTATCACTGAATTTCAAGCTGAACAATACTACTACCCAAAAATGTGCAATTGTGATCAATCAATTACACTCATTTGATCCACAATTCAGCTATGCATATCCGTTAGATTATTAGGTCCTGTTCTTGAAACTGCAGTTTAATCGTGATTGGATGTAATGACTAAAATTGCGTATGCCTACGGTATCAATGAATATACTTGCGGCTTGTAAATCTGTTAGTTTAGTGCAAAAGATCCTAGTAAAGTTTCTTAAAGATTTTCCCTTATAATTCTGAATGTAATAATTGATTGAAAAATAAAAAAATTGTGACGTCTTATATAATTTTAATCATTATTAATAATTACAACTTATCATTCATATCACTTTTTAGTAATTCTAGTTGGATTGTGCTTCATCTAGCTGTTATCAGTTGATTTTACGATGTCACTTTTTGAATAACTGAAAAACATAAATTTCATATAGGTGCGATTCCATGTTTTCAGTATATTTATGCAAAAATAAGAAATTACTACAGTATACCTTCGCATGCTTTTATACATATAGAAGGTACATCTAAACAATTTTGAAATTCCTCTTTAAAGTTGAACTTCTCTTATTAATGCAAAATAAAGTCTTTATTTCTTATATTTTTTTTTGCATTTCTTCCCTATATTGTATCAGGACATCAATGTACTTGTAGTGTACATCTCTTATGTCATTTTGGTAAATTATTTGAATTAATTTTCTTTTCAGGTCGTTATCGACGTTTTCCTCCCTTCTGTCTAAAAAATCTTGTATTACACTATGTCGTTTCTGTATTGAACTTAATAATACAAATGTTTTGAACATTTTAACAATGTTGCCGTCATCATGAAGATCTAAACAGAAAAAATAGCCATATATTTTATCAATATTATAAGGAATAACGAAATTATTTAGCAAATAAATGTATACCACAATCATAAGATGTAAAAATAGCTTAGGAGTTGTGGTTACCTCAACATTAACGTAATAATCTGAAAAAAGATGTTTAGAAGTTATAATTATTATATATCTCAATTATAAACATAAAATTGTTACAGTTTCATTGATTATTGAAATAGTTAACTTATTTACTCACCATCTTGAATTTGTTTTTGAAGAAATCTTAAAAATTTTAGTGATTGCTCACCATGATTTCCCCACTTTTCCGCATTAGAAAATCCACGAAACGTTTCGAATGACGATGCCGATTCATTTTGTACACCTAAAAAAACATTAATTAGATATTACAAGTGTATACCTCGAGTTTGTTATTGAAGATGCAGCCACAGAAATATTTCCTCAGTGTAGATAGATTGTAAATAATAGATGTGTCTTCTTTTACCTCATAAATGAGTGAATTACAGACACTGAAAGAACATGATGCTTATACATGAAGCTAAATAACTTGAAATTTTCATCTATCTATATCAATATGAATGCGCAAACATCTTTGTTTGAAGGATCTGTTGGACAGACTACCATTTCTTTAGTGCTTCTACTCTATACCTTCGATTTTACATAAATTTCAATTTTAATACAGCAAAAGAAAGTTATGATATCAATAAAGAAATTGGCAAGTTTTTGTTATAAGAAGCAATTGAGTTCATATAAATAAATAATTGTTTAAATCGGAGAAGGATTATAAATATATATGTATTCATCATTATAAACACTCGACCAAATTGTGACATGTGAAAAGGTGGATAGCCTGTGAAAAGATACTGTCGGTAGAATTGTGGGAATAACTGCGATTGCCGCCACGTCCTGCGCATTCCAGCTGACGTTTAATGACTGATCACTCTTACGCCGTATTTAGTGTGGGAGAACAGGTCACCGTACTTACGGTAAATAGAGCGTTCCGTGACCGGTCACAAACATGCGCAAAGCATAGCACTAATTCGATATTATTCAAAGTTCAATAGTATCCGAGTGTACATATAGGAATGATGTTCTTACATGACATTATCACATGAAAAATGTGCCCATAATATATTACAGGATTGTTTCGCATTATGAAAACTTTTTCGATTATTTATGGAAGCAATGAGCGGATGTACAATCTACTCTACTTAGTAATTCAGTAAATTGCTATCCTTATTTCATGAAAAATCTATGTCCACGACGATCATTTGCAATTAAATATAAGATTTAATTCATACAAAAAATCGATCCCACATTTAAAAAAACAGTAACAAATTCTAGCATGTAGCACGCAATTTTTTTTATGGAAAAACTTGCCGTCCCGTCCTATAATCGATACCGATGGGTACTATTTTAAAATTGTGCATGGTTATCCAAAGTAATTTGTTGTTAACAAAACACTGTTAGAAAATTTCGTATCGGATTTTTCATTCTACATGTATTTACTACTATTCTTAACCAATTTTTGAAGAATTCAAACTTCATCTTGTAATCATTGTAAACACAATTTTTGGTTATTTGTATTTGTATGTATGTTTCACAAAAGTATGTTATTATTATCGAATGGTTACAAGACGTTCAATAAAAATAATTATAATTATGTACTACAAAAATGTTATAAAATAAATTTCTATGATTAAAGTTCGGAAATCAATCAAGCTAAAAAATATTAAATTAACATTTATGTTTATATTTTAGTTTTATATCCATACTTAATAAAAAAAATAGAACTACAATTTTTATTTGAGGCTATCGTTCTCACAGTTTAACATAATATTATATTATACATAAATATTATATATAAACATATATTATAAGTATATTAAAAATTTTATGAGATTGTTGATTACACTGACATTTAGTAGTTCAACGATTATCTATGATAGGACGGGACGGCAAGTTTTTCCATAAAAAAAATTTCTACATGCTAGAATTTGTTACTGTTTTTTTTAAATGTGGGATCGATTTTTTGTACGAATTAAATCTTATATTTAATTGCAAATGATCGTCTTTGACATAGATTTTTCATGAAATAAGGATCGAAATTTACTGAATTACTAAGTAGAGTAGATTGTACATCCGCTCGTTGCTTCCATAAATAATCGAAAAAGTTTTCATAATGCGAAACAATCCTGTAATATATTATGGGCACATTTCTCATGTGATAATGTCATGTAAGAACATCATTCCTATATGTACACTCGGATACTATTGAACTTTGAATAATATCGAATTAGTGCTATGCTTTGCGCATGTTTGTGACCGTTCACGGAACGCTCCATTTACCGGAAGTACGGTGACCTAACCTCCCACACTAAATACGGCGTAAGAGTGATCAGTCATTAAACGTCAGCTGGAATGCGCAGGACGTGGCGGCAATCGCAGTTATTCTCACAATTCTACCGACAGCATCTTTTCACAGGCTATCCACCTTTTCACATGTCACAATTTGGTCGAGTGTTTATAATGATGAACACATATATATTTATAATCCTTCTCCCATTTAAACAATTATTTATTTATATCAACTCAATTGCTTCTTATAACAAAAACTTGCCAATTTCTTTATTGATATCATAACTTTCTTTTGCTATATTAAAATTGAAATTTATGTAAAATCGAAGGTATAGAGTAGAAACACTAAAGAAATGGTAGTCTGTCCAACAGATCCTTCAAACAAAGATGTTTACGCATTCATATTGATATAGATAGATGAAAATTTCAAGTTATTCAGCTTCATGTATAAGCATCATGTTCTTTCAGTGTCTGTAATTCACTCATTTATGAGGTAAAAGAAGACACATATATTAACATAATTATTTGTTGAACTAATTAGAAATACCTTTTTAATCATTGCATTATAATCACATTTTTTATCAACCTTTACTAAGGGAAAAGTAATAAACGTACACAATAAACCTGCTAGAATATTATTTACATTATTATTGAAAGTTTGACTTTAATTTACATAATGAAAATAGACTTTTAGAATAAGCACTCTGAATTTTCACCACATAAGGGATATCGAGAGTTTAAAAATTAACTTTGATTAATATAATGAAATAACTGTATAGATAGAGAAAACACTTAGAATATTTGTGACATTGAGATATCAAGAGTTGCAAAATTAATCTTCAAGTTTTACATGAAGAAACGACCTTATACTTGCCAGCCTTTTACCTTGAAAAGGTTTTTTTGGGGGGGGGGGGAGATTTCATTACTTTTAAAAAGTATGTAATACCTAAATTACAAAGAATAGCTAATATCAACTGAATAAGTTATAAATTTAAAAATTAATGTGTATATGCTCACTAAAGATGGCCGCGGCAGTGGTACTAGTATTTGTCACTAGCGCCCTAGTTCTAAAAGTGTGCGCGCGTGCTCAGTCTGTGGCGTCGGTAAGTCGCTCTGTAGTCCTGGGGTTATCGACGTTACGTCTGCTATACCGTCAGTGTTTAACCTCTCGCGTGATTAACTTTGTCGCTGCTAAAGTATTTTAAAATTGTTGCTACGGGATCGAAACTCGTACTCAGGAGCAACTATGGATGGTCAGCTACTCCGAGGAGTGATTTCTTTTGGGACTTGTACACTGTGGTGATGGGAAACTTGTGCTTTCCCTTGGTCGATCATTGCTGTTTGGAGTGAGATAAGTTATTTTTTTTTTATTTAAATTATTGAGACTTTTTGTTGATTTAAAGCACTGGTGCTTTGTTAAAAAAATTTTGTCTTTTTGTTTTCAGGTCACTGGGTCAATGCTGCTTCGAAATTTGTGTGTTACGTCTTAAGAAGATTTTGACGTCTCCCCTGGAATGGCATGCCGAAGCTAGTGCACAAGTTTTCGCTAAAGTTTTTTGTAGTGAGAAGTACAACAGTGTTGTAGAGTGTTTTAATAAACTTATTTAATTAATTTACATGACTTGACCAGTGCTTTTGACTTTTTGTAGTTTTTAAATTATGTATATGTGTGAATAAGTGTAAATCACTATGGTGTTTTTCAATAATTATTGTGTGAATTTGTGGATCTCAAGTGTGATTTGTCAAGAACAAGCAAAAAATGGTATAGTTATTTTCACTTTTTTTCCTACACATAATAATTTAATAATAATTCACATGATAATATAATTCACATAATATATATGATAATTCACATAATAATTTAATTTATGTTAAAGTGCTTTGTGTTGTTTGGCTCTGTTTCCCTGGATTTTAATGGACTTATTGGTGTATGTTTATGTCAGACCTATCTGATTGAGTTCGTCTTTTGGAGCAAAGGCCGTCTCTTTCAGATTGCTCTTCCTGGGTTCGACTAAGTTTTGATGTGTAAATAGTGGGTCTCAATAATTGTGCACATTGAATTTAGTTTGTATGTTGGCTTAATTATTTGTTTTATTGCCTATGGAATTGATAATGACTTTTGCCAACCAAGTTTTGTTTGTGCATGAATAGAGGAATACTTATGAAGTCAATGCTTCGTGCAAGTGCGTTGCTTTAATTTTTTTAAATTATAGTTTGAAAGTTTTATTTGTGGGTCCAATATAGGATATTAATAATGCTTTTGGGGTGCCTGTCTATTAAGTCAACTATTTGCTTGTTTTGTTATTTGACAGACTCGTATGCTAAACTACTCTGTGGTACGTTAAACTATTTATATTGAGTTTGGGGTATGTGAAAAAGGCGTTGGAAGTACAAACTGTGAATCTTTCAACGTCTTTTATCTTGGTACACTGTGTTGAATTACGTTCAATGTTTTCTATTATTATTTACACTGTGTATTATAGCTGATAACCGAATTTACTTTCATCTTAAATATTTATTCATCACAGCCATAAAATTTATATATACTGAATTTACTGCTAAACCATAATATCAAAGAAAGTATAAAATATATATATAATATCAACTTCCATTTGGTCCCATTAAAAATGGAATAAATATCTGCAAAAAATACATGTTTACAAAGACCAGAGCTTATATATAATAACTACTGTATTAAGGTACTAAAAAATGTATGTAAAATATCCATAGATTTTAATCACTACTTTAATAATGACTACATATAGAAATGAGAGCGAAGAATATAATTGAAATAAGTAAGCTACATTTTGAATATTTCGGTCTTCGCCTGATTTAAAATCTGTTATAGCTATAAAAGCTTGTTTTAACATGCTAAAACAATAGAATTGAGTTTATCTAAGAACTTATAGTTTTGATTTTTATAGTTATGCACCTGACAATTTAGACCCTAAAGCCATGAAATCGATGGAGTAAGTATATAATATACACATGCTGATTATTGTTAAAACATTACTGTTGCATCAAGCTAGAATATTCTCTATTATATGAACTGAATAATCTCTAAAATCCAAAAAAATAAAACACTTTCACTAGCTATTCATAAGAATCCCTTTCGACGAACAGCCTGAGAGTCTGCCTCCCAGGAGACGATAGGAAAAGTTATGAACTATTCATATATATTTAAACAACTTAGAAACTTTCATGCATGAGCGATGCATATTCTTGACACTTCACTAGCTTCTCACAATAGAAAATAATTTTTTCTTTATATAAACTGAATATTCTCTGAACTAAGAAAATAAAACACTTTTACTATCTATTCATAAGAATTCTTTTCGACGTACAGCCTCAGAGTCTATCTTCCAGGAGACTATAGGAAAAGTTAACATATGTACTTCCACAATTGTAGAAACTTTCTTGCGTGGAAGATTGAATATAATCGTAACACTCAACCAACTTGTCACATCACAAGAAAATTATATAAACAGGAAATTCTGTATAAATTTTCTTTGATTCTTGAACGATGAAAATAAAACACTTTTACTAGCTTCTCATCAGGATCCCTTTCGACATACAGCCTGAGAGTGTACCTCCCAGGAGACGATATGAAAAGTTATGAATTATTCATATACACTTAAACAACTTAGAAACTTTCATGCATGAGCGATGCATATTCTTGACACTTCACTAGCTTCTCACAATACAAGACAATTTTTTCCTTATACTGAATATTCTCTATGTTGAAACTTTCTTCGATTCTTGAACCAAGAAAATAAAACACACTAGCTATTTGTAAGGATCCCTTTCGACGTATAGTTTGAGAGTCTATCTCCCAGGAGACGATAGGAAAATTTAATACTTGTTCATAAGCACTTCCACAATTGTAGAAACTTTCTTGCGTGGAAGATTGAATATAATAATAAAAAACTTACACTTCTGCTAGACAGGTATAAACTAAAGAAAATATACTTTTTTCACAATGCTGCAGATCTCAATATTAGACCTTCTTCAATAAAAATTCTCTTGTCACAATTACTTCTTTTATATATAAACTGACAGCTTCATAACCTCATAATCTGAAAAATAACAGAGAATATTTAAACAAAGAATCAGTTCACAAATTCTTTATTTATATTCAATATCTATAAAAAATAAAACTAAATACTTATCTAATTATATAAACTATTAGTTAATGATTGCTTCTGATTGCATAGAAAATCGACTTTGCTAAACACTTTTGCAACTTTTACAACATACAATTGAAGGAGGCTGAATCCCTACCAGCAAAACCTGAAGAATTTAGCTGAATTCATAAATTTTATGGCCAGGTCCAATGTAGAAGAGACACGCTCGGACCTGGCCAAGCAAAGAACACGAGAAGTATTTCACGGAGAAGATGCTCCAGAAGGAGAGGATCCTCCACAAGGAGTGAATCCACAGAATTAATGTATAATTTTTAAAAAATGTACAGTATAAAATCTAAAAACTTGTGTATATTATTTATACTTACAAGATACTTGCGCTTATGACAGCTATTCTTCTAGAAGTCCAAAGAACTTGATAATTTGTAATGACCAGATGGACTGCAAATTTTGTAGAAACTTACTTTAATACTTCAGCGATGAAAATACAACACTTTCACTAGCTTGTCACACGGATTCCTTTCAATATACTTATACAGCCTGAGAGTTGTAACCTCTCACGAAACAACAGAAAAAATTTAATAATATTGAATAGCTATGTCAACAACCGTAGAAACTTTCGTAGACACATTCTTAACACTACACTAACTTGTCACATCACAAGAAAATTCTTTTCTATAATCTCTTATGTATTTCCTATAATATGGTAGTCGTATGCCTTCCAACCTGCAAAATAAAAGAGAACATTTTAACAAAGAATCAGTTCAAAAAATCTTTCTTTATATTGTATGTTTATAAAAAACTAAAAACTAAATACTTATCTAATTTTAGCTTATTATTCATGTTTGTGAGACGTCTTAATTATATCTGACTGTTTTAAAATCTGACATTTTTCTTCAAACACACTTTTGCATATTTGCAGATTTTTTTGAAAATAATATCACTTCACTAGATTATTATTGTATCATCATAATCGTATATTTATTAAGAAAGAAAGAAAGAAAGTACTTATTTATTTATATATTATTAACACTGCATGTGTTATTGTACTGTAAAATAATATAGATACGTCTGCTCGTCTCGTCTGCACACATATATAAACTGTACATACACACATATATACATAACATACAACAGTATACGTAGACTGACGTCACGATGACGTACTTCCGCGGAGAACAATTTCTCCGGGAGAAGAATTTTCGTATAAGAGAATTCGTGATCCCGAACTTTCACTTCGCAATAACTTTTGATAGAAGCAATTTCGCAAAATATGACCCCGATGTCATTTTGTTAGTTTTGTCGCAAGCTTTCATCTGGGTGCTCATATGCAACAAACGTTTTTTTCAGATTAAACTCAGGCACATAATTCCTTAAGCAGTTGTATAAGCAGCTTACCTTCTGCAGACAGAACATCTTCATGAGATGGCAACTCATCTTGAGTCAGCAAGATATTTTGTTCTGACAAAACTTCATATGATTTTAAAAGTTCTTTTACTGTTTGAGGAGGCGAATCTTCTTGAGATGGCGAGTTTAGTACTACGCTATTATCTATAAAAAATTGAAAATTATATTTAAAATATTTAACCGAAAGATATTATTTTATTTCTTACTAGATACAAAAGCAGTTAAGTAAATAAGAGCGCCAAATAGACTACACAAAAATAAGCCGGCACCATACACTGCATCATATACATATATCTTTTTTCACAGACGAATTCTACAGTGATAGGGTTATAGATATACAGATATTTACAATGCACAAGTACTGTATAAATATAATTAATCAATTTACTCTATCATAAAAATTTCATATTGTTCTTTCACTGATTATCTATACTTTAACTTTCATAAAGATTTTTTTTATTACGAATAAATAATTTTTTTTAGCCAATTAATTGATAATGTGTTTTTTCAGATTGAACTCAGGTATAACTCCATAAGCAATTACGTAAGCAGTTCACCTTTTGCAGAGGAATCATCTTCATGAGATGGCAAGTCATCTTGAGCCGGCAAGACATTTTGTTCTGGCAAATCTGCTAATAATTTTGAAATTTCCTGTGTTGTTTCAGGAGATGAATCTTCTTGAGATGGCGAGTTTTGTACATTAATATTATCTATAAAATAAAGAGAATAATATTAAAAGTATTGAACTCGAGTATATTATTTTAGTTTTTACTAGAAACAAAAATAGGTAAGGGATAAGGGCACCAAACAAATTACACAAAAAACAAGCCTACATCATATACTGAATCATGTACACATCTTTCTTTCGCAGACAGACTCTAAACAGATATTTATAATGCAGAAATACTGTACAAATATATTTGATTAATTTACTCCATCGTAAAATTCCACACAATCGTATAATCAATTATTGCAGTAGTGAAAAATAGTAGTTGTACGGCGGAGTAAATTAACCACAACTATGTGTACAGTTCAATTAATGTGTATGTCACTTATAAACACGAAATTACTACAGTTGCATTGATGATTGAAATAGTTGTCTTATTTACTCACTACCTCGAATTTGTAATTAAGATTTTGGAGAAAAGTCTGAAATTGCCGTGAATGCTCACGAGGATTACTGCACGTTACATCAATAGAAGATCTGCGAAACGTTTTGGATGACGATGCCGGTGCATTTTGTACACCTAAAAAAACATTAATTAGATATTACAAGTGTATAACTCGAGTTTTTTATTGAAGATGCAGCCACAGAAATATTTCCTCAGTGTAGATAGATTGTAAATATTGTGTCTACTAATAAGTAATTTTTTTAGCCAATTAATTGATAATGTGTTTTTTTAGATTGAATTCTAAAAGTGAGAATGTAAGTGAATTTATTTTGACAATTGAAAAAGAGAATTCAAGGTGCGTCCAGACTCAAGAGGTAGAGTGCCTGGATCATCTTCACATGAAAAACACACATTTGGACGAACAAAGAAGAGAGGGAAGTTTTTTCATGGCGCAAGAAGCAAGGAAAAAACCAGTCAACGCACATATCTGCAAAGCATCAGCAACGATCACCAAGAGCATCGAGTACCAATTCAACATCGAAACCATCAACAACGACAAATAGGTACAGTAGCCAGCTCTTCAAGAAGTATATCAGATGCATTTTCGTCAACATCTGAAACACTGCAGCAAAGAACTGATCCGAAGAAGCTGCTACTATCAAGAACAGAATATTTGACATTTCCATATTGTACGGTATTAACTCCAATTTCTTATAACAATTTTAATATAATAACTCAAGATTTAAAAGTAGCGACTAAAAGTGTAGCTGAGGACTCAAGGAGAGCAGCTATATAGGAAGACTGCAGCAGTAAAACTCAAAAGGATGACCGTGAGATTGTTTCAGATGATGGTTCTTGGAGGAAGCGAGGTCACTCTTCCCTTCAAGGTGTATCAGCACTGATACGCCATGCAGATAGGAAAATGATTGAATTGTCTCACAAACAATCCCTTTGTAAAGTCTGTGAAAATCATCCTCAAAAGGACACTGCGTAGTACAAAGAGTGGTTTGACGCTCATCAAGATAGGTATTCAGCTAATCACTAAGGTAAATATGGAAATATGGATGGCATTGTTGAAATGTTTCAACGATGAGAGACAATCCATGGAGTAAAATACAAGAATTACATTGCTGATGGCGACTCAAAAGTTACAAGGGTCTTTGTGATGCCCAACCGTATGAAGAAGATTTTACGATTCAGAAGAAAAATTTTGTTGGACATGTACAGAAGAGGATGGGCACAAGACTAAGAAATCTCAAGAAGAGCTTAGCAGGAAATAAGTTACTTGATGGCGTAGGCATTGGTGCGAAAAACCATCTAACTGCTCTGAGGATTCAGCAGTTGGCAAATTATTATGGCAACATTTTTTCACAGACAGTCACCTGATCAGGAGCCCAAACACCACATTTGCCCAGTAGGAATACAAAGTTGGTGCAAATGGCAGGTAGCCAAAACCAATAACGACTTTAAGAACTTTCAGCACAAAGATTCCATTCCTCTTGCTGTTATAGACACAATTGAGCCAATTTATAAATAGGCCAAGCGACAGAGCAAAAAAAGGTACCATTTTTGACGGTCAATAAAAGAAGCTGGCGACCTATGCCACTCGATAGCAAATAATGCGTACTTTAAGCACATATGTGTCTCTACAGGTAAATCGAGATTATTTTATAGTTATTAACAAAAAAACATGCAGAAAATGCATGTTTTTTTAGTTTTTCGCTTATAACTTTTAAACTAAGCAAGCAATGCAAACATCACTTTAGACAAAAAATATGCGGTATGAAATTATGAAGAAAAGCCACTATTAAAAATCTTGTTAAGTTGTATAGAAGCTGAGATAATGGAAAAGAAAGGGTTAAACTAGCCATTTTTCAAAAATTCATTACGCAGCCATTTTTTCATTTGAAGGCTCGAAATTTTGGAAATTAGAAGCTATGGGTATGAACTTTATAGGAAAAAAAATGAATGCTGTGAAACCATTATTGTTGCTGTAATCGCGATGTTAATTTTTTGTTCACTAACTTGCACACGCTGTCACGTCGCCAATTATGGTCGAATTTCAATTTTAAAGCATAGTTAGATGCATTTTATCGAAAAACGGATAAATGCATCTTATTGTGCGAAACGTCACCATTTCAAAACACTTTTCAAAATTGAAATAGGACCACAATTCGGGACGTGAGAGCGTGTGCAAGTTAGTGAACAAAAACTTAACATCGCGATTGCAGCAACAATAATGGTTTCACAGCATTCATTTTTTTTCCTATAAAGTACATACCCATAGCTTCTAATTTCCAAAATTTCGAGCCTTCAAATGAAAAAATGGCTGCGTAATGAATTTTTGAAAAATGGCCACTTCAACCCTTTCTTTTCCATTATCTCAGCTTCTATTAAACTTATCGAAATTTTTAATAGTGGCTTTTCTTCATAATTTCATACCGCATATTTTTTGTCTAAAGTGATGTTTTCATTGCTTGCTTAGTTTAAAAGTTATAAGCGAAAAACTAAAAAAACATGCATTTTCTGCATGTTTTTTTGTTAATAACTATAAAATAATCTCGATTTACCTGTAGAGACACATATGTGCTTAAAGTGCGCATTATTTGCTATCGAGTGGCATAGGTCGCCAGCTTCTTTTATTACTTTTTTGAAAATAATCTCTGTTGCTTGGCCTAAAAGACTTGACGGATCCTGGCTTTTCTGAGAGATGCGTTGGAGGCTGCACACAAAACAATGATGAGAGCTTCAACTAATCTTTTTGGATGAAGAAAGACTTTTCGGTTCCGATAAGAAAGCAGCAGAATCTACATTACAAGCAAGCCAAGCTCGAAGGAAGAGAAATCATCCATATAATGATTTTTACAGAGCTGGTGCACATTGAATCTATAATCCTGCATTTCATTGATATACACTACACTTATACACTTAACCCTACATCACACTTTCTATCACACAAAATAACACTAAAACTGCATCACTATACTTATACCGAAACACATAAATCATACAATTTTTTCAGTTTTGTTATAAGCACAGGCAAATCATGTATAAACATGGTATGTTTCTTCATACATGCAGACTACAAACACAACAGCAAGCTAGTTAGCTGATGATTAGTAGAGTTGTCTGCTTTCTAGTATGACCTACTTTTCATTTAGAATCTTATCTGGACAAGTTTCTGTATAACCTTTAAATTGGTACTCTTGTAGTTTATTTATTTGAAGCAAGAAAAATTTTTGTGAGTACTTTATAATTATTCATATAATATTTAGTATAATTTACTTTATTATTTATTTGTAGTAATTGTAGTATTTTTTATGCTATATATATATATATATATATATATATATATATATATATACACACACAACAAATATTTTTTCTGTTAAATAAAGTGTATATGTGTATGAGAAAAAATAAGTTTTCAACAAATTTTTATTTTATAATTTAAAACAGAATATTGCATTGAAATATAAAAAATTATATTTTCATTATTTTTCATTTTCTGTTGCAGAGAAGCTGTTTGGACCCGAATCTTGATCAAATAATAATATGTGAGTAAATAAATGTGTAATAAAACTTTAACTGCATTTTTGAGCTAAAATTTTAGAGAAACCTTTGTAATAGGTTTATTCACAGAATAAGTATATAGTCAGGGAGTCAGGGAGTTCAATAGTGGGATATCGCGCACTTTCTTCAAAAGATTTTTTGACAATCAAAATTTGTTTGTGGTAACCTACTGAAAGTAACCCTAAATTCTCGACTTCGGACCTGATCGGGAACATTGTTATTATTGCAAAATAAACTTCAAAAAAGCACTTTTTTTTAGTTTTCCGCGAATAACGTTTTTGTAACGCATTTTATGCAAAAAAAGGTAGAGAGGAAAGTTGTTTAGAATTGAATTTCCAATCAGACACATGTATTCCCGAATGCAAAATTAACTTTTTTCATCGCTAAATTGTTAATCAAAAAAAAACTTTTTCCAAATATTCACATTACCACAGTTTTTTCAAAAAAAAAAAGATATTTTTCATCGGATAAGCTCTCAATGATGACTTTTAGTACAAACAATCTAAAAATCGTTGCCCGATCCGTATATCTCAAAATGGCGTCCTATTGCAAAATTATTTACCCGAAAATTTCAAATTCATTTCAAATTTGCCCATGGAACGATAAACGGATCCAACTGCGCTTAATCGATAGCTTTTGACGTACTTAATAAATGCTAAAAAGGAATTTTCTTAAAATTAATATTTAACAACATTTTTAGCAATAAATAGTTTTTATTTTCGCCAATTATTAAGTTAGAGAAACGCGGTAAAATGCATTTTAAAGTACTTAAAAACCCATGAATTTTCGTCAACAATTCGTCAAGATCCGACCAATAGAGCCGAGATACGAAATTTTTTTCAACGGACGATACACCGAAGCTATTTAATATTTTTTAATGAATTTTCACACAATGCTTGTTCAAATGATGCTCTAGATGATAGCATTTTTCTTGATAGCTGTAATGGACTTAATTCTTGTAAAAGGACCGATGAATGGATGCGAGATCAGCGCGCGCGGCCGCGCGACTGCTCCGGCCGGGCGGCGCGGCGGTGGGGGGGGGGGGGGGACCGCCGCTGCGGCTTTCGTGAACCTTAGATGCAAATTGATTTTCTCGGCAACCAAAGGTCCTACGTCAATGCTTTTTTTTAATTTTATGTGTTTTTACCTCAACTTTCACGTGATGTTAATTAAAATTTCATAAGTGCCATACAAACACAAGAAAATTTCATGTTTTCTGTTATATGCAGTACTACATAATGTATTCATATTTTGTATATATAAGTGTGTATATTAATTTTAAAAGCTCAGTACAAGGATAGTATTTGCTTACGATTTCTGCATTAAACGAAATTGAGAAATTAATGTCGATAAAATAAAAAGCATTATCGCAGTAGGACTTTTGATTTACTTTTTAAACCATTTTCTCCCCTTTACGCTATGAAAAAACGCGCATGCGTGTGTAAGATCCTACGTGTATATACTGTATATACATTATACACGTAGGATCTTACACACGCATGCGCGTTTTTTCATAGCGTAAAGGGGAGAAAATGGTTTAAAAAGTAAACCAAAAGTCCTACTGCGATAATGCTTTTTATTTTATCGACATTAATTTCTCAATTTCGTTTAATGCAGAAATCGTAAGCAAATACTATCCTTGTACTGAGCTTTTAAAATTAATATACACACTTATATATACAAAATATGAATACATTATGTAGTACTGCATATAACAGAAAACATGAAATTTTCTTGTGTTTGTATGGCACTTATGAAATTTTAATTAACATGACGTAAAAGTTGAGGCAAAAACACATAAAATTAAAAAAAAAAGCATTAACGTAGGACCTTTGGTTGCCTTTTTAAACCATTTTCTCCACTTAGTCCGGGAGTCCTAGGATTTTACCAGGAAGTTCGTGCAAGAGTTTATTTTATAGCTGAAATATGTTGGTAGCCACTTACTGAAAATAGCCCTAAAGTCTCGACTTCGGACCCGATCGGGAACATTGTTATTATTGCAAATTAAGTTACCAAAATGCATTTTTTTTCGGTTTTTCTTGATTAACTTTTTTGTTACTCAATTTATGCAAAAACAGGTAGGGGCAAAAGTTGATCAGCATTAAATTTTCTATAAGACACATATATTCCGAAATGCAAAATTAATGTTTTTCCCGGCTAAATTGTTAAATAAAAAAAATTTTTTTTCAATTTTCACATTGCCATGGTTTTTGTGAAATATGATCTTTATTTATCGGATTAGCCCTCAAAGATGACTTTTAGTACAGACAACGTAAAAATTGAAGCCCGATCTCGATATCTTAAAATGGCGTCTTGTTGCAAAATTATTTAGCCGAAAAGTTCAAATTGATGTCCAATTCGATCCAGGAACGATAATTGAATCAAACTATGTTTAATCGACAGCTTACGACGTAATTAACAAACGGTAAAAATAAATTTTCTTAATATTAATATTTAGCAACATTTCTAATAAAAATTTTTTTTATTTCGGTCAATTTTGGAGTGAGAGAATCGCGGCAAAACGCATCTTGAAGTACATAAAAAACCATGAATTTTCATATAAATTTTGTTAAGATCGGACCAATAGGAGCCGAGATATAAAAATTTTTTCAACCGCCGATTACGCCGAAACTACTTGATATTTCAAGTTGAAATTTGGCACAGTGCTTGCTGAAATCATACTCTAAATGATTACATTTTACCCAATAGCTCTACATGCTTTAGTTCGTCTAAAACGACCGATGAAACATATGAATTCATCGCGCGCGGCCGCGCCGTTGCTCCGGCCGAGCGGCGCTGTGGTGGGGGGGAAGCCGCGCGGCGGCGAACAGAATTCATACACCTTAGTTGCAATTTGATTATTTCGGTAACCAAAGCTACTATTGCAATAAATTTTTTTTTCATTTGACGTGTTTTTTTCTCAGCTTTAACGTCATACTAATTAAGTTATCACAGGCACAATGCAAATACCGCAAATTACCTATTCTTTTGAAAAAGAATGTTTTTTGGCTACATACACAACCTTTGTACGCATGCATTGTACTGCTATCATCATAAAAATATTTAAATTTATCATATAAAGGTTGGGTAGCGTAATATATGCCATTAAAAGTTGTGTATGTAGCCAAAAAAGATTCTTTTTCAGAAGAATTGGTAATTTGCGGTGTTTGCGTTTTGCCTATGATAACTTAATTAGTACATAGAATAAAATGACTCTATCGCTCTACTCGAGTAAAATTGATTTTAGAATACAGGCTCTGCACTGCATATTCTCACATTGGAGATCTGTATGCAGGCAGGCCTCAAAAAAATAGAAAAGAGAGAAATGTAAATTTCTCTCTGTTGGCGTTTCGTCCAGCTGTCAGAGTGGACTCCTCAGTAAGGCTCTGACAGCTTCCTTAGACGCCCGCCACTTCGAAGAGAAGCGGCATTTATGTGGTCTCGGCCTGCGTTTTTCTCTTGCAAGAGAGAACTCTAGCATAGAGAAAAAGGCAGGTCGCCACCTAGCGGACACTTATAAGAGCCAGTGTCAAAGTTTAGATGGTATGCGACTCTATCACTCGAAAGTATAGTACATAGAATAAAATGACTCTATCGCTCTACTCGAGTAAAATTGATTTTAGAATACAGGCTCTGCACTGCATATTCTCACATTGGAGATCTGTATGCAGGCAGGCCTCAAAAAAATAGAAAAGAGAGAAATGTAAATTTCTCTCTGTTGGCGTTTCGTCCAGCTGTCAGAGTGGACTCCTCAGTAAGGCTCTGACAGCTTCCTTAGACGCCCGCCACTTCGAAGAGAAGCGGCATTTATGTGGTCTCGGCCTGCGTTTTTCTCTTGCAAGAGAGAACTCTAGCATAGAGAAAAAGGCAGGTCGCCACCTAGCGGACACTTATAAGAGCCAGTGTCAAAGTTTAGATGGTATGCGACTCTATCACTCGAAAGTATAGTACATAGAATAAAATGACTCTATCGCTCTACTCGAGTAAAATTGATTTTAGAATACAGGCTCTGCACTGCATATTCTCACATTGGAGATCTGTATGCAGGCAGGCCTCAAAAAAATAGAAAAGAGAGAAATGTAAATTTCTCTCTGTTGGCGTTTCGTCCAGCTGTCAGAGTGGACTCCTCAGTAAGGCTCTGACAGCTTCCTTAGACGCCCGCCACTTCGAAGAGAAGCGGCATTTATGTGGTCTCGGCCTGCGTTTTTCTCTTGCAAGAGAGAACTCTAGCATAGAGAAAAAGGCAGGTCGCCACCTAGCGGACACTTATAAGAGCCAGTGTCAAAGTTTAGATGGTATGCGACTCTATCACTCGAAAGTATAGTACATAGAATAAAATGACTCTATCGCTCTACTCGAGTAAAATTGATTTTAGAATACAGGCTCTGCACTGCATATTCTCACATTGGAGATCTGTATGCAGGCAGGCCTCAAAAAAATAGAAAAGAGAGAAATGTAAATTTCTCTCTGTTGGCGTTTCGTCCAGCTGTCAGAGTGGACTCCTCAGTAAGGCTCTGACAGCTTCCTTAGACGCCCGCCACTTCGAAGAGAAGCGGCATTTATGTGGTCTCGGCCTGCGTTTTTCTCTTGCAAGAGAGAACTCTAGCATAGAGAAAAAGGCAGGTCGCCACCTAGCGGACACTTATAAGAGCCAGTGTCAAAGTTTAGATGGTATGCGACTCTATCACTCGAAAGTATAGTACATAGAATAAAATGACTCTATCGCTCTACTCGAGTAAAATTGATTTTAGAATACAGGCTCTGCACTGCATATTCTCACATTGGAGATCTGTATGCAGGCAGGCCTCAAAAAAATAGAAAAGAGAGAAATGTAAATTTCTCTCTGTTGGCGTTTCGTCCAGCTGTCAGAGTGGACTCCTCAGTAAGGCTCTGACAGCTTCCTTAGACGCCCGCCACTTCGAAGAGAAGCGGCATTTATGTGGTCTCGGCCTGCGTTTTTCTCTTGCAAGAGAGAACTCTAGCATAGAGAAAAAGGCAGGTCGCCACCTAGCGGACACTTATAAGAGCCAGTGTCAAAGTTTAGATGGTATGCGACTCTATCACTCGAAAGTATAGTACATAGAATAAAATGACTCTATCGCTCTACTCGAGTAAAATTGATTTTAGAATACAGGCTCTGCACTGCATATTCTCACATTGGAGATCTGTATGCAGGCAGGCCTCAAAAAAATAGAAAAGAGAGAAATGTAAATTTCTCTCTGTTGGCGTTTCGTCCAGCTGTCAGAGTGGACTCCTCAGTAAGGCTCTGACAGCTTCCTTAGACGCCCGCCACTTCGAAGAGAAGCGGCATTTATGTGGTCTCGGCCTGCGTTTTTCTCTTGCAAGAGAGAACTCTAGCATAGAGAAAAAGGCAGGTCGCCACCTAGCGGACACTTATAAGAGCCAGTGTCAAAGTTTAGATGGTATGCGACTCTATCACTCGAAAGTATAGTACATAGAGAATATGCAGTGCAGAGCCTGTATTCTAAAATCAATTTTACTCGAGTAGAGCGATAGAGTCATTTTATTCTATGTACTATACTTTCGAGTGATAGAGTCGCATACCATCTAAACTTTGACACTGGCTCTTATAAGTGTCCGCTAGGTGGCGACCTGCCTTTTTCTCTATGCTAGAGTTCTCTCTTGCAAGAGAAAAACGCAGGCCGAGACCACATAAATGCCGCTTCTCTTCGAAGTGGCGGGCGTCTAAGGAAGCTGTCAGAGCCTTACTGAGGAGTCCACTCTGACAGCTGGACGAAACGCCAACAGAGAGAAATTTACATTTCTCTCTTTTCTATTTTTTTGAGGCCTGCCTGCATACAGATCTCCAATGTGAGAATATGCAGTGCAGAGCCTGTATTCTAAAATCAATTTTACTCGAGTAGAGCGATAGAGTCATTTTATTCTATGTACTATACTTTCGAGTGATAGAGTCGCATACCATCATAACTTAATTAGTATGACGTTAAAGCTGAGAAAAAAACAGGTTAAATGAAAAAAAAAATTTATTGCAATAGTAGCTTTGGTTACCGAGATAATCAAATTGCAACTAAGATTCTGTTCGCCGCCGCGCGGCTTCCCCCCCACCACCGCGACGCTCGGCCGGAGCAACGGCGCGGCCGCGCGCGCTGAATTCATATGTTTCGTCGGTCGTTTTAGACGAACTAAAGCATGTAGAGCTATTGGGTAAAATGTAATTATTTAGAGTATGATTTCAGCAAGCACTGTGCCAAATTTCAACTTGAAATATTAAGTATTTTCGGCGTAATCGTCGGTTGAAAAAATTTTTGTATCTCGGCTCCTATTGGTCCGATCTTAACAAAATTTATATCAAAATTCATGGTTTTTTATGTACTTCAATATGCATTTTGCCGCGATTCTCTCACTCCAAAATTGACCGAAATAAAAAAAATTTTTATTAGAAATGTTGCTAAATATTAATATTAAGAAAATTTATTTTTACCGTTTGTTAATTACGTCGTAAGCTGTCGATTAAACATAGTTTGATTCAATTATCGTTCCTGGATCGAATTGGACATCAATTTGAACTTTTCGGCTAAATAATTTTGCAACAAGACGCCATTTTAAGATATCGAGATCGGGCTTCAATTTTTACGTTGTCTGTACTAGAAGTCATCTTTGAGGGCTAATCCGATAAATAAAGATCATATTTCACAAAAACCATGGCAATGTGAAAATTGAAAAAAAATTTTTTTTATTTAACAATTTAGCCGGGAAAAACATTAATTATGCATTTCGGAATATATGTATCTTATAGAAAATTCAATGCTGATCAACTTTTGCCCCTACCTGTTTTTGCGTAAATTGAGTAACAAAAAGTTAATCAAGAAAAACGGAAAAAAAATGCATTTTGCTTACTTAATTTGCAATAATAACAATGTTCCCGATCGGGTCCGAAGTCGAGACTTTAGGGCTATTTTCAGTAAGTGGCTACCAACATATTTCAGCGATAAAATAAACTCTTGCACGAACGTCCTGTTAATAAGGTTTTGAACTCCCTGACTCCCGGACTAACTTGACGCCATGAATAAGCGCGTATATGTGTGTATGTGTATGTGCCGCGCGCTCGTATACACATACGATTTTAAAAACGTTACACATGCGTAAATATATATAGAAATAAGTATGTTATCCTATGAAAATCGATTAAATTCAATGCTAGTTTAAAAAGTTTTACATAACGCGAAGCGATAACTTATAGTTAAAAACATATTTTATCGACATTAATTCCTAAATTTCGTTTAATACAGAAATCGTAAGCAAACACTATCCTTGTACTGAGCTTTTAAAATTAATATACACACTTATATATACAAAATATGAATACATTATGTAGTACTGCATATAACAGAAAACATGAAATTTTCTTGTGTTTGTATGGCACTTATGAAAATTTAATTAACATGACGTGAAAGTTGAGGCAAAAACACATAAAATGAAAAAAAAGCATTGACGTAGGACCTTTGGTTGCCGAGAAATTAAATTTACATCTAAAAAACGTAATTTTCGGGTATTTACATTGCACCATGTAAATTTCATTGACACGACGTGAAAGTTGAGGAAAAAACACATAAAATAAAAAAAAGCATTACCGTAGGACCTTTGGTTGCCGAGAAAATCAATTTGCATCTAAGGTTCACGAAAGCCGCAGCGGCGGTCCCCCCCACCACCGCGCCGCCCGGCCGGAGCAGTCGCGCGGCCGCGCGCGCTGATCACGCATCCGTTCATCGGTCCTTTTACAAGAATTAAGTCCATTACAACTATCAAGAAAAATGCTATCATCTAGAGCATCATTTAAACAAGCATTGTGTGAAAATTCATTAAAAAATATTAAATAGTTTCGGTGTAATCGTCCGTTGAAAAAAATTTCGTATCTCGGCTCCTATTGGTTGGATCTTGACGAATTGTTGACGAAAATTCATGGGTTTTTAAATACTTTAAAATGCATTTTACCGCGTTTCTCTAACTTAAAAATTGGCGAAAATAAAAACTATTTATTGCTAAAAATGTTGTTAAACATTAATTTTAAGAAAATTCCTTTTTAGCATTTATTAAGTACGTCAAAAGCTATCGATTAAGTGCAGTTGGATCCGTTTATCGTTCCATGGGCAAATTTGAAATGAATTTGAAATTTTCGGGTAAATAATTTTGCAATAGGACGCCATTTTGAGATATACGGATCGTGCAACGATTTTTAGATTGTTTGTACTAAAAGTCATCATTGAGAGCTTATCCGACGAAAAAGATCTTTTTTTTGAAAAAACTGTGGCAATGTGAAAATTTGGAAAAATTTTTTTTTGATTAACAATTTAGCGATGAAAAAAGTTAATTTTGCATTCGGGAATACATGTGTCTGATTGGAAATTCAATTCTAAACAACTTTCCTCTCTACCTTTTTTTGCATAAAATGCGTTACAAAAACGTTATTCGCGGAAAACTAAAAAAAAGTGCTTTTTTGAAGTTTATTTTGCAATAATAACAATTTTCCCGATCAGGTCCGAAGTGTAGAATTTAGGGTTACTTTCAGTAGGTTACCACAAACAAATTTTGACTGTCAAAAAATCTTTTGAAGAAAGTGCACGACAAATTGCCAGGACTCCCGGACTATTAGCAGTATTCAAAAAGATAGGTAAAAAGAGGATATTGCACATGAAAATATACATAACATTCACTATAATTACTAATATTTTCAAAATAATTGTCGCTAATTATTTAGATTTGTTGTTTTTCAGGAATCTGCTTCACTTATTTTGAATAGAGTCTCATTGGGAAGATTTTGCATTCTGAATAAAACTTTTTAAGTACCCGGATCCAAAGAGATCATACAACAAGTAAGTAAAATTACATAAAATCACTATAAATTAATTAATATATAGAGTCATTAATAATGTACATATATATTTTGCAGGTGAAAGTGAAGTATTTTATGTATATATTAAGTAGAAAAATTTTTTTTGATGTAAAATTAAAATTAAAATTTTTTGTCAATCAAACAATTTTGTTTTCAGGCTTTACCCAGGCCTGACACCTTAACTTGCTTTTCAGCAACTTTCTAGGTTTTGTCCTAATAAATAATCCTAATTTATAACTTTTAGAATTAACGTTAAAAGCAATTAAATAACTTAATTTATTTATTAATTTTTAAATAATTTCTAATCTTTCTTACAGGAATCACCCATATAGTTTAACTTACAAAAAGATTTTTTTTACTACGAATATATTATTTTTGTTTTTAGCCTACTAATTGATAAAGGTTTTTTTCAGATTTAACACAGACATATAATTCCTTAAGCAGTTCTGTAAGCAGCTTACCTTTTGCAGACAGAACATCTTCATGAGGTGGCAACTCATCTTCAGCCGGCAAGACATTTTGTTGTGGCAAATCTGCTAATGATTTTGAAACTTCTTTTGTTGTTTGAGGAGATGAATTTTGAGATGGCGAGTTTTGTATTCCAGTATTCTCTATAAAATATTGAAAATTATATTGAAAATATTTAACCATAGGATATTATTTTATTTCTTACTAGATACAAAAACAGTTAAACGAATAAGGGCTCCAAATATACTACACAAAAAATAAGCCTATATCATATACTGGAGCATGTACACAGATCTTTCTTTCGCAGACAAACTCTACACAGATATTTACACAGCAGAAATACTGTACTGCAAATATATTTGTTTAATTCACTCCACTGTAAAACTAAACCACATTCCATGTATTATAGGCTTATATTTGTATAGAGCTTAAGAGTCCGAATAAGTGTATTGACTGCAGAATGTTTCCATATACTTACTTAAATTACTGTAGTTAATTAACTGCTCATATAGATATTTACGAATTTCTTTTCCATTCCATTGAAAAGTATTCCTCAATTTTGTAAATAATTGACTATGCGTCTCTTCGAGCCAAATCGTTTTATTTATACAAAATTCGCCAAACGTTTCAGGATATATGTATCCCCTCTTCAGTGGCTATATACAAGGTTATAAAATATTTGAAAATTCATTACAAAGTATAAATTTAAAGTTTAAATTAATTACAAATTATTGAAAAAATCTTTACCTAATATGTAAAAAACCTCCATCTTTCACATAGTAAAAAGACAAGGAATATCGCATATGGCGCTATAATTAAAACGTACAAATTTAATTATAAAATTGAAATTTACAAAACTTTTTTTAATAAAAAATTAACTTACAGGATTTTGACTCGAGAATTATAAAACAGTACGGTTTTTTACCGGTGCCATTAGATGGCAATATGGCACCGGCCGAGGCTGGACAACAACTAGTGTCTCGACTGAAATTCGGACTATATAAAGCCCGCAATACATACATCAAACGCAGAACACATACTATGAATACAACAATTATATATGTAACAAACTATAATGCAACATACGTTGGCGACGGATATTTCGAGCTTCATCCGTGTATCAAGAACGTATAACAGAACAGAGGTGGCACGTCTACTACTCAAGTGACAGAGCGGGGAGCCCAAGCCGCGTCGCAAGAAACGCTCCTACCATGACTGTATGACTATATAGTATACAGTATGGCCAGCGCGTTACCAAGGCAACCCGGTCTCCCCGACCTCCCACTGGGCTGTTCCGCTCCGGCTCGCCAGCCAATCACTATCGAGCATGTGTTGGCTGAGTTGAAGAGAGCTCGAAGCGGCATGACACCTCTACCTGCATGCTAGGCTCCTAATACAGTCTGCTCGCCACCGAGCCTCCGCAATCCCATTATTTACAAGTTAAAATTTATTTGGACTATTTTTTAGATTAGATATAACATTTTTATAACTTGCCTTGAGGCGACACGTATCCTCAGCTCTACTAAGCGTGCCATCAAAAAACTGGATATGGAGCATTTCTGAAAAGCGTCTACGAAACATAGACGCCTCTCTATTTATTATTTTAATATTGTTAAAATCAAAACTGTGTCCCGTCTCCAACGCATGCACCGCGAGGGGAGAGTTTAGATCCTTTTTCTCTATACATCTCTTGTGTTCGTATTGCCTAGCTTTCAACGGCCGATACGTTTCCCCAATGTACGTAGAATCGCAATCGGAGCAGTCGATCTTATAAACAACGTTTCTTGTATCATTCACAGCAGTAGGATCTTGGCCAAGCTTTATAAATTTATTAAACTTATCAGTAACAGTATTGGTGAGACTCATGTCATTTCTTTGCAAAACAGACTTTAATTTGTTATTAAATCCTTCGTAGTAGGGAAACACCGCATATCTTTTTCCAGAGTTAGGATTAGAATTATTGTTTTTAATAATATGTGAATGCGCACTACCTGCATCCGCACCTTCCAATGTGGCCTTAGAAATGCACAAATTGCGAGCAATGCGTTTTTTACTAAATTTTTCTATGAAATCTGGAGGATAGTCATTAGCTATGAGAATTTTTTTGCATTTTTCGATATTTTCACCGTGAAACCGCGGATCCGACAATAATATCGCCCTATCAAATAAGTTGTACATTATTGCTATCTTTTGGTTTTTTGGATGGTGAGAGAAATAGTTTATGTATCTAGAGGACGCGGTATTTTTTTGAAACCAATTAGTAAAAACATGGCCACTTAAATCATGAATAATAGACATATCAAGAAAATTTATACTATTGTTTACTTCAATTTCGTGCGTAAATTGAAGGGAATTGTTGTAGCTATTAAATATAGATAGCACAAAATCAATTTTCTCTCTGTCCAAAACCAAAAGACAGTCATCCACGTATCTGCAAAAAAGTCGAACGCTAGATTTTGCAATACCCAGACAATGTTCCTCGAGATCCTCCAAAACCATATTTGCAAAAACAGGGCTCGAGCAAAATCCCATCGCAGCGCCTGAAATTTGTTTATAGAATTTGCCATCAAAGACAAGATACGTACAATCGAGAAGAATTTTTATACCATCAATAAATTCACTCTTCGACATACAATTCAAACATGAGAGCCATTTCCATCTCTTTTCAATCGACAGTATAATTGCTTCCTTTGGCAAACTCGAAAACAACGAAACAACATCGAAGGATACGAAACAGTGTTGATCAGAAATATTCATATTGATGAGATTATTTTTCAGTTGCATACTATTTTTTATGTGTGAAGCCGGTAAAGGAAAATGTTTTGTTAGTAAGACGGATATGCATTTATCAAGAAAATAAGTTGGGCTATTAATTGCTGAAACTATAATTCTAACGGGATTGTCCGGTTTATGGATTTTTATCAGGCCATACGCTTTCGGGAGCGATGTGTGCTCAATGCCCTTAGAGGAAAGACCTCTAAAGGCCTCATCGCACTCTAGAACGCCCCGTGTACTCCAAAGGTCAATGAGTTTTTTAACCCTCTTTTTAATCCCCGCAGCGGGGTTGACTTTTACAAGTCTATAAAATCTCTCATCGCTTAGGGCTTCATTAACCTTCGAGATATACACGTTTCGATCCACCACTACCGTAGCATTGCCCTTATCTGCTCTAGTGAAAAATAAATCAGGATTGCTTTTTAGAAACTGTTTTGTACGTCTAATGTTATGAGACATAATCCGTTCATGATAAGGCACATGCGTCTTATTTTTAATCTGTGAGTTTAATATAGAAATAACCCCATCGCGTAATCCTCCGTCTATATTTCGATTAGAATTTCAAATATTTTTTCATTAGAATTTCAAATATCAAAAGTGTTAGAGAATTTTTTAAATTTATTTCTGCTAATTATCCAATCGAGGTAAAACGTCTAGTGAGCAAAGTAATGTCAGTACAAGGGGAGGCTCTAAGATGCACGTGCAAATTAAAGTTTTTGTTAGAGTGTCGAGAAAAAGACCTTGTGCCAAAACATATTTCCAGGATGAACGTGCGTAGGACTTTCATGGAGAGATAACTGGCACTTACAAGGACGCACGAAGAGACGCTCGACGACGACGCAGATATAGTTGGCGGTAGCTAGGGCTGAGGCGAGGGGCCTTAGCACGACTCGTGAGGACACAGGCGTCGGCGGTGTTGGCGAAGAGGACCTCGACAAAGACGCAGGGATGTCGGTGGCGGCGACACTCGCAAGAAGCCTCGACGGAAAGCTCAGATGGGGCAACGGTAGCAGCGGGTCTGCTCCACAAACGTACTCTTGTCCGGTGCAGGTGCAGCGTTATGGCTTCGTGCGGACGCTCACATGCGGGAGACAGCGATTACGCGAGTTACGTAAAGCCCGAATCAAATCTGACGCGATCACGTCACTCTTGGAGCGATAATGATTCTGGCTTCTATCATCGTCAATACCTGAGCGTGCATTTCTTCTTCTAGCTTTCTGGAAACCGGATAATACCTCTACTTAATTGCCTTGGAGTCGCCCACATCGATAGTGTGCTGAATAAGCTGTGTGCAATCCAATTACGAAAAGTAACTTCTTTTTCAGTTGAAAGCATTTTATTCAAAAGTACTCGACCAGGGCAGCAAACTCTAAAGGTACAGTTCCCTCTATTTGTAGGATGTTCTAACAAGGAAGAACATGCAGTTTCCAGTTGAGTGTGGGGATTTCCAAATAATTAAGATGCAATACACAATTTCAGGAGAATTTTATAATTTTTTACAATATTTAATTAATTTTTGTAATCAATTGCATCTAACATTTTTGAATCTTAATTATTTGGAAATCTCCACACTCATCTGGAAACTACATGTTTTCAAAGCAGATCTGGACATGCCAGAGAGCTTTCGGATGCCCAAATTCAACTAGAGCCTGTGGTGAATGAAAAAAATGGAATTTATGGATTTTGGCCTTCAAGGACATGTTGTACCTGGAATATGGTATACGTAAAAATTGTTTTATGTTGATAATATTATTCATAAGCTAATACTATTATATAAAACATTATTTAAACAATGTTAAGTTAATAAAAACATAAAATTCAACTTTACATTTTTTAACATTATATAAAGTCCTACGGCGTTATTAATTTTCAAATCTATTTGTTATTAATTTAAACTATATTTCAAAATTCAAAACACACGAAGAGAATTACGATGTTAATTTCGAAAGACTGTATTTTGAATGCGTGCTGTAATCTAGTAACACAAGTCAGCAGTGTTACTTATTCGGCAATCGCAAAACTTTTAAAACTGATTATGAAGCGTTACACTTTAAGATTTGGTCAACATATTCAGGCTTTAAAAGAGTCGAATTGGCCTCATTTTAATTAGTCTCGTGTTTAATTCCGAACTCCGTACCTCGCGGTTCGTAAATGTGCGGAAATTTTGTCGTACTACCAAGTACTCAATAAGTGATATTGTAATCGGAAAATATCGTGAAAGGAAATACATAAGAAATTATACTAAAAGCAAAACTGAGAGTGCATCATTTTCAACAACCTATCTCCCATTATTTCAAATACGACGAGTAAGCAGAAAGAAAAAGACGATTACAGCAGAAGCAGCAAAACAAGACAAGAGAAACGGGGAAAGGTAAGTCAAATAATTATACTAAAATACATATCAGAGCGGGTAGCGAGTCTAAACCTAGCCATTTGTCATAATTCTATAAACGCTCTCAATAAATAATTAAAATACATACATTTCTCAAAACACATGTCCTACCCATGAGGTGAGAGTGTAGGTGGGACATAACACTGTTATTTCCGAAGAAGGAAGAATTTCTCAGCCGAAAATAAAGCGAGAAATATCTAATGCTAAAATTTTACGGAGCTGGAAAGTCGCACTGTTTACGTCACCGCACGCTTTCGAGCGACCGCGCGATGTAAACACGGGGAGTGTTCGTCTCGTATCTCTGCTGCGTTCGACTTGCGCGCGCTATGACTTGATTCCTTGAACTTTGTCTCCAAAACTTTTCCATTGACGCTACGTGCGTCACGCCTTAATTCCCAACAGTAGCTAAAAAAATATTTAAAACCACGAAAGAGAAAGGTGGGCGCCAATATATAACGGGGTGGCTAGTTCCGTTATAATTGGGGGGACTGCTGTTCCCGTTTCCACCCGAGAGACTAGGTGGTGGCGATGCGCAGCGACGGCGAGCCTTGGCGACTTGGCGCGGCTCGTGAAGACACAGTCGTCGGCGGTGTTGGCGAAGAGGGCCTTGGCGAAGACGGAGCCTCGACGGAGAGCACAGCTGGGGCGATGATGGCAGCAGGTCTTCTCCACAAACGTACTCTTGTCCGGTATAGGCGCGGCGTTATGGCTTCATGCGGACGCTCACGGGCGGGAGACAACGATCATGTGAGTTTAGGGAAAGCCCGAAACAAATCTAACGCGAGCGCTTAATTATCAAACCTGCATCACGTTTTTATTTACATTCTAATTAGACCTAGATTAACCTAGATTAATTCATTAAATACTGTAATGAGTGATTGCTACATGATATTTGAATATTATGTGTTCGTCATGTCGCGCACGGTAGACGTCGTACGGTGAGAGACGCTATGAGAAGAGCGAGGAGTAGGCTAGCGCGTGAGAGATAAGGGATTCAACCGAACCGTGCTCATATAGAAACGTAGTAAACGTAGATAAACCGCCTAAATTCAGAGACTTGAAGTCTCAACAGGGAGCTTATTCAGTGGAGCCGCACATATTATCATTTGCGTATCTTGGAGAAAGATGCCTTCCCATCGCAACTCTCCTTAAGTGATTAATTTCGTGAGTTTATTTGTATGTCATGAAAAGTAGCGGTGGAAGACACGACTTCTTGTGCTCATGTAAAAAATACAAGGTAAAGTTTGAGCTCTTTTGGTCCATGCATATCTTTTAAATTTTATGGCAAAGAAAACAAATATTCGAACAGTGCTCAATGATCTTCCAAGGTTTCGATGTGGTTTGTACAAAATCTAGACCCTTTCAATTACAAGTAATTTTGCAACCAACACTAAAAAAATATTTCAGATTTATCTATTTAACCATTATAAATAAAAATTTTTAATAAATTTTTATTATTAAGCATACTCCCTTAAATTTGTAGTGTTGAATTCCTAACAATTGCTGCATTATTTCTCAACATTTCTACAAGATTCTTGAAGAAATGTATGTGTGAATATGTGCGTGTCACAATATTCAAAGGCTCTATCCCTCGGTTTTTTTTTTTAAATTTTAAGAAAGAATCTATCGATCTCTCCGAGGCAAGTGTTGGGAAAAAGGTAACATTAATTTTAAACCATTTTTCCTATTGTTTCAACGTTTCGGTGAACATTGTCACCCTCTTTAGGAAACTGTCAATTTTTTTCGAATAAATCAATGAGTACAATCAAAAATATTACAACAAATAACTAACGATGACTTACATGTAGAGGAACACGACAGCCGATGGAATCAGGCGGAATTTCAGGCGGGGGAAGGAGGAGCGAGAAGCAAGAAGATGGACACTGTTATTGTTCCAGCTTCCGCAGCTACTGTTTCGATAGTTTCAATAGGTGTAGCCAGCGCTTTTACATGATGCTAAGAACCCATCGAGTGGAGCAGCATGTGAGCTACTTATGGAGAACACGTTCTTTCAATTTAACAACAAAATTTTACAAACAACATTTTGATACTCCATTGGGCTTTCCGATCTCGGGATTATTCGCTGATTTAGTCATGTATGATCTCACGGATCATACATGATCAGACGGACTGCATCCCGAAACATTCGTGGATATCCATATTTTTTTATCCTTATGTAGATGATATTATTACATGCATTTCAAAAACAAAGCTTGATGAAATACTTAATATATTTAATTCTTACAATAGCTGTTTACAATTTACACATGAAATTGAAAGAAATAACTCCATACAGGAAAAATAATGTCTGATTGGTACACCAAACCCACCTTTTCTGGTAGATATTTGAATTATCATTCACAACATCCTGAATCTCAAAAAATTGCCAAGGTGTACAATATTGATAAAGCTATTAAATTGTCGGACACATGTTTTCATAAGAAAAATATCAATATTGTAAAAAAATTACTAGCTGATATAATTAGTTGACAGGATAATAATTATCCTGTCAACTTTACCAATAAATATATAAAAAAATTTATTGGCAAAATAAATTCGAGTACACAGTATCAACGTTGCAATAATGACACTAATTTCCGAAACATTGTTGCTTTACCCCCTATGTTAAAAGGTTTTACGAACAGATGCAACATTCATTAAAAGAAAAATATATTGCAACTGTGCCAAAAATACACAATCACATGTGTAATATTATAATTAAAGGAAAAGATAATAAAGACAAACAGTTGGAAAAGAATGTTGTATATAAGCTGCAATGTAATGACTGCACGGCTACATATGTAGGCCAAACCAAAAGAAGTATTTGTACATGCACTAAGGAACATAGAAAATCGGAAAATAACGTCATAAATGAACACAATAGTAAATTCAACCATAGTTTCAATTTCAATGAAATAAATATGAAGGATAAAGAAAGTAATTTAAACAAAAGGCTTGTTTCAGATATGTTAAATATTCAAATGCAAGATTATGGTATAAATAAAATGGAAAACACACAAAAACTCAATAACGTGTACACACACTTATTACACCGTTTGAAAAACAAAACGAATTATAGGCGACTCTAAACTTGTGCATATGCGTGAGAACGACTAGTGTGACGTCACTCGTAAACAGACCGTTCGAAAAATTAGCGTGACTCCTCCTTGATATAAAAGCGCTGGTTACATCTATTGTTTCCTTATTATCGAAACAGTAGCTGAGGAAGCCGGCATTTTTCTCAGAATATAATAGTGAATCAATATAAAAAATATTTTTGATGTACCTGTTGACGAAATAATATGCCTTTCTTCGCCAGATTTCGCACCAAAACCATTGATTGTTGAAACTGAACATTATCGTCAGCAGTACCATGTACAACATAAAACATCTTATTACGTAGGTTTTCGACTTTGTTATGAACGTTTGCTTCAATATATCCTTGATAATTTGCAGTAAAGTTTGAAGAGCCCATGTATCTTTCGGTATATGCAGAATCTATACAAAAAGAAAAATGTATTAGTCAAAAAACATGTATTACTATTAAATGAACAAATACACACACACGCACGCACTCACGTACACAATAGTTCGGGAGTCAGGGAGTTCAAAAGCATATTACCACGAAGTTCGTGCAAGAGATTATTTTATCATTGAAATATGTTGGCAGCCACTTACTGAAAATATCCCTAAAGTCTCAACTTCGGACCCGATTGGGAACATGGTTATTGTTGCAAAATAAGTTACCAAAATGCATTTTTTTCAGTTTTTCTTGATTAACTTTTTTGTTACTCAATTTACGGAAAAACAGATAGGGGCAAAAGTTGATCAGCATTGAATTTTCTATAGATACGTATATTTCGAAATGCAAAATTAATGTTTTTCTCGGTTAAATTGTTAAATAAAAAAATTTTTTTTCAATTTTCACATTGCCATGGTTTCTGTAAAATATGATCTTTATTTATCGGATTAGCCCTCAAAGATGAGTTTTAGTACAGACAACGTAAAAATTGAAGCCCGATCTCGATATCTTAAAATGGCGTCTTGTTGCAAAATTATTTAGCCGAAAAGTTCAAATTGATGTCCAATTCGATCCAGGAACGATAATTGAATCAAACTATGTTTAATCGACAGCTTACGACGTAATTAACAAACGGCAAAATAAATTTATTATTATTTTGGTCAATTTTGGAGTTAGAGAATCGCGGCAAAATGCATCTTGATGTACATAAAAAACCATGAATTTTCATATAAATTTTGTTAAGATCGGACCAATAGGAGCCGAGATACAAAAATTTTTTCAACTGACGATTACGTCCAAACTACTCGATATTTCTAGTTGAAATTTGGCACAGAGCTTGCTGAAATCATACTCTAAATGATTACATTTTACCCGATAGCTCTATATGCTTTAGTTCGTCTAAAACGACCGACGAAAAATATGAATTCATCGCGCGCGGCCGCGCAGCTGCTCCGGCGGAGCGGCGCGGTGGTAGGGGAAAACGGCGCGGCGGTGAACAGAATTCATACACCTTAGTTGCAATTTGTTTATCTTGGTAACCAAAGCTGCTATTGCAATAAATTATTTTTTCATTTAACGTGTTTTTTTCTCAGCTTTAACGTAACACTAATTAAGTTATCATAGGTACAATGCAAACACTACAAATTACCAATTATTCTGAAAAAGAATCTTTTTTGGCTATATACACAACCTTTGTACGCATGCATTGTACTGCTATAATCATAAAAATATTTAAATTTACCATATAATGGTCGGGTAGTGCAATATATGCGTATAAAGGTTGTGTATGTAGCCAAAAAAGATTCTTTTTCAGAATAATTGGTAATTTGTGGTGTTTGCATTGTACCTATGATAACTTAATTAGAATTACGTTAAAGCTGAGAAAAAAACACGTTAAATGAAAAAAAAATTTATTGCAATAGCAGCTTTGGTTACCGAGATAAACAAATTGCAACTAAGGTGTATGAAAAAGCAGCTGCGCGGCCGCGCGCGATGAATTCTTATTTTTTGTCGGTCGTTTTAGACGAACTAAAGCATATAGAGCTATCGGATAAAATGTAATCATTTAGAGTATGATTGCAGCAAACTCTGTGCCAAATTTCAACTAGAAATATCGAGTAGTTTCGGCGTAATCGTCAGTTGAAAAAATTTTTGTATCTTGGCTCCTATTGGTCCGATCTTAACAAAATTTATATGAAAATTCATGGTTTTTTATGTACATCAAGATGCATTTTGCCGCGATTCTCTAACTCCAAAATTGACCAAAATAAAAAAAATTTTTTATTAAAAATGTTGCTAAATATTAACATTAAGAAAATTTATTTTTGCCGTTTGTTAATTACGTCGTAAGCTGTCGATTAAACATAGTTTGATTTAATTATTGTTCCTGGATCGAATTGGACATCAATTTGAACTTTTCGGCTAAATAATTTTGCAACAAGACGCCATTTTAAGATATCGATATCGGGCTTCAATTTTTACGTTATCTGTACTAAAAGTCATCTTTGAGGGCTAATCCGATAAATAAAGATCATATTTTACAAAAACCATGGCAATGTGAAAATTGAAAAAAAAATTTGTTTATTTAACAATTTAACCGAGAAAAACATTAATTTTGCATTTCAGAATATATGTGTCTTATAGAAAATTCAATGCTGATCAACTTTTGCCCTTACCTGTTTTTGCGTAAATTGAGTAACAAAAAAGTTAATCAAGAAAAACTGAAAAAAATGTTCTTTGGTAACTTATTTTGCAATAATAACCATGTTCCCGATCGGGTCCGAAGTCGAGACTTTAGGGATATTTTCAGTAAGTGGCTACCAACATATTTCAGTGATAAAATAAACTCTTGCACGAACTTCGTGGTAAAATCCTAGGACTCCCGGACTACAAGCACGCATACATATGCGTGATTCTCTGTAAGTTCATCTAGCCGAGAATTTTTATTTATGTAAAATTTGATAAATTTCTTCTTTTTAGTGTCACATTCTTGGATTTTTCCAAGTTCTTTCCTCCATTAAATTTCGAACTATATGTGGCCACAGTAGGGATTTAAAGAATTATTTCATTTTGTGCAAATTTTCAAAAATTTTCATAGCTCCTAAGGGAAACATTTATCATCGAAAACGCCTAAAGCACTTTTTCAAGGAAATTTCCTGTATATTTTAGGAAAAGTACTTATAGTACTTATAGTATATATTCATTCATACATATATATAGTAGTATACCCCGTACTATGGCGCGTCACAACAAACACCCACCACCGCACCCAAAGCAGTGGAGGAATTGGTATTGACGCGTCATAGCCCGGGGCGGGGAGGGAGGCGTGGAGGAGGGCTCCAGGTGAGAAGAGGGGGTATTTGATTGGGGAGGAGAACCACCGGGGAGGAAGGGGTTATAGAGGGAGAGGGAATGTGGCCATACCTTGTAATTGTGGAGGGGGTTTTAATTTTTTTATTATAATAACGATTATGAATGTGAAAAAGAGATGGATTATGGGCTTAAAGGTTAATAAAATATACAGTTTGATTAATTTTCCAACCTTTTATTGAGCATATTTATTAAATTGTACATATGTAACGAAGTCAGCTCATAAAGCAAATTTTCAATTTCAATTTTTTCAAGCTCGGAAGAGTATTGATGATATTGTTTACAATAACCGTCAACATTTGTTTTGAATGTAGTAAGTACTCTATCATCGATTAAATTAACATATTTTTTCTCAATTCTCGGTGTAGTAAACGAGATTCCTCCATATAATCTTTACATTTATTTATAATGAAATGTGCAATATTTTTCACAACCTCGCTCACACTACCGCCTGTTACTTCGAAACACCATATACGCAAATCAATACATTTATAAATATCATTGTTTAAACACTCAAATGTTGATTCATCCAGCGTAATGGATTCTTCAAATCTTCTCGACACCTTGGGATGATTGTGAAGTACACGATGATCCTACCATGTTGATCGTTTGTAAATTTGAGTTTTTAACCAGGACCGTTAACTGTAACGTGCTTTTGATAATCAGCTTCTCCATAAACGTATTTTGAGATGGCTGAGAAATAACCCTTGAATTCTACCCAGCTGTCTTCTGAGAATGTTATATACCATTGATGTCACTATTTAACAATCTTACTACTGGTTTGTAGTCCTCGTCCTCTACAGAAGCGTATTCCATGCATACGATAATTTTGTTTGAACATGTGTTATCTAACCCGTATAAAGCACAAAATAACATTTTGGATACAAAGCCATTCTTGTAGGCACGTCTTGACTGTTTTCTGGACGACTGACAAAGTAGTACTAATCATGAATCTTTACGGTACAGTTTGAAATGTTGAAATTATAGTGCGAGGGCCTCGAACAAGCCTCGAAGTAGGGGTCGAGAAAAAGTCATAATGCTGATTCAAATCCTCGTTTGACTCGGCACTTTTCACATTACAATAACGACATCTTAGAAAGATAGCAGCTTTGTAAACATTTGACAATGCACCGACCATTTCCTACGAAAGCCTCATCACCTCTTTTCGCCCATCGCACATAGCGTCTGACTATGTCATCATTTTTTTACAGGTTGTCAGAGAAATTATTGAGAAATTTATTGTAACCTAATCCATCGCTCATATAACGCAGAAACAATACACTATTGACCGCATAAGTCGGAGGAATCATTCTAGCGAAGTTGTTTACAATTTTTTCGCAATCGGTTGATATGGTCCGGTACGAACGGAGGTAGACCAAAGCTATCAAAATAAAACGCATTACAAGATTTATCGATATACAGAGCGACCCAATGCACACCCGATCTCGTGTGATCATCCGTATTGACGATGAATACAGCCGGTTTCGTCCAAACTCTCGGTATTTGATCGGCTGGGAATACACCGATAGTATGCGAACGAATTTTCGTCATATTTTTCAATATTTGCAGACTATCCTTTGCAAATGCTACTTATAGTGGTACATCTATTCAGAGAGAACCATGATTTAAACCTTTATGCATAGTGCGGCAGAACATAACGACATCTATATATAAAAATTTTAACTACTAAAATCCACTATAACTTGACGAGATGCGTCGATTTATAAAATGTTTTTATACTCCGGGTATAGAATACAGTTGACTATTCCCGTTAAGGGTTTGCTAAAACGCACTTCCCACCGAATACTACCATGCTTGATGAGGTTCCAGTGACCACCATCATTCGCCGATAAATCTGGAGTTAGATCAAAGGCAAAGAGGCAATATCCGTGTGGGTAGGAATCGCGAGTTATTTGATTACCCTCGTTGAAAAAATGTATACCTGTACCAGAGTATAGGGTATGGTACGCATCTACGTACAGATTTTTTGTTGTAAAATCGGGTTGCAATGGCTTTGAAGGCACCTGTACTCCGTCAACATACGAACATAAAAAAGTTTATATTAAAGTGTTCGAAATCGAACGGATTGAGCATTCGATCACCATTAAAAGTTTTATTATTGATAAAACCAATGATGATTCTTTTCGGTAGTTGGCCCAGTACAATGTTATCTAAAGTCTCACCGTGTACACCACTATGCATATTGCTTTAACCTCCACCCTCGTTAGAGGATATTTAGCAGTTGTTTTCGAGAGTGATTGAGCGTGTACCAGGACTGATTTTTATACGTCTAACAAGATTTGCCTCTTCGATATGTACGGTAAAAGTACCGGCAGGATCTACCAGGCAAAAACTAGCTCGAGCTTTCACTAAACGTACTCTCACTTCAACACCATTGATTAGAAGTCTCTCTTGATTGAAGACATCTGTATGCACATGACCAATCAGGTCAATAAATTTATCATGAGCTAATAATTTCCGTCTTTCAACAAGTCCTTCATTAGAATTTTCCGTATTGTTCATATTTCCAGCGGTATCATCACGCCATAGAACAGTAGAAAGATGAGAGGTTTTTGCGGCAGGTCCATAATTCAGTAATGTTTCAATAATGTTGACCATATTTCTGTAATGTTGAAAGACTCTCAATCATCTACAGGTAAACTTTCTTCAGTCACAGTAGATTTTAAACTAACACGAAGGCTGAGCATACCAAATCAATGTATTCATCACTGTTACCAGGGATTACAAATTCTATCGATGAATCATCAGTCAAAGATAATATTGGTTTGTACTGAATCCAATGCGAATCTATTGTCGTTTGAGTTGGTGGGATTTCAAATAGTAACAGCTCTGACTTCAGACATTCGCAAGAATGAGTGTGCAAAAATGCCATTTTTTAACTGTCAAAAATATCTCTAGTATTCCTGTTTTTACGTCTTTTTCCGGTAGTCACCTTCCTCCTGCTTTTCTGGTTCTTCCTCGTCGTTTTCTTCTTACTCCTCTTCGTCTTCTTCTTCTTTTTCTTATTAATGGTCTTCCTTACACTTTTCTTGTTTATTCGAGCAGCTACACCACGTCTTCTTATTCTCCTACCATGGACTGTTGTAGGTGCAACGAGCGCTTGCAACTGAGAAGGATAACCGTAGCGTGACATTTTACATCCAGATCCCTCCATCAGTTTATATTTATATATTTTCTTCAGCCTTTCTTTTTAGAATCTCACCAGATTCTCTCACACGACTGCGAAGTGACTCTTTGACGGGTGTATTACGCGTTGCAACGTCGGATATAATGCCTGTACGTACAGCTTCTTTTCCCACAGCTCTAGCACCCCGATTGATGAGTGGAAGGACTCTCCAAAATATACCGGCTAAGCGGCTAAGCTGGCGTCATCTTGGTTACAGAGTGTTTACTATGATTGAATGCATTAATAATATTCTGCAATACATCGATGTATTTTCATATATTTTTGTGAGTAAAATATCGCCAAATCCGCTCTTTAATGGTACGTATTAGTCTTTCTGCTGTAGCTGCTTTTGTATCAGGGCTACATGCTCTCCTGTGTGTGATACCATTATCATGTAAAACTAACTGGGTTTCACGACCAACAAATTCTTTACCCCTGTCCGTTTGAAGACATGTTGGCCGGCGACCATTGCTTCTTGATAACACACGCAAAAAAGCTTCGGCTACATTTCATGAAGTTTTTTTCTTGATCGGTTCTACCCAGCTATATTTACTGATTACATCAATAATAATGAAAACGTAACAATATCCATCATTGTAATTTCTTAAGGATCTTAAATCCATCAGATCAGCCTCCCACACATCGTCCAAATTTCTCGAGCCACTTTATAATACATAATAATATAAAACGAATAGCATGGAAAAGTTTATCAACAGCTGTGTATGATGCCGGATGCGATGGTGTATACTAAATCTTTTCAAATCTTACTCCTGTACGATTTATTTTTTTACGTATTTTTCATACTCTTTTTTGTAACTTCTTTCGCTGGTTTCAATAATTTATCCTCTTTCTTCAACTCTTTGTCCTGACTCTTATTAGAAGTTTTCATAGATTTTTTTCTACTTTTTTCTTTCTTTTTTGCAGTCCTTTCTTGATCCGTGAAAATAATTTTTCAAAAGTTATTTTGCTTACCATACAGCAAGCTGTCATCATAGCCACTATTCGCTCATCCGGGGGTGTTTCACTAGTGAGCATTCGTTTAAATGCATATTCAGCTAATGTACGATCAGCTTTGCGTCGATCAGCATTTTCATAGGTATAAGCTATATCATGCTGACGACATGCTATATCCAATGGGTTAATACCAATGTCACCACGCTCGATACGTCCAGCGAGTTTTGTACCCGGTCCGCAAAATTTATACCCGGGAACATGCACTCCAAAAGGTAGTAGGTTTATTAACTCATCTAATACACTATTCTTTACTTCTTTATCTTGTTTTTCTTTCTCTTCTTCGCCGAGGACTCTGGTGTTTTGCTTTGATTCCCGCTCAAACGTCTCCATGCTGTGATTTCAGAATTGCTCACACCTACTTTTCTCTTCTTTTTTTTAATAGTAATTTGATCACCTAGATTTACACTCGTGTCGCTCTCATCACCAGCGTCTGAAACACTACTGATGTCATTTCGAGAATTGTTTACACCATTGATGTTTGGAATTTCATGACGCGGCGTTCGAAAACCATCTGGTGTAGAATTTTTTTTTCAACCAGGTTTTGTATCCTGGTTTTTTGTATCCTGGTTGCCACTCTGCGTAGTAGATAATAATATGCTCGATTGGGGTATCGCACATGCGATCAATATCTCTCAGAAATTTTTTAACAAACACCGTTTTACCACAGTAAAACGGTGCACAGTAAAACACTGTAGGACCGCACAGCATGGATGTGAACGGATGTTTCCATCGTGTGTCCATAACTATTACTGTCATGCGCAGCACCTTGCACATCTTTGAGAAGTATTGTTAATAAAAGTAGTCTTATTCTACTGCCATCTATGATTTTAAAACCTAAATTAAATGAAAATATACTATTATTGTATAAAGAATTGATAAATGGCAAATAATAAAAAGTAGTGGTATGTGAATAGGAAAGGCAAAAGGAAGAAAAAATAACCCTTGATATATCTAAAACTACATTTATTCAATATTAATTTATAACAATTTCTGTAATTTTTTTACAAGTATTGGTGTAAGCGATCACGCGCTATTTGCTCCCACTCTCCCCGACGAGCGGCTTTATGAGCATATAACCATGTATCACAAATGAATTGTTAATTTTTCTTGAAAAAGTGCTCGTTTTTCCATATTTTTATACATTAATTTTAAGCCGTAGTAAACTCAAGCGCACTATTTCCTTTATAATGTAAAAATAATTTTAACTTATTAGCTTCATCGCACATATTATCAAATAAATTTTCATCTTTGAGAATAGCAACGCATACCCGAGAAGGGAGAAAAATTTGAAGTTCGTTGTCGGGTTCAGCCACGATCTTCTTTCCAAAACGTGTTTTTACCACTCTTAACACTGTTACCATGTATGCTCGGTCGATCTCCAATTCAGACACCTTCTTCGACAGGAGAAACCCAGAATTCGCAATTTTATTTTACGAAAAAACTTGCCGTCCCGTCCTATCATAGATAACGATGGATACCATCTTCAAATTATGCAAGGTTAATAAATAAGGTAAGTAAATGTGCTATTATCCTCATTTCATGAAATATATAATATATGTCCAGGACAATCATTTACAATTAAATATGAGATTTAAATATTCTGTCCATACAACAAATTGATCTCACATCTATAGGACAAAACAGGAACAAAGTCTAGCATGTAGAACGCAATTTTTTTTATGGAAAAACTTGCCGTCCCGTCCAATCATAGATAATCGATGTATTACCAAATGTCAGTATAATCAATAATATCACCAATTTTTAATAATCAACAATTTTTAATATAGTTCATTCATCTTCCTATTATCCTGTAATGGGTACTACTCAATTATGTTAAACTGTGAGAACAATAGCCTCAAATGATAATTACAGTTCTATTTTGTAAGTAAAAACAGATTTAAAATTAAAATCTGCAAACTTATAAATATTAATATTTTGAAAAGAGTCTATCGATCGCTCCGAGGCAAGTGTCGGGAAAAAGGTAAACTTAATTTTAAACCATTTTTCCTTTTGCTTCAACGTTTCGGTGAGCACTGTCACCCTCTTCAGGAAACTGTCAATATTTATTTGAATAAATCAATAACACAATAAAATTGTTACAAAAAGTGAATAACGACGACTTACATGTAGAAGAGCACAACAGCCGATTGAATCGAATGTCCTCTTCCCCAGCCGATCTCAGGCGGGGGAAGGAGAAGCGAAAAAAAAGCAAGGAGACGAACACTGTTATTGTTCCCGCTTCCTTAGCTACTGTTTCGATAATAAGGAAACAATAGGTGTAGCCAACGCTTTTATATCAACGAGGAGTCTCGCTGATTTTTCGAACGGTATATTTACAAGTGACGTCACGGTAATTGCTCTGCCGCATATGTACAAGTTTTAGAGTCGCCTATAATCCGCTTTGTTTTTCAAACGGTGTAATAAGTGTGTACACACGTTATTTAGTTTTTGTGTGTCTTCCATTTTGTTTATACTATTGTCTTGCATTTGAATATGTAACATTTCTGACACTAGCCTTTTGTTCAAATTACTTTCTTTATCCTTTATATCTATTTTATTGAAATTGAAACTATGGTTGAATTTACTATTGTGTTCATGTATGACATTATTTTTTGACATTATTTTTTGACATTATTTTTGGTTGAAGAATCTCACAGACGTAGACACACCAGCGAATATAATTTCTGTAACTGCATTAGGACAAAAATTCAATCCTAATTGTGATCTTAATAATAATCTAATTTTTGAATGCATAAAAAATTTAGAAAATTTAATTAGAAGTAATAGTATTCCAGAAAACACTGCAAATAATATAATCTCTTTCGGATTGAGGTTCGTCAAACTCCTCATCTTCGACCCATCGTTTGACGTGTCCATCAATCCATTCGATTCTATCAGTTACATACCGTCTGCAACTTGCAAGTTCGTCAACAACTTCAAAATGCAATTTATTGCATTCTTCCTGGATTTTGTTGTCGAACTTGCTTATAGTAGTCTCTGCTACTTTCAGACGTTCCAGTATCTCTGAAAATTGATTTTTTTTATGAGAACTTATAATTGGTGATAAATCAAACTTTTTAGGGTTCAAGTGACCCTTAATTCCAGAACAACTGGAATATATACAATCAAATTTTTTACAGATTATGAATCATTTAACTCTCCAGCATACAAATCAAGCTTTGGATTTACATCGAAGTTATAAATTTTCCCCTCCTGACGGCTATTATTCAGTCCCAAATCTAAATGAACCACTTTTTGTGATTTTATTATTGGAGTAGGTCTACCTTGTAACCGAGAATTGAGTTTAGCCTCCAATAGTGTAATAGCATATACATCGGGCTTCATGCTTCCAGCTTAGTCGGACTTATTTAACTCGAGCTTATTGGCCACATCACCGTCAGTGAACTCTTTGTTGTCATCCAGCGTAAGGGGTTGAATCGTTTCCTGCCGACTAGAAACTGATTCGGCCTCCAAGGCTTCTTCTTCTGCTCTGACTCTTGCAATCTCTCTCTTCACAGACTCCAGCATAGACGCAGATAAACTTAAGTTATCTGGAAATGAGTTATTTATCTGACGAACAACTTAAATTTCAATTAAGCACACACTCAAGTGACATACAACAATCAAAAGAGTATGGTCACTTGCTTGACCTATGATTGGTCTGTACGTTTTTCAGTACACGCAGTGCAGCAGCAACAACATACGCAGCACTCTATATACCAGTCGACATTATAAATTGGGACTGAAAAGCATGCTATTCGAATTTCTTTTGAAATAAATCGACATAATTCGTATTTATGACCACTTGACGTCATAATACAAATGCGTCCAGCTTTATCGTACTCTGGGTACATACACTCATCCGGATGTTGATCGAAGATCCCCAGTTCTTGGTCTTGTAGTAGCAGAAAAAGAGCTACGTTTTTCTTATCTGTTCAAATTAATCAAATTAATTAATCAAGCTTAAAATTTATTCAAACTTAATCCAGCTTAAAATTTAATTATTTTATTTTATTAATTATTAATTATTTATTTTTTAAATTTATTTATTTGTTTATTTATTTATTTATTTATTTATTTATTATTTCGATTTTCTTTTCACACTCACCTCTTGTTTTGAGATCGTGTAGAAAATCTATCCTTTTCCTTTCTGCCATTTTCTCGAACTGTCGGTGGCGATGAAAAGGCAAATCAAACTGATGAAAGTAAACGAGCAGTAAAAATGAGAGTTATAGGGTTATAGGTGATCGAGCGTAGCAAATCCAGTAAACTCGCTGCAATCTTTCAAAAAGATTTGTCGAGCAAAATTTAAAATCTCTGGCTGAGTCGTGCCGTGCCGTATACCTTCACAACACGCTGAGTCGACTCGAGCTTATCGATATTATATAATACAATCACACGCGAATTTTGACCTTCCGCGCATACACAAGACGGGCAGATTCTTTCTGTTTTTTTTTGCTATGTCTAGTTCAATGCCTTCTTCACGTTCTTAGCATTCGATACATGCTTTTTTCTCTGCATTGGTCACGATATACCCGGTGAATAAACCGCCATTGTCTGTGTTGCGGTTATACTGCGTGACCGAATATTGCCAGATAACACTGATATTTTTCAATACATAGCCGTGCTCCAACGCTTTTTTATCTCAAGAGCAACCTACGAGCCGCTCAAAAATCTTTTTTCTAAAGAGTAGCGACGTTATCAGTCCAATTCCCGTAAAAAGCGGCACGTGGATTTAATGAAACGTTTCTCTTCGCCAGAGGATGTTTATTTATCAATGTTTGAAAATCCTGGTTTATTATTACGGTTTGTTGGAAATCGCATTCCCACATCTCAATAAGCGTATATCTTCGTAACGCAACTCAAATGTTCTTTTTTTAACAAGAGCTCGCGAATACTCGTTTTTATAACATGTTGGGCATCCGTACCAGTAGCACCCGTGAAATTGATAAACAACACCTTTCGCGTTATCTATAGGTAAAAAACCGTCGACGATCGGCCCCTCAATCAGACGATATTCCCGACTACGCCCTGCGTGTACAATATCGCGGCCGACCCTATGCTCTTCCCATAGAAGCCACTCTATACATTTTTGGGGGTGGTACCGGCTCGGACATATCCTATTGTGTCTCGCTCTAGGAAGTTTTTCTATAGACCCGAGATCAGGCACTTGCGAGAGTCACACATTCGGCAAACGGGTCGCCATTTGCTACATCTAAGAAAATTTGTCGAAATCGCATGCAAGCTTGACGCAAGATGACTTCTTGCTGCTAATATTCTAGTAGCTTTTTTTTTAGTCAAATTCAAATTCGTTGACGACCGATGAGTACCAATCGTAAACATTTTCCCGTTCTTGCACGCTCATAGCGTCAGGGTTATAAGTTTCGGCCGGAGGATTTACACCTTTATAATTTTCGTTTTCGATGGTATTATAACAATATGTAAAATAAATGCATTTAGATAAGTGTGTGTACACTATCTAATATGATTATATCCCTCGGTAGTTTGTTAATATTCTTTCGTTGACTTATATCGATCTCTCCGAGGCAGTGGTTACGAAAGGGTTTAAGAAAACAAAATCCCTTTCTTAAAAAACGACGTTTCGGCGATCATTGTCGCCCTCATCAGGAAACTGTCAAATTTTATTAGATAACAATAAACATACAAATTTCAGAAGAACAATAATACATACAAAAGCGATAATTTTGAAACTTACATATTGGAGCAGATATGATTAGTGTACATCTCGATAATCCTTTCCCCCGGCTAGTTAACAGCAGGGGAAGAGAGAGATCGAGTGATACAGCTATTGTTTATGCGGCTTTGTCAGCTACTATCTCGGAAGTGAGGAAGTAGTCGGCAGCCGTCACTTATATATTGCGAAAAGTCTTTCGCGCGGTTTGTTACGTATGACGTCACACATAACCGCATCTTTTCGATGTACACAGAATCGATTTTAATTCTTAAGCTGGTATATTAAATGTGTGTACACGTTATTGAGTTTCTGGGTATCCTCTTTCTTATTGATACCATTATCTTGCAAATGTATATACAGCATTTCCGAGATTAATCTTTTCTTTAAATTATTTTCTTTGTCCTTTATACTACATTTTTCAAAATTAAATTTATGATTGTACTTTTCATTATGCTCGGAGATGACACTGTCCTTAGACTTCCTATGTTCCTCAATACGTGTACACACATTTCTTTTTGTTTGGCTTACATATGTAGCCGTGCAATAATTACATCCAAGTTTATAAACAACATTTGTCTCTAGGTGTTTCTCTTTTTTATCCTTTCCTTTCACAATAATATGGCCTATATTACTGTGTATTTTTGGAATGGTGGTAATCTTGTTCTTCTTAAACGAATGACGCACTCGCTCATAAAAACCATTGACGTTCGGTATACTAATATGATTGCTATCAAGGGGCGCGGTAGCGCCACGATGGCAAGTATAAGGTACGTCAGTACGTACGCCGCCGTCGGGCGCAAGCCAGACCCTATATATACTTTAAATTAGCCCTGTTGAAAGCTCGACATACAGTTATCTTCGCATTAACATCTTTGTTTGTTGCATATGAGTACCCAGATGAAAGCTTGCGACAAAACTAACAAAATGACATCGGGGTCATATTTTGTGAAATTGCTTCTATCAAAAGTTATTGCGAAGTGAAAGTTCGGCATCACGAATTCTCCTATACGAAAATTCTTCTCCCGGAGAAAATGTTCTCCGCGGAAGTACGTCATCGTCTGACGTCAGCTCTACGTGTACTATTGTATGTATACAGTTTATATGTGTGCAAATGCAGACGAGCAGACATTTTTATGTGCAGATGCAGACGTTTTGTATTATGCAATACAATAACACATGCTGTCATGTTAAAGAAATATACTTTTATACAGTTTGTGGTGCAGATGACGATTACAATAACAGAGTTTATTAATATATCAACAAAAAATTCTATTTATAAGTAATTTTAAAAATCAGTGAAAATATAGTAAAATTTAACCTAAATATATGTTTTATAAAAACAGTGCTATTTTAATATTTTAGGATATCTCACAAACATGACTAATAGGCTTGAATTAGATAAGTATTTAGTTTTATTTTTTTATATATCGTACATAATATAATGAAAGATTTTGTGAACTGATTCTTTGTTAAAATGTTCGTTTTTATTTTTCAGGTTTTATTGGAAGGCATACAACTATCAGGTTATAAACAATTTTCTTGTGATGTGATGTGATGTAACAAGCTAGTGACGTGAAAAATGTTTTTAAAATGTTTTTGTTTAAGTATCAAGAAAGTTTTTACATAATTTCTATTGGGAGGTTACGCAACTGTCATGTTATAAAGGGAAGGAATTCCCGTGAGAAGCTGGTGATGTGAAAAATGTTTTTTCAAGATTTATAATTACTATATAAGTTCAGAAAACAAGTGGTTTACAAGTTTTTCCCAATTTTGAGAGAGCAAGTACACTAAGTTTCCAAACGTAACGAGACTTTTCCCAAGCGAAAAGCATGTTTTGTTTTGTATAAGGTAACGAGAAATTATGAAGGCCTACAACTATCATGTTATAGAAGGAAAGAATTTTCTTGTGACGTGACAAGCTAGTGAAAGTGTTGTACTTTCATCGTTTAAGTATCAACAAAGTTGTTACACAATTTCTATTGGGAGATTACGCAACTGTCATGTTATAAAGGGAAGGAATTCCTGTGAGAAGCTAGTGATGTGAAAAATGTTTTTTCAAGATTTATAATTATTATATAAGTTCAGAAAACAAGTGGTTTACAAGTTTTCCCCAATTTTGAGAGAGAAAGTACACTAAGTTTCCAGACGTAACGTTTTCTCAAGGGAAAAGCATGTTTTATTTTATATAAGGTAACAAGAACTTATGAGTTGTCAAACCTGTCACTCAGAGGGATAGTATAAGAATTTTCAAGTTGATACGGCTCAGCAAAATTAGAATTTTTGAATTTTGAAATTTCTAATCTCCGATTATCTGAATACTACTCAACTATACCATCTTCAAAATTCCTATACTATCTCTCTAAGCTGTGGGCTAAACCACTCGTATGGTATTTTTACCTTTTAGAAATCAGAACATGCATTTCTATTGGGAAAAGAGACGCTCAACCCATATTCTGGAAACTGCCTGTACTCAGGGCACACTGAAAATTGGAAATAACTATGTTTTTATTAAACGTACTAATCAGAGGGAAATCATGAAAAATTTCAAGTTTATCGTATCAACCAAAAATTTATTTTTCATTAAATGATCTTTACTTTTTCATACTATCTGTATCAAGTAAATAATTATGTTTAACAGAATAAAGTTTTTTGTCAATTTTGTGGATTAGGCCTACAGAGGATGCCACAACTTTATTGACATTATTTTTTACAAGTTTTCATAAAGTTTAAATTCGATTCTAATTTTCTAAACATTTACCGAATTAGGTCTTTTGCATTAAAAATAATAATACGTATAGCATAAGGAATCATAGGGATATTGGAAACTAACTTACATATACTTCTTTTTTTACTAAATATTATTCATAATACTATAATATAGATAAAACAATTGTGAAGGATACGATGTGAACTTGTATAAATATTTAAATGCTATATCACTCATTTTCTGCATGTCGACATAGTATACATAACGTACAAATGCTTTCAAGCAAGCAGTTATCAGTTAATCAATTAGCAATAATTTTATACGTACAGATTTCTTTGATGTATATTTGCGAGACAAATAATTATGGAACTTAGCATAAAATTTAGTCTCAATAAAGGAAAAAAAACGCGCTATTTTATTTACCTCGAAGGTGGTATGGAAAAGATAAATTTCTTTGTGAATAATAATGATCTAAAAAATCTATTTGTTCTACAGATTAATTCTGCCCAAAAAATAATTATTATTACAATAATCTCTGAGCATATGTACATTAATATTTTCAATTTATTACTTATTTAGTTGATGTTTACTATTCTTTGTAATTTACATATTATATACCTTTTAAAAGTAGTGAAATCTGCACCCCCCCCCCCCACACACACAAACCTTTCCAAGGTAAAAGGATGGCAAGTATAAGGTTGTTTCTTCCTGTAAAAATTAAAAATTAATTTTACAACTCTTGAGAATCTTAATGAAACCAAAATTTGAACTCTTGATAACACTTATGCAGACAAAACCAAACTCTCATTAACACTCATACTGAAAAAAAAAATTCTAAGAGCTTACTCTAAAATTAAACTTTAATTTTCAAACTTCGACAACTCTAATGTGGCCGAAATTATATGTGCTTTATCCTATATAGTTATTAAATTAAGTAAATTAAAGATCTTGATAACACTTATTTAGACAAAATACTAGCAGCTTCTACGCTCTTAGCAGCTGTTACGCTGTTAAGAGGTGTTGATAATAAAGTCATCAGATCAACAAATAATATATCTTCTTTCCCCTTGTGAATAAGTGATTGAAACACAAACACTGGAAGAATATATGATGCTTATGGATCAAGTTTGGAGACAAATAATTATGTTAGGACGCATGTCTTCGAACCTCGTAAATGAGTTAATCACCAGCACTCAAATCATGATGCTTATATATGTGATAAAATCGTATTATGTTCTTATATGATATATTATCACACGATAAATGTACTCATAATGTATCATAATATCATGTGTTTGTCCAAATTTATCATGTAATATAACGGAATTGTCTCGCATCATGAAAAATCATAATTTTTAAACTAATTAATGTCTATTATTTTCTTTTCCTGTTGTTATTTATGGAAGCAACAAGCGAATGCACAATCTACTCTAGTTAGTAATTCGGAAAATAAGTTACTATTTCCTTATTTCATTAAATCTATAGCATATATGTCAAGGACGATCATCTACAATGAAATATGAGATTTAAATATTCTGTTCATATAAAAAATCGATCCCAGATTTTTTTTAATAAAACAGGAAGATATTCTAGCATGTAGAACGCAATTTTTTTATGGAAAAACTTGCCGTCCCGTCCTATCATAGACAATGATGGATGTGGTCATCAAATTATATCTATTAAATTTAAACGATTATAATGTATTAAAAAATGGTATAGTCAATTTCTATTAGTGAAGCTAAAAATAATAAATTAATATTTATGCTGCTTATAGATTATTTTTAAATTTAAATATATACTTAACTAAAAAATAGAATTCCTGCTATCATTTGAGGCCATTGTTTTCACAGTTTAACATAATTATTTTGTGTAGTAGCGATTATAGGATAATAGGAAGATAAGTTAATTATAATTAAATATTTTGTCATCTAGTTGATTACACTGATATTTTGTAATTCATCGATTATCTATGACCTCCCTCCACAAAAAACCTTTTCAAGGTAAATGACTGGCTAGTATAAGGTTGTTTCTTTAGGTAAAAATTAAAAATAAATTTCAAACTCTTAATAACATAAAGTTAATTTTCGAACTCTCTATAACCCATATGTGGTCAAAACTGAAAGTGTTTTTTCTATATATCTATTCGTTATGTAAATTTAAATTTCATTTTCAACTCTCGATAACCTTTATATAGCCAAAATCCTAAGTATCTTATTCTGACGGTCATTTCATTATATAAATTAAATATTTAGATTAGATGATTCAGGCTTTATTGTATACAGTTATTAATACTTCCCTTACTAAAGAGTGATAATAATAGTCTTTATAAAACAGTGATTAAGAAGGTACTTATAATTAGTTTAAAAAATAATTATGTTATTTGCGTAAAGATCTTTGCGCTAAGGGTCTATTGGACAGACTACCATTTCCTTTGGGTCAATTCTCTATAATATACCGATTTTATACATTTCAATTTGAATTTTAACAAAAGAAAGTTGTAATATCAATAAATAAATTAGCAAGTTTCTTTATAAAAAGCAATAGTTTTGAAAAAAATAAATGAGCGTTTAAATGGGGGAAGGAATATCAATGTACATGTATATAGGGGTGATTCTCTGACAAATCGAGCGGTCGATTTTTTGACCCTATCGAAAAAAATTTTTGAAATGTTCCTAAGAGACACATGAGTATCCCTGAATTTTTTCAGATTTTTTTCATCAAGTATCTTCGAGTTACAGAGGGTCAAAGTTGATGAAATCACGTATTTTACTTTTTCTGGCTACTTTCATTAATTTGTAGATCCTCAGGGAAGCATTTTTCACTATAGAGATATATAACATTTTTTTCTGCAAATTTTCTAATCTGTTCAAAAAAATTATTTTTGATGTCGTATATATATGTTTTAAGAAAGTTATAAGTTATTTAAGTCTTAAAATCAAGTTTTAGGAAAGTTCGATCACCCGGATCATAACCAAAAAATTCATGAAGATACCTTATTTCAATTCAAAAAAGTCTGCGAAAGACCCAGAATGTCAGAGGCCTTGGTTTCTCTGTAAAAAATCATTATATCCGTTCATATATGAAAAAAATTTAGTTTTATTGCTATGTAGAAGAATTTAACCAATTTTATCAATTACGTAAATTTTTTTACAATAATTTCAGTCATTAAAAAAATGATAAGGTTAGTGAAATGCTTCGATATAGCAATAAAACTAAATTTTTTTCATATATGAACGGATATAATGATTTTTTACAGAGAAACTAAGGCCTCTGACATTCTGGGTCTTTCGCAGACTTTTTTGAATTGAAATAAGGTATCTCCATGAATTTTTTGGTTATGATCCGGATGATCGAACTTTCCTAAAACTTGATTTTAAGACTTTAATGACTTATAACTTTCTTAAAACATATATATACGACATCAAAAATATTTTTTTTGAATAGTTTAGAAAATTTGCAGAAAAAAATGTTATATATCTCTATAGTGAAAAATGCTTCCCTGAGGATCTACAAATTAATGAAAGTAGCCAGAAAAAGCAAAAAAACGTGATTTCATCAACTTTGACCCTCTGTAACTCGAAGATACTTGATGCAAAAAATCTGAAAAAATTCAGGGATACTCATGTGTCTCTTAGGAACATTTTAAAAATTTTTTTCGATAGGGTCAAAAAATCGACCGCTCGATTTGTCAGAGAACCACCCATAGGTATATATATGACTGCAAAGTACACTACTAGGTAATATTCGTAAATGCGTTAATTATTATTTTTATTTAAGCAAACACAAAACATGTTAAATAAAATAATACATATACTTAAATAATTTTATGACATGATAAAGGTGCTAATAATAGGTGGAAATAACATGTGTTTGTCCGAATTTATAATGTAATATAACAAGATTGTTTCGCTTCATGAAAAATCAGAATTATAAAATTAATTAATTTTTATTATTTCCTTTTTCTGTTGTCACTTGTGGAAGCACCAAGCGGATGTACACTATACTCTAGTTAGTGATACAGTAAATGTGTTGTTATTCTTATTCCATCAAAATGTATAACATGTTTTCAGGACGATTATTTATAATTAAATATGAGATTTAAATATTCTGTTATTAACTTATTAGGTATCATCCTCTTCATTAAAAAAAAGAATAATTTTCCATACAACAAATCTATCTCACATGTTTAAAAAATCAGGAACAATTTCTGTTCGAAACGACGGACACTTTAAGACTGCACTTGGTTCTGCGAGGCTGTATTTCGGAGATCTTGGAAGACAAAAGAGAAGGAGAAACATGCTACTTCTCCAGGTGTTCATCTCGAAGATAAACCGTACGGAAAATTATACGAGAAATCGTAGGGGCTCTCTCTGATGCAGACAGGTTTCAAGAAGGTGTATATCGCTATATCGCCGAGCTATATCGCCGAGCCCTCAGCACCCTGCTGCATAGATATAGTCGTAGTAGGTATGACACAATACTCTTATAGCAAACACAGACGAGGCTGTGCAATACGGCGCGCAAGGCCTCCTTCGCGGGGACGCTACCTGCACCGGCAAAGAAGGGCCGACTTCAGACTCAGGACCCCATGCGCTCGGTACAGGTGAATAAGGCGCCGGTGTTTCCGACACATATCCGATAGTTTTCCGAGTTTTTTAGAGAAAGTTATCTCAGCAAGATGACGGCGGTGGTTTGCGCGAGAGGACATCTCGAGAAAAGAAAATCTGCAACAGCGTCAGTTTGTGTCTCCGTGTCCAAGGTATAACTTCTATGTTTAGAGAAATGGAGTGGTTTGTATCATATTTGATCGCCCATGAGTTCGCTTTAGTATTGAAGAGCGAGGTAATAGCGAGTGGAGGTGAAAATGTTTCTTATTGGAACTATTTTAAAATTTATCACTATATCAACTATGGTAAAGCGACCTTATTTTTGTGGTACATATGGAATACTGCAATTGATTCTATGGTCTAACTTATAAAAAAAGTACGCCGTGATAGTGTTTAAAAGTGTAGTGTGGTGGTCTACTGCAGCTTGAAAGACGATTACACCCATATAGCACCTAATACTCCAGGAATATTGCTGGAAGATTACTTCGGTAGGTAAGATAAGATGAATTATATTGCTGGAAGGTTACGTAACCAGCAGGACACGGTCAGGAAACTTTGCTGTGCAGTTGAATGTCTGTTTTAATATTACACAGATTCGATCGGTATTCCGATCCAACCCGTAAAAAGTAATAGTACAGTAATATTGTAGTTATGGTCGGGTTAGGATAATGGTTATTAACATTCTTATTTATCGAAAAGATAGACAAGAACGACTTTATTAGTTAAGCTTAAACATGCAAATCGAATAGCTGTCAGCGCTAGACTGATAAACGAAAACAATAACAACCGCGAAGTTGCAGCGGTTGCTATGCGCGATTCGAACATCTCGAATCGCGTTGGTCATAACATTGCTCTCCCTTTTTTCTTTAGATTGTCGTCTTAAGTCTTCTGTCTGTATTAGCTTTCCATTCAAATTTACTTCAAGGATGCTCAATCGGTCCCATCTCATTCTAGTAACCACAATCTGTTAATCTTCGTCCAAGTAACCACATTCACCGAATTTCCTTTCAAGCGGGTTGATCCTCTTCTAAATTCCAATGATGACTTACAGGAATCACCAACATCCTCTACCTTGATCCACGCCGGGCATCAAGTTACCGAGCCATGCTTACAGGTCAATTCCAATCATCACTTACAGGAATAGAATTGGACCCGTCTCTTGAAAAGGAATATTCCCATCTTGAAAACCATGCGATCCAATCTTTTCTCTGACTGTCCAAGCTTCAATTTGTACTTTATTCTTCCCTTCTTATTCCTTTTCTTTTTCGTCTCATTTCTTCACGGTTTATTAAGAGTGATCTTCAGACATGAGTAGGGGGGAATGACAAGCCATGGTACCCTTCTCAAGTCTCTGCTCCGGTATTCACCTTCACGCTCATGGAAAAAACCATGGCTCAAAAACCATGAGCAGAGCAGTTAGCAGCCAAATCGGGGTGTCTCTCGGAAAAGGTGCCAAGACGATTGATGTGAACAATCTTGGACTTATGTCTTGGGGAACGACGAATACAGTAAACCACGTCGTTGATCTTCTTGACGACTTCCCAAGGACCAACCCAATTCGATTGTAGTTTGGGTGCTTTGCCTTTGGTTCTTTGAGGGTTGAAGAACCAAATTTTTTGTCCAGGGATGTATTCGACGTTGCGAGCCCGTTGGTCGTACCAAGATTTTGTTCTTTCAGATTGAAGGGATATTTTGTCTCGAGCTAGGTGATGTAGTGAGTGAAGTTTCTTTTGCAGTTGGTGTACATAATTTTCATCCCGTTCAACCAAGATTCCTGTTGGTGGACACCCCCGAATTAAGTCCAAAGGAAGTCGGAGGTCGAAGCCGGTGTACATTTCTGCTGGTGTAGCTCCGGTTGTTGCGTGTTTTGAGGATCTGTAAGCTAACAAAAAGAGAGATACCCAACGGTCCCAATCTTTTTGAGTGTCGTGTACATGTTTTGTGAGGTATTGTAAAAGTGTCTGATGTTGACGTTCTACCTGACCATTTGCTTGAGGATGTAGAGGTGAAGTTCTAGTTTTCTTAATTCCTAGTAAAACTGCTAATTCTTTCACTAAGCGAGAATCAAAATTTGTACCCTGATCTGTGTTAATTTCTAACGGGACTCCATAACGACAAATAATTTCCTCATATTCGAGAGAGGAAAAGCCTCTACCCACTTAGTAAAACTATCCGTCACTACTAAAAGGTATTTATTCCCTAAAGAAGAAAGGGGAAAGGGACCTAGGATATCCATTTGAAGCCTTTCGAATGGAATACCTGTATTGTAAACCTTCATTTGACTAATTCCCTTATCAGAAGGACCTTTTTTTGCAACACAAATTTTACAAGACCTACACCAATTTTCTACATCTGATTTACAAGACGCCCAATAAAATCTTTTTCGAATTTTTTCTAAAGTTTTATTAACTCCTAAATGACCACCGGAAGGTGAGTCAAGAGCTTCCTCTAAAATTTCTTTGATTTTACTTTTAGGAACAACTAATTGGCGAATCTTGTAATTGAGATTAGTAGAAATCCATTCTCTAAAAAGAATTCCATCAACTAACACTAATGAGTCCCACTGTGAACAATAGACTTTAACGAAAGTGTCTAAAGGTGAAATATCCTGCCAGTCTGGTTTTGTGTTTAATTCTTTCATGTGAAGAATGAAAGAAATACACTCATCAGCTTGTTGAAATGACTTCCAGTCTGAGGGTAAATTTTCTTCAAAAATAATTCGGGCAACTGTCTTTTCGTTTTCAGAAAATTTATCCTCTACTTTTGAACAATATTTACATGAAAAATCTTCACAAGGACGACGTGAAAGAGAATCGGCATTCTTATTTAAACTACCTTTACGATGAATAATCCTATAATCATATTGATCTAATTTACCTAACCATCGAGCTAATTGACCATCTAATTCTTTAAAAGATAATAACCAAGTTAAAGAAGAATGATCTGTGCGAATAAGAAATGGTTTACCAATAAGATAGCGATGAAAATTTCTTAACGACTCTATTATAGCAAGAAGTTCTCGACGAGTCACACAATAATTTCTTTCTGACTTAGACAGGACTCTACTATAGTAGCCTATCGCTCGTTCTTTATCATCCTGCATCTGTGAAAGGACTGAACCAATTCCATGGTTAGAAGCGTCAGTATCTAAAATGGGAGGAGAAATGAGTTTTTCTTTTAATTTAAAAAAAGCATTTTGAGATTCTTCTGACCAAATGAATTTAGCTGAGTTCTCAGTGAGTTTATAAAGAGGTTTAGTTATATCTGCAAAACCTTTAATTAAAGTTCTATAATAACCACAAAAGCCCACAAAACTAAGAACATCTTTTTTCTTTTGAGGAAATAGGCCAATTTTTAACACAGTCGATCTTCTTAGGATCAGCAGTTTTTCCCTTCTCAGAAACAATATAGCCTAGATATTCAACCTGTCTCCTAAAGAAAACACATTTCTTCTTGTTAAGACGTAAACCTGCTTGTTAACGAATGAAAACCTTTCTTAAATTAGAAATCATGTCATCAAAAGATTTACCTAAAACCATAACATCATCTAAATAGACTAGACAGAAATCTGAAAGGTAATCTCTAAGTAATTTTCCATTAAACGTTGGAAAATGGCAGGAGCATTGCACAAACCAAAAGGCATTACCTTAAACTGCCATAGACCTTTTCCAATAGAAAACGCTGTATATTTCCTATCCTCTTTCCGAATTTTGACTTGCCAATAACCACTTTTTAAATCTAAAGTACTGAACCATGAAAATCCTGTTAATTTGTTCAAAGTGTCATCAATTCTGGGTAAAGGGTAAGAATCTGTAATGGTGATTGCATTTAACTTTTGGAAATTGATGCAGAAACGAGTAGAACCATCCTTCTTCTTTTTTGGAACAACAGGAAAACAATAAGAACTATCCGACTCTTCAATAACACCCTGAGAAAGCATTTCAGAAATACAATTGTCAAGTTCTTGTTCCTGATGAATAGGTGGTCTACGAATAGGTAATTTAATGGGATGATCATGAAGTAATTGAATTTTGTGTTCTACGATATTGCAATGTCCAGAAATATCATGATCTTCAAAAAGGTCTTTAAAATCCAGTAATAAACTCGAAAATTTGTCACGTTGATTATGGTCTAACTCATCAATATTCTTTTCGAAAACATTCTGAATAATTTCTGGTAAATTCTCAAATGAATTATCTATCCTAGCCACTTGAACTAGATTTACAACATTGGTGATTAAATTTGGAGTACGAATTAAATTAGTAATAGAATCTGTTAATCCAGTTAAATGAAGAAAATCACCTCCAAGAATACAATCGTCAACCATATCCATTACATAAATATCTAAAGTAGCTGAATAAATTCCTAATTCAATAACTGCAGAGATCAAAAATTGTACTGGAACTATTTCTCCTGTCGGATAACGAAGTAAATTCGAATTAATGGGAATTCTTGTGTCATTAGTATCAACAAATTTTGAATTTAAAATGGTAATATCTGAACCGGAATCTAATTTGAAATTACAAGATTTTTTATTAACTAAACCATCAAAGTAAAAATGTTTTAAATTCTCATTAATTCTTCTAATACAAATATTGGATGGAGTCTGTCTAAACTTTGTCGAACTCGCTCCAGAAAGTCCAACACAATCTAGTTTCCCTGTTCATTTGTTGGGCAAGATGTTCTCAAATGGCCCTTCTTTCCGCATTGCCAACATTCAACATTTTTTAAATAATCTGTAGATGAACGAGGTTTGAATGGAGGGTTGGATGAATTAACCCCGGCATTTTGAGTGGAATTACTCATAGGATGTTGAGATTTCTTATTAAAATCAAAAATAGCTTTTATTTCCATGGCACGAGTAAGAGCTATTTTTAATGATTTTATCCTTTCTAATTGGAGAGTTTGTCTGATAGAATTATTAAAGATACCTGTAATGAACTGAGAACAAGCAAATTTATCTTGAATCTCAAGAGAACATTCGGGAAAAACTAATGCTGCTAGTCGTTCTAAGTCAGAAGCAAACGTTTGAAAATCTTCACTAAACTGTTGACGACGAGTTTGAAATTGTGCATAGTATGTTGCTTCCATATGTTTATCTCCAAATCTTAATTCTAATCTAGAGATCAAATTCTCAAAATTAGAAGAAGAAATATCAGATTCAGTTAAAATGGACTTTCCTTTTCCTTTCAAACTAGAAATAAGAGCAACCATTTTAGTTTCTGGAGACCAATTGTTAATTCTAGCCATAGCCTGAAATTGAATTAAATATTCTCGAAGAGGTGTTGATCCATCGTAATCGTCTAACTTATGATTATAACCCAGATTGTTAGTGAAAGTGTTTGTGTTTGTGTTAGGATTGGACGAAGAACTTAGCTCTCGTAACTGCTGACGAAGAGATTCGTTATCCGTGAGTAGAGTTCTGTTGACGAGCAGTAATCGGGAGTTGTCGGCAGTTGATGATGAAGAGCCAGGTCCGGAAAATAATTCGCGACGAGTAGATGAAGAAGACGTGAGTCGATCAATTTCGGCTAATGCTTTTCTGTGGAGAGAATTAAGCCTAGAAATTTCTGCGGTTGACTCAGTAAGAAGAGAAGAATACTTAGCTTCGATCTTCTTGACTTCTTCTTCACGGAGGTGACGTTCTTGAAGAAGCTCTGATTCACGAATGCAGAGTTCTTTTGATATGCGGGTAACCTCCAATGTGCACTCTCAAGTGTAGATTCGGCAAGCCGGAGTTGTTGTCGAAGTTGGGTAATTTCATCAGCGAGTGAAGGTTGTTCCACCGTTGGTGATGTGTGAGTAGGTGGCGGAAGCGTATCAGCTTGTGAAGTCTCAGAGACTGTGATGAGGGACGGGGAAGGAGGCGGTGTACGGGTTAAGGTCATCGTGCCCGATCTTAACTTCATGCACTGGGTAATACGTTCACTTGCGGACGAGCCCCCAAAATGTTATGGTCGGGTTAGGATAATGGTTATTAACACTCTTATTTATAGAAAAGATAGACAAGAACGACTTTATTAGTTAAGCTTAAACATGCAAATCGAATAGCTGTCAGCGCTAGACTGATAAACGAAAACAATAACAACCGCGAAGTTGCAGCGGTTGCTATGCGCGATTCGAACATCTCGAATCGTGCTGGTCATAACAATATTAAATGTACAGAGAGGGATAGCGCGAGTATACGGCTAATGCTAGTGCTGGTGTTGGCGCTGGCGCTGTACTCGTCGCAAGCTGAGTCGGCAGCGCGTATAAATACTAGAAAGCGCCGACTTGTAACTACTCATATGGGCTAATGGCGCGCCAAATACGATCTCTGTATGTAAGAACGATACAGTATGCATATACTGTTAGTGCGTGTAGAAAGGTTCTTCTTAACCATCAACACAAAACTACACGCGAAACAAATTGCTCGATTTAATACAATGCTGGAATACATATACTTGTACGTTTTAACATAAATCTCGGTGCGAATTGATCCTTCGAACCGAGAAAATATTTATTTAAAACAAAATTGCAAGCCAGTGAAATTCAATTAATTTGAATTTTAAATCTTGAATAAATTTAAGCTTGAATAACTTAAGCTGCTACTACAAGATCAAGAACTGGGGATCTCTGAACTAGACGAAGCTGGATGTATTTGTATTATGACGTCACATGGTCATAAATACGATATAGGTAAAAGCTCGAATTACTAATGTTAGTAGTTGGATTAAAAATAAAAATTTTATACGTACGTAATTAATTTCACAAGAAATTCTTAAAGCATTTTCAGTCACAAGTTATATTGTCGACTGGTATATGCAGTGTTGTGCATGTTGTTGCTGCTACACTGTGTGTACTGAAAATTTTACAGACCAATCATGGGTCAGGCAAGAAACCATACTCTTTTGATTGTTGTTCGTCACTTGAGTTTGCTTAATTAAAATTGCCTTAAATTCTTTTTGAGAAATTTATTTTGATTGTTGTTCGTCATTTGTTGATAATATTTATAGATAACTCTACTATATCACCATCCATGCTGGAGTCTCTGAAAAGAGAAATTGAAAGAGTTCGAGTTGAAGAAGAAGCTATGGTCGCCGAGTCCGTTTCTAGTCGGCAAGAAACGCCTCAACCCCTTAAGCTTGATGAAACAAAAGAATCTGACAGCGATATGGCCAAAATGTCCGAATTGAATAAGTTCGATAAAGCTGGAAGCATAGAGCCTGGTGCATCTGCTCTAAAAGAATTGGAGGCTAAGTTCGATTCTGATTACAAGGTAATAGTCCAGGAGTCCTAGGATTTTATCAGGAAGTTCGTGCAAGAGTTTATTTTATAGCTGAAATATGTTGGCAGCCACTTACTGAAAATAGCCCTAAAGTCTCGACTTCGGACCCGATCGGGAACATTGTTATTATTGCAAATTAAGTTACCAAAATGCATTTTTTTTCGGTTTTTCTTGATTAACTTTTTTGTTACTCAATTTATGCAAAAACAGGTAGGGGCAAAAGTTGATCAGCATTGAATTTTCTATAAGATAGATATATTCCGAAATGCAAAATTAATGTTTTTCCCGGCTAAATTGTTAAATAAAAAAATTTTTTTTTCAATTTTCACATTGCCATGGTTTTTGTGAAATATGATCTTTATTTATCGGATTAGCCCTCAAAGATGACTTTTAGTACAGACAACGTAAAAATTGAAGCTCGATCTCGATATCTTAAAATGGCGTCTTGTTGCAAAATTATTTAGCCGAAAAGTTCAAATTGATGTCCAATTCGATCCAGGAACGATAATTGAATCAAACTATGTTTAATCGACAGCTTACGACGTAATTAACAAATGGCAAAAATAAATTTTCTTAATATTAATATTTAGCAACATTTCTAATAAAAATTTTTTTTTATTTCGGTCAATTTTGGAGTGAGAGAATCGCGGCAAAATGCATCTTGAAGTACATAAAAAACCATGAATTTTGATATAAATTTTGTTAAGATCGGACCAATAGGAGCCGAGATACAAAAATTTTTTCAACCAACGATTACGCCGAAACTACTTGATACTTCAAGTTGAAATTTGGCACAGTGCTTGCTGAAATCATACTCTAAATGATTACATTTTAACCAATAGCTCTACATGCTTTAGTTCGTCTAAAACGACCGACGAAACATATGAATTTAGCGCGGCCGCGGCGGCGAACAGAATTCATACACCTTAGTTGCAATTTGATTATTTCGGTAACCAAAGCTACTATTGCAATAAATTTTTTTTTCATTTGACGTGTTTTTTTCTCAGCTTTAACGTCATACTAATTAAGTTATCATAGGCACAATGCAAATACCGCAAATTACCAATTCTTTTGAAAAAGAATCTTTTTTGGCTACATACACAACCTTTGTACGCATGCATTGTACTGCTATAATCATAAAAATATTTAAATTTATCATATAAAGGTTGGGTAGCGTAATATATGCCATTAAAGGTTGTGTATGTAGCCAAAAAAGATTTTTTTTCAGAAGAATTGGTAATTTGCGGTGTTTGCGTTGTGCCTATGATAACTTAATTAGTATGACGTTAAAGCTGAGAAAAAAACACGTTAAATGAAAAAAAAATTTATTGCAATAGTAGCTTTGGTTACCGAGATAATCAAATTGCAACTAAGGTGTATGAATTCTGTTCGCCGCCGCGCGGCTTCCCCCCCACCACCGCGCCGCTCGGCCGGAGCAACGGCGCGGCCGCGCGCGCTAAATTCATATGTTTCGTCGGTCGTTTTAGACGAACTAAAGCATGTAGAGCTATTGGGTAAAATGTAATCATTTAGAGTATGATTTCAGCAAGCACTGTGCCAAATTTCAACTTGAAATATCAAGTAGTTTCGGCGTAATCGTCGGTTGAAAAAATTTTTGTATCTCGGCTCCTATTGGTCCGATCTTAACAAAATTTATATCAAAATTCATGGTTTTTTATGTACTTCAAGATGCATTTTGCCGCGATTCTCTCACTCCAAAATTGACCGAAATAAAAAAAAATTTTTATTAGAAATGTTGCTAAATATTAATATTAAGAAAATTTATTTTTACCGTTTGTTAATTGCGTCGTAAGCTGTCGATTAAACATAGTTTGATTCAATTATCGTTCCTGGATCGAATTGGACATCAATTTGAACTTTTCGGCTAAATAATTTTGCAACAAGACGCCATTTTAAGATGTCGAGATCGGGCTTCAATTTTTACGTTGTCTGTACTAAAAGTCATCTTTGAGGGCTAATCCGATAAATAAAGATCACATTTCACAAAAACCATGGCAATGTGAAAATTGAAAAAAAAATTTTTTTTATTTAACAATTTAGCCGGGAAAAACATTAATTTTGCATTTCGGAATATATCTATCTTATAGAAAATTCAATGCTGATCAACTTTTGCCCCTACCTGTTTTTGCATAAATTGAGTAACAAAAAAGTTAATCAAGAAAAACCGAAAAAAAATGCATTTTGGTAACTTAATTTGCAATAATAACAATGTTCCCGATCGGGTCCGAAGTCGAGACTTTAGGGCTATTTTCAGTAAGTGGCTACCAACATATTTCAGTGATAAAATAAACTCTTGCACGAACTTCCTGTTAATAAGGTTTTGAACTCCCTGACTCCCGGACTAAAACCTGCTCCAATCATAAAATCACAAAAGGTGGTAAATTTAAATTTGGGACTGAATAAAAGCTGTCAAAAGGGGACATTTTTCTTGTCCGATTTAGAATCAAAAATTGATTTACATGCTGGGAAATTTCCTAAAAGGATTGAATTGTCACCAGTTATAAGCTCTTACAAGACAAATCAATTTTCAGAGTTAATGGAACGTCTGGCAGTAGCAGAAGCTACTATAAGCAAGTTCGACGACAAAATTAATGATGAATGCAATAAAGTGCATAATGAAGTAGTCAAAGAACTTGCTAGTTGCAGACGTTATGTAACTAAGAAGGTCGAGTGGATTGACGGTCACGTCAAGCGATGGGTTGAAGATGTGGAGTGGAAAGAAAATCAACCCGAAAATGATAAACCAGCTCGATCTGAAAAGGATATACCTACTCAATCTGAGAAGGATTTACCAGCTCGATTCAATAAGAAGTTATCAATTAAAAATGCGGAAAAACCTGTAAGTATGAACATTTGTCCGAATTGATAAGAGCTGAAATACAAAAGGCTGGATTACATCGAGACACCGGATGTGTCACAGATAAAATCAAAATTGAATTGACAAATCCACAAATTTCTCTCCGAAGAGATTATAAACTCACTACAAGCTTGAATATAGATTCATTTATAGATTTTCTTAAATCTGAATTAACTGTTGTAGATCTATTATATGTAATTGATTCGAATGTAATATCTCGTAATGTCGATGAATCAAAGTTTGAAAAAAATAAAGTTAGAGTTATAGATCTTATTATTAATAGAATTGATATGACATATTATGATAAAGTTTCAAATATAAAAGATCCAAAGGAGTTATTAAATGAAATTAAACGAATTAAACAAAATGAAATAAATTTATCTACAGCAAGTTTGAGAAAACAGCTCCATAACATTAAATACAGTCCGAAAAAAGAAAAGGCTTCCGCATTTTGGGATAAGTTCGATAATATAGTCCGATTATATAATAAATTGCCCGATACTCCACCTTTGTCCGATGTAGAAATTCGAGATGCATTTTTTGAAGCTTATAATTTTTTTGAATCTGCCACAAGTCAGAGAAATAGAGTTTCTAAATACAAATGCAACGGGAAAACTGTTGTCAGTAAGTCAATTAAAAGATTATATTATACAGCAGAAAACAGCTCGCGAGGCATCAGCTGGAGGAATTAACAGTCGACAAAAGGGTGAGTCAGCTGCAGTAAAAGCGTATTATGCGCAAAATCCAAAGCCACACTGCTTCACTGCGGTAACAAAGGGTAACAAAGGCCTGGAAAAATGTGCTTCAATTGTAAGCGATATGCTGGATATATTCGAGCCGATTGCCGTGGAACAGCTGGAAAAGATAAAGGCTCAAATCGTGGAAATTCGCGAGGAAAGAAAGGTCAAAACAAGCCTAATGAAAAGAATAAGAATGCAAACTCGAGTAAGTGTGAAGTTTTCTATGCAAACATGTCCGATGTTGTAGAAACTAGCGATAATCAATTGATCAGATTTCTAGCAGATTCTGGCGCTACAGAACACATGACCAACTTAAAATTGATAATGATGCTGCAATTATGAAATCTGAGGGAGTTGGTTGTGTTTCTGATTGCATGAGTAATAATGACATTTTATGCTTGAATTATGTAATTTACGCGAAATTTTTCTCAGAAAATCTATTATCACTAAAAAAGTTCGTTGATAAAAGCTTGAGTATTTATCTTGATAATAAGCGAGTTGATATTTTTGATCCAACACTGTTTTTGTTTCTGGAATTTATGAAAAACCGTTTTGGGTGTAAGATCCCACGATTGATTGATTATATTATTTGTTAATCGATAATGTTTGCTGAGTGGTTGATTTTCGTGTAGTATACTGTATGTCTGTGAATGAGAGCGCTGACGGTGTGATTGTTGTTGCGTACGCCTCGAGTGTATGGATGAGGGTGCTGACAATGTATGTTTGCAATATACCAGTTTCGCGAGCTGGTTGAGCAACGGTATGTGTTAGTTTCAATCTGAGAGAGCAAGTTAGCGTTTTTATTGTTGTAACATCTTTGTAACCTCTCTCTAAGTGGCGAGTTTTGATTGGTCTTCGGTGTCTTCACGTATTAATCATCTGACCAACGCCCTGGTCGGGGATGAGACTTTATAAGCTCAGAGCCCGATCGGCGCGGGGCCTTTCACGACCAAACCAGGTACCAGTGTGCGTCTAACCTCTTCGCATACGGTAAAGCAAGCTGTTGCCGTCACTACGACTTGCCGCTGAAGACTAGCTGACTACTTGGAGCTGTTGAAGAAGACTTTACCAGAGATCGTAAGAGGGTGTCAAGGTACTATCTGTACGCTATCGGAGGGCCTAGAAATCCACTGAACTCTGCAGGCAAGCTGGCATATTTGCTCCGATCAAAGGTACTGCTCAACTTCAATACATTGCGACGAAAGGACCGCCAACATATCTGGCGTAAGTGGGTGAAGCCGCAGCTTAGATAAGTCTACATAACCTGCCACGACTAGCTCGTGTAGTTTAAGATCACATACTCGCCCTAAGGGAGAAGGACACTTCGAACCACAGCGAGTGTACAAAAGCGTAAGTTAGCTTCTTTAGTATTATAACAGAACAAATGTACAAGATCAGAAACTACGAAAAATAACTAGTATAAACTTTGAATGCGAAAGTATGAATGGCCCTTTACCGTCCTTGCAAATCTGTCTGGCTTAATAAAACAAAACAATTAGAAAAGAAAATAGATGTTTAGATGAGAAAAAGATTATTTAATTAACAAAAGCCCTTTACCCACTAACAAGCCCTTCAGTCCTAAACTAGAGTAAGAACGCATAAAGGACAACTCAAGAGTCCATTCCCAACATTTGAAGACTAGCAGAGCGTGTCCACACTTCTAAAGACGTGTCCGCACTTTTGGAATATCGTGTCCGCACTTTTTGATTGTGTCCGCATTAAAGGAGGGTAAGTCTGCGGAACTAAATTTGTCCACACAACATCCTAATAGGGCACAAGAGCAGCAGTCCGCCTTTATTTAATCAAGTCCGCTTTTACGAAGACGTGTCCGCACTTTTCAATATCGTGTCCGCACTTTCGTACAAACGTGTCCGCACTTTCCAATATCGCGTCCGCACTTTCGTACAGACGTGTCCGCACTTTCGTACAGACGTGTCCGCACTTTCGTTACGTCCACCTTTTGTTACTACAAGTATTATAAACAATATAAGAAAAGACACGCGGACTAAAGTAATAATAATAAATTATTGTTTAATGATTATTTTAAAAACATAAGGTCTCGGGACCAAAGACATCCTTCCAAATAAAAATAATTATTTGTAGTGAACTCAGGCGGTCCGGAGTCAAATCCGGCCCTTACATGGGTAATAGAATTGGAAACGGATAAAATGAATGAAACGGCACTACACCTATAACACCTTTAAAATCTCGTACAAGTAAAGTAATCGCTTATATTTCAACAAGACGCAAAGAATATCCATACAAAACTATTGCAGGCATTCAAAATAAGCTCGAAGAGAAAATAGACTTTGAAAATACGGAAAAGAATAAACAGTCTTCATGCGAAAAAGAAATTATTGACCAAGTTGGAGTTTATCAGCTGGAAAATAATATTACTGGTCAGTCTGATAAACAAGAAATTCATGAACCCATGCAAACAGAATTAAATACCAATGAGCTGTGCTCTGGTTATTCAAATTTTGAAACTGGGATAAGAGATAGAAAAATTCATAGTATAAATGAATCTGATGAATTTGATAATACAGACAATGAATCTAACACTGAAAATAAAGTCAATAAATTCAATACTAATAAGTCTATGTTGTGGCACGTCAGACTTGGACATGCATCTTTGAAATACTTACTAGAATTTCAAAAGACATTTCCAGATATTAAAGGTATTCAAGAAATTAAATTCGATGAATCAGTGTTAGATTGTGAAGTTTGCATTGTTTCAAAATTCAACAAACTTTAGTTCGATTAGACAAAGAGCGAGTGAACCACTGCAGATTATTCATGGAGATACAATGGGTCCTATTAGTCCTGCGACACATCCTAAGAAATACAAACTTATATCTGTATCTATAGATGATTATTCTCGGTTGGCAATGGCGTATCCCATGAAACATAAGTCCGAAACTGGAAACTGTTCGGAGTCGTTTATAAAAAGCTCGAAGAATTTACTTGGTAAAGACTCCAAATTCTGTTACCTTAGATGTGATCAAGGAACAGAATTTACAGGTGGATATACGCTGGAAGTTCTGGATAGATTTGGTGCTGAGCTACAATTAGCCAGCCCTGACACACCACAACATAATGGTGTAGCTGAAAGGTTCAACCAAACTATCCAGAAGAAAACGAGATCTCTTATGTATGATACTAGATTGCCTGAGAATATGTGGGACCTGGCTCTGAGTGCCGCTATATATTTTTACCACACAGCTCGAATAATATGGTACCTCCTCTTCAAAAGTTTAAACCTAAATTAAAACTCAATCTAAATCAGTTAAAACGTTTTGGCAGTATTGCCTATATTAAGGTACAAAGAAAAACTGGACTTAAGTTCGATCAGCTGGCAAAAAGAGTAGTTTTAAGGGGTTATGCCTGAGTTAAACCTGAAAAAAATAAATCATCAGTTAATAGGCAAAAAAAATTATATATAAGTAGTATCATAAAAAATCTTTTTTGTAGTTCATGCATACATATTCATTGTAATTTTGCATATTTTTAATGCATGATATATATATACTTACTGCTTAAACAATCCCATGTGTGAAGCATTAAATTTGAGTACTTTTTCTCCTTTGCCGCATGATTTCTCATTATCCGGGTGATGAATCCAAACCAAACTGGATGAAATTTCTTCTAAATATGCCTCTACTCAGCTTAAGCGGAAGGCTTTTTTGAAAAATACAAATTTTCAATTATTAGTAACATATAAGTTATAATATAAGAAATTATAGTGAATGTTACGTATGTTTACATTCACTTTAAACTTATCTTTGCCAATTTGGCTCCGCTTAAGCAGTGCAGAAGGGTTTCCTGGAGCTGTATAAAAAATTTCAGCTTGATAGGACTTATGGTTCCTGAGAAATCCTGCGGCAACTGACCTAAAATCATAAAAATTGAAAACTTGAGAAAACAGCATTTAAAGTTTATATAAGAAATTGATATATGTTTATCGGATAGTACTTACATGAACTGTTTGGCATATTTTTTTTATGTTTGGGCATAAAATACCTATATATTATGAGATATATTGGGACCCGGGTCCTGCACATTTTGATATACGAGTATGAAAAGTTGAAATTGAAATATAAGTTAGCGATACATATTCACAGTAAATATATTGTACATAAATATAAATATTGCCACTGCTTACCCAGTATTTGACAGGTTAGTAAACAACTGCAGTACACTTTGAGAACATCTAACACACAGGCATCTTCTTGTACACATGAAATTTAGCCCGTATATCTAAAAATATAGAATACACTCACAAAGAACAGGTTCGTAAAAAATAATATATTGTTTATAGTCCAAAATAGTTATCTAAATTTAAACACTTGTGAGACTCGGAAGTAATCACTACAGTATAACATTCACCTTGCACTAAACTACAGACAGCAGACGAAACAGCTGTCTGACAGAAAACTCGTGTGGGTCGGTAAAACAGTGACTTACTTTTTCATATGCTGTATGTGCAAGGTACCATGTTTTCAGGCGGTAATTTAAATTTGTACATATGTTTTTTTACTGCTTTATGAATTTGATTAAGATATTACAAGACAAAATTTAAATTCTAAATTTATTTTATTTTAAACATTGAAAATAAAAAAATCCATGATATAAAAAAATTAGCTATATTGTACTGTATGTAATATCACTAAATAATTTGTTGTTGTTTTTTTTTAATAAAATTGCATATTTCAAAAGGAGTTTATAAACACAATTTATATTAAATTTTCTATAAAAACACAATTGTTTTGAATAATCAAAAGCGTTATATATAATATCAAAATTGTTTGATTTTAGTATTTTGCCTATAACTTTGTAAATAATTTTTTTCGGGCAAAAAGGGTTTCCGCAATATATTCTACAGTAAATTTGACGTAAAAAATCAAATAAAAAAAATTTGATTTTTTTGAATTTTAACTCAGGCATAATCCCTTAATTGGGTACAAACCAACAGGATACTTGTTTTTAAAGCCGGAAGAAGGCAAATTCTATGAAAGTAGGGATGTTCGATTTAATGAAAAGATTGGCTTCGGCGACAAATACAATAAAAACAGTATCAAAGACCGGAACAACACACTGGAGGCAGTAAACAAGGAGACATGGTTAGTTATGTTTGATGATGATAAAATTGTTCCGATCTCTGAAACGGAGGGAGAAAAATAGAAACGAGGACGTCCAAGGAAGCAGAAGGAAATCGAGTTACCAGTAGAGTCAAATATGGTTGAATCTGATCTCGCACAGCTGGATGATAATGTAATCAGTGTTTTAATTGCTAAAACACAAGGAGATCCAGTTTTTTCCAACAGGAAAGCTATGAGCTCTGAGAATAAGCTTGAGTATCAGAAAGCCATAAAAAGTGAATTGGAGTCCATGGAGAAAAACGAAGTTTGGAAAATTGTTGATAAACCTTGGAGAAAAGAAGGTGAGAAACTAAACATCACTGACTATAAATGCATTCTAAAAACAAAAGTTGGATCAAATAATGAAATCAAATACAAAGCTTGATTAGTAATAAGAGGTTTCAAAGATCGAAACAAATACAACTTGGCAGAGACATATGCACCTGTTTCCGGACTGCCTCTAATAAGATCCTCTAATAAGTTTTTTATGGAAAAACTTGCCGTCCCGTCCTATTTTGTATGTAACGATGGATACATTTACATGAACGTTTAGCTGTCCATACTAAAGACTAACAAAAATAATCTACGAAAAAAAACAAAGAAAAAGAAGCTTTAAATAATTGGAAAACAAGTGTAATTGCATGGTTTGAATTAAATAAAAAAGATAATTTTGCAAAAACTTTAAAATACATAAACATACCAGAATTTTATATTTTTAACAAATGTTCTAAAACTTTGACAAAACGACAAAATAATAAAAAAGAAAAAGCAATTGAGCGAATGTGTTGTTTCACCAAAAGATTCAGAAAGTTTCTTTTTAAAACTTATTTTAAATCATGCTAAAGGTCCTACTTGTTTTGAAGATTTACTAATGCATGAAAGTATAAAATACAATACATATAAAGAAACTGCTATTGCAATGGGATTAGTAGAAAATGATTCACAAATTTTTAAAATATTTGACGAAGCATGTACTATTATATGATGTACTATTATGTATTATTAAGAAAATTTTTTGCATGGTTCATTTTATCTGAAAATATTCAAGCAAATAAAATTTGGAGTATATATAAAACTTATTTCATAGAAGATTTTAAAGAAATTAAAGAAATTGAAGCTTCAAGGGGTTATGCCTGAGTTAAAATGATGAATATGTCGATTTTTTTTATTCACTTTTTCATAGCTAATAGTCCGTAGAATATGGTGGTGAAAGTCCTTTTAAAAATCCAGAAAAAAACTGAAAAAAAAATTTTTTCAAATTTTCGAAAATTTTGATATTTAAATTTGATTATACCTCAATTATTGAACAGAATTTTTGTAATACCTCTAGTCCGAGATTTTTATACTGGATTACACCGAAACAACAATATAAATCTGTTTTGCAAAATAGTTCTTGCTCAAAAAGTTGTTAACCTAGTGCAAACCACCAAATAAACAATTTTCGCAAAACAACAATTTTTCTTAGTTTGCTTTTCTTAAACAACATAAAACTACAATCTCATAAAATAAAGCAAATTCAAATTTGAAAACACAAAAAAAATTTAATCGATTTGATATTACCACCACATAGTTTGAGCTGCACAGCAATGATAAAGAAGATTCAGTTCCGTTTTATCGATACAATGGTTTCCTAGCCTAGGAAACAGCTGTTTGAATATTTTGATCCAGTCTTCAAGTCACCATGTGGTGATGCAATTACCTACTGCTATAGTTATAAACTGTTATTATAGTCAGAGAGTTCAAAAGCATATTACCAGGAAGTTCGTGCAAGAGTTTATTTTATCGCTGAAATATGTTGGTAGCCACTTACTGAAAATATCCCTAAAGTCTCAACTTTGGACCCGATCAGGAACATTGTTATTATTGCAAAATAAGTTACCAAAATGCATTTTTTTTCAGTTTTTCTTGATTAACTTTTTTGTTACTCAATTTACGGAAAAACAGATAGGGGCAAAAGTTGATCAGCATTGAATTTCCGAAATGCAAAATTAATGTTTTTCTCGGTTAAATTGTTAAATAAAAATTTTTTTTCCAATTTTCAAATTGCCATAGTTTTTGTGAAATATGATCTTTATTTATCGGATTAGCCCTCAACGATGACTTTTAGTACAGACAACGTAAAAATTGAAGCCCGATCTCGATATCTTAAAATCGCGTCATGTTGCAAAATTATTTAGCCGAAAAGTTCAAATTGATGTCCAATTCGATCCAGGAACGATAATTGAATCAAACTATGTTTAATCGACAGCTTACGACGTAATTAACAAACGGCAAAAATAAATTTTCTTAAATAAGTTTTCTTAATGTAAATTTTTGTATCTCGGCTCCTATTGGTCCGATCTTTACAAAATTTATATGAAAATTCATGGTTTTTTATGTACATCAAGATGCATTTTGAGGCGATTCTCTAACTCCAAAATTGACCAAAATAAAAAAAAATTTTATTAGAAATGTTGCTAAATATTAATATTAAGAAAATTTATTTTTGCCGTTTATTAATTACGTCGTAAGCTGTCGATTAAACATAGTTTGATTCAATTATCGTTCATGGATCGAATTGGACATCAATTTGAACTTTTCGGCTAAATAATTTTGCAACAAGACACCATTTTAAGATATCGAGATCGGGCTTCAATTTTTACGTTGTCTGTACTAAAAATCATCTTTGAGGGCTAATTCGATAAATAAAGATTATATTTTACAAAAACCATGGCAATGTGAAAATTGAAAAATTAAATTGAAAATTTTTATTTAACCGGGACAAACATTAATTTTGCATTTCGGAATATATTTATCTTATAGAAAATCCGATGCTGATCAACTTTTGCCCCTATCTGTTTTTCCGTAAATTGACTAACAAAAAAGTTAATCAAGAAAAACTGAAAAAAATGCATTTTGGTAACTTATTTTGCAATAATAACAATGTTCCTGATCGGGTCCAAAGTCGAGACCTTAGGGATATATTCAGTAAATGGCTACCAACATATTTCAGCGATAAAATGAACTCTTGCACGAACTTCCTGGTAATATGCTTTTGAACTCCCTGACTCCCGGACTATTAGTATGGATAGAAAGTTCAAAACTTCTACAACAAGAATTCAGATAAGTATTGTAAACTAGTAAATAGTGGTTGTATTTATAAAGATTTAGTTCTTTGTGTTTCTTTTTTGTTCATATGTACATATGGATTGATTGGCTTTCATATCGTATTTAAAGAGTTTCATTTGACATGTTGACAATAACCTTTAAAGAACATATTAATGGTAAGTAGCAAAAATAATTGTAAGCATTATAATATTTGGATTATAAATTGGTATTGATAACTTTGATTTTATTTTCAGTATCGAGATGCCATTTCAGACCAATATTCAGCAACCGGGTCACCGAATATATTTTAGCGTATAAGTGTTGAAGTACAAAAATATAATTAAAATATGCTAGATAGTATCCGTAAGTAATACTTAGTTTGTTTTTGTGATTTTGATGTGTATATTTTAATTGCATTTTACTTGGCTTTAGGATTTTGATGATTCTAAGTCAGTTGCCGCAGGTTTTCTCAGCATCTATTAGACCAATCAAGCTGAAATTTCTTGGAGAACTCCAGGAAACCTTCCTTCACAGACTGAACCGATCAGAATGGACTAAAGTAAGTTAAAAGTAATGTTACGTATATGATCATATATAATATTCTCTATAATTACCGATATTAACAACTTAAATATTATCAAATATTTAAAATTCATATTTTTCAGCAAAGTCTTCCGTTCAAGCCGTGAAGAAACATATTGAGATGATTTTCCATCACGTTTGACCTTTTTTCATCACCGGGATGCTGAGATTTCCTGCGGCAAAGCAAAGTAAGTGCTGGAATTTGGCGAACGTTACATGGGATTGTTTATATAGAAAGTATAGATAAATAATTTTTTAAAAACCTGTAAAATTACATTTAATATCTATACTTTAACTAGGAAAAATATTGTTTTTCTACAATTAATAGATCATTTTTTTAGCCTATTAATTGAAAATTGATTTTTTCAGATTCAACTCAGGCAGAACCCCTTAATATACATAGAAAATATATTGCAATTAGAAAACAAATCTTGTAAAGATTTTGAATTACCTGCACCAGATTTTACTATTTTGAATATAGATGATTATGACAAAATTAACCATAACAATATATATATAGCATATGGAATTTCAAGTTAATCGTCTAGACCAAGCTGTTCAATTTTGAATGCCTTAAATCATAATTATTTTGAAATTAGTCTAGAAGAACAAAATTCCTCTGGATTACGCTAATATTTCACTGTTTTACCTACATTTTTTTAACAAGTCATTTTTAATAAACTTGTGCTTTTTAATAAATGAGCTGTTATATTTATTTCTCACAGAGAAACCAAGACCTGTGATATTCTGGGACTTTTACAGGTTCTTTTATAATGAGTTAAGCTATCTTTTCAAATGTTCGTGTCTTCGATATTGATGATCGATCAAGCTGAACACTTGTTTTTAAGGCTTAAAAGGTTTATACGTAGAAGCACTCAGAAGCATTTTGGTCACTCTGAAAATTAAAAATAACTAAGTTTTCGTTAAACATACCAATAGAGGGATATCATGAGAAATTTGAAGTTTATATAGAATTATTTTTTTTTTTTCTAAATATATAAATAATTATATTATATATAAATATTTAATATATTAATATTTATTTATATATTTATTCTTAATAATTTAAATAATTTATTATTATATATTAACAATATATTAATATACTAGTAACGTAAAATTCAATAAAAATTTTATAAAAAAATTAAATTATGGAAATTTATCATAGATTATTGAGGGAGAGTAATATTTAAAGAATTTGAAATATTGAAATATTAGTAAGTTTAAATTTGATCTATGATATTGAAATATTAGTAAGTTTAATAATTTAGTTTACTGATATTAGGTAATATTTATGTTTGGATAAATTATTGAGGGAGAGTAATTTATTTAAAGAATTTGAAATATTGAAATATTAGTAAGTTTAATAATTTAGTTTACTGTTTAAATTATGATATTAGGTAATATTTAGGATGTTTGAAAATATTGAGGAGGTAATATTTAAAGAATTTGAAATATGAAATATAGTAAGTTTATTGTTATTTAAATTATGATATTAGGAATGTTTAAAGAGTGTTTGAATTTGATTGAAGTTTTGATGAGGTAATTTATTGTTTGATAAATTTTGAGGGGGAAATATTGAAATATTAGTAAGTTTAATTTGTGTTATGTTTTAATTATGATATAGGAATATTTTAGGATTGTTTGGATAAATTATTGAGGGAGAGTAATTTATTTAAAGAATTGAAATATTGAAATATTAGTAAGTTTTTGTTATGTTTAAATTATGATATAGGTAATATTTAGGATGTTTGGATAAATTATTGAGGGAGAGTAATTTATTTAAAGAATTTGAAATATTGAAATATTAGTAAGTTTATTGTTTTAATTATGATATTAGGTAATATTTTAAGATTGTTTGGATAAATTATTGAGGGAGAGTAATTTATTTAAAGAATTTGAAATATTGAAATATTAGTAAGTTTAATAATTTAGTTTACTATTGAAATTATGATATTAGGTAATATTTTAGGACTGTTTGGATAAATTATTGAGGGAGAGTAATTTATTTAAAGAATTTGAAATATTGAAATATTAGTAAGTTTATTGTTTTAATTATGATATTAGGTAATATTTTAGGATTGTTTGGATAAATTATTGAGGGAGAGTAATTTATTTAAAGAATTTGAAATATTGAAATATTAGTAAGTTTAATAATTTAGTTTACTGTTTAAATTATGATATTAGGTAATATTTAGGACTGTTTGGATAAATTATTGAGGGAGAGTAATTTATTTAAAGAATTTGAAATATTGAAATATTAGTAAGTTTATTGTTTTAATTATGATATTAGGTAATATTTTAAGATTGTTTGGATAAATTATTGAGGGAGAGTAATTTATTTAAAGAATTTGAAATATTGAAATATTAGTAAGTTTAATAATTTAGTTTACTATTTAAATTATGATATTAGGTAATATTTTAGGACTGTTTGGATAAATTATTGAGGGAGAGTAATTTATTTAAAGAATTTGAAATATTGAAATATTAGTAAGTTTATTGTTTAAATTATGATATTAGGTAATATTTTAGGATTGTTTGGATAAATTATTGAGGGAGAGTAATTTATTTAAAGAATTTGAAATATTGAAATATTAGTAAGTTTAATAATTTAGTTTACTGTTTAAATTATGATATTAGGTAATATTTAGGACTGTTTGGATAAATTATTGAGGGAGAGTAATTTATTTAAAGAATTTGAAATATTGAAATATTAGTAAGTTTATTGTTTTAATTATGATATTAGGTAATATTTTAAGATTGTTTGGATAAATTATTGAGGGAGAGTAATTATTTAAAGAATTTGAAATATTGAAATATTAGTAAGTTTAATGATTTAGTTTACTATTTAAATTATGATATTAGGTAATATTTTAGGACTGTTTGGATAAATTATTGAGGGAGAGTAATTTATTTAAAGAATTTGAAATATTGAAATATTAGTAAGTTTATTGTTTAAATTATGATATTAGGTAATATTTTAGGATTGTTTGGATAAATTATTGAGGAAAATAATTTATTTAAAGAATTTGAAATATTAGGTAATATTTTAAGATTGAATAAATTATTGAGGGAGAGTAATTTATTTAAAGAATTTAAAATATTGAAATATTAGTAAGTTTATTGTTTAAATTATGATATTAAGTAATATTTTAGGACTGTTTGGATAAATTATTGAGGGAGAGTAATTTATTTAAAGAATTTGAAATATTGAAATATTAGTAAGTTTAATAATTTAGTTTACTGTTTAAATTATGATATTAGGTAATATTTTAGGATTGTTTGGATAAATTATTGAGGGAGAGTAATTTATTTAAAGAATTTGAAATATTGAAATATTAGTAAGTTTATTGTTTAAATTATGATATTAGGTAATATTTTAGGATTGTTTGGATAAATTATTGAGGGAGAGTAATTTATTTAAAGAATTTAAAATATTGAAATATTAGTAAGTTTAATAATTTAGTTTACTATTTAAATTATGATATTAGGTAATATTTTAGGACTGTTTGGATAAATTATTGAGGGAGAGTAATTTATTTAAAGAATTTGAAATATTGAAATATTAGTAAGTTACTGTTTAAATTATGATATTAGGTAATATTTTAAGATTGTTTGGATAAATTATTGAGGAAAATAATTTATTTAAAGAATTTGAAATATTAGGTAATATTTTAAGATTGTTTGAATAAATTATTGAGGGAGAGTAATTTATTTAAAGAATTTGAAATATTGAAATATTAGTAAGTTTATTGTTTAAATTATGATATTAAGTAATATTTTAGGACTGTTTGGATAAATTATTGAGGGAGAGTAATTTATTTAAAGAATTTGAAATATTGAAATATTAGTAAGTTTATTGTTTTAATTATGATATTAGGTAATATTTTAGGATTGTTTGGATAAATTATTGAGGGAGAGTAATTATTTAAAGAATTTGAAATATTAGTAAGTTTAATAATTTAGTTTACTATTTAAATTATGATATTAGGTAATATTTTAGGACTGTTTGGATAAATTATTGTGGGAGAGTAATTTATTTAAAGAATTTGAAATATTGAAATATTAGTAAGTTTAATAATTTAGTTTACTGTTTAAATTATGATATTAGGTAATATTTTAGGATTGTTTGGATAAATTATTGAGGGAGTAATTTATTTAAAGAATTTGAGATATTAGGTAATATTTTAGGATTGTTTGGATAAATTATTGAGGGAGAGTAATTTATTTAAAGAATTTGAGATATTAGATAATATTTTAGGATTGTTTGGATAAACTATTGAGGGAGAGTAATTTATTTAAAGAATTTAAAATATTGAAATATTAGTAAGTTTATTGTTTAAATTATGATATAAGGTAATATTTTAGGATTGTTTGGATAAATTATTGAGGGAGAGTAATTTATTTAAAGAATTTGAAATATTGAAATATTAGTAAGTTTATTGTTTAAATTATGATATTAGGTAATATTTTAGGATTGTTTGGATAAATTATTGAGGGAGAGTAATTTATTTAAAGAATTTGAAATATTGAAATATTAGTAAGTTTAATAATTTAGTTTACTGTTTAAATTATGATATTAGGTAATATTTTAGGATTGTTTGGATAAATTATTGAGGGAGAGTAATTTATTTAAAGAATTTGAAATATTGAAATATTAGTAAGTTTAATAATTTAGTTTACTGTTTAAATTATAAAAAATTAAATTTTTTTAAATAAATTATTAGAATATTAAATCTTTTTTATGATTTCAAATCATATACTTTTATTATAAGTTAAATAATTTAATTGAATCCAAAATTTAGGAAAATTAATGTTAATAATTTTATTTGAAATTAAAAATTTCCAATTAATTTTTAAAATAAAAAAATAATTTTATATATTTTATATTAAGTCGAAATTAATAGCTATTTATTAGCTTTTTTTATTTTTATAAAAATAAACTAAATTTAAGTTATTAGATTCATAATCTAAATATATACATAAGTATTTTTTATAATAATAAATTTTAGTTTAAATAAAATATTTTTTTTACAAAAAAAAGATAATTATTTTATAATTAAATTTGTAATTAATTATAATTTAGTTAAATAATTATTTATTAGTTACATATATATATATATATAAGTATATTAAAATTGAATTTAAATAATTTAATTTAAATTTAATTAATATAAAAAATTATTAATTATTTATTAATATAATTAGGTATATAATTAAATATAGGTTAATTTTTGTGCCAGCATCAGCGGTTAAACAAAGAATATAAAATAATTTTATTAATTAATATTAATATTATATAAAATTAAAATTAAATGTTTAAAATTTTAGTTAAAATTAAAATTTTAATAAAATAATTTTTATTAGTTTAAATAAATATAAAAATATTAATAAAAACTAGGATTTGATACCCTATTATTTATATTAAATTTAAATAATTAATTATTATTTATTATAAAAAAATTAAAAATTATGGCGGTATTTTAATCTAATTAGAGGAACTTGTAAATTAATTTGATAATCCACGAAAAGATAAATTTAAATTTTAAATATTTTTGTATGTTCGTTTTAAAAAAATTTAATAATAATATTAATTTTTCTAGATATATAATTATATATTAATTCAGATCAATATGAAATTTATTTAAAATTATATGAGTTACAATAAAATATTTTTATATTTATAAATTTAAATATTTATATAAATTGGATTTAATAGTAATATAATTAAATTAAATTATATGAATATAGTATGAAATATGTACAAATTGCCCGTCAATTCTATAAATGAATAAGTCGTAACAAAGTAAATATACTGGAAAGTGTATTTAGAAAGATATAGTTAAATTTATAATATTTATTTTGCTAATAAAAGTTATTTTTAATTAAATTATTTTTAATAAATTTATTTATATAAATTTATATTAAATTTAATTTTTTTAATTTAAAATAATAAAAAATTTTTTATATTTAAGTAATTAAAATAAAATAAAATTAATTTATATAATTTTAGTATTGAAAAAGAATAATTTAATTATTTTAAAATAATTTTAATTTATTTTTACCTTTTGTATCAGGGTTTATTAAATTTATTAATTGTATAATTAAATCTCGAAATAAATTGATTTAAATTTTTATTATATTTAATATTTAATTATTATTATTAATTAAAATTTAGAGATGAAATATTTTACAAAATTTATAATATCTAGTTATTTTATAAATAAATTAAATTTAATTATTAATATTATAAAAATTTAAATTTTTAAAATTTTTATTATATTTATAGTAAAATTATTAGGGATAAACTTAATAATAATTTTAATATAATAAATAATTGATTTTTTTATTATAAGAATAATAATTTTTAATAATAAATAATATTTAATCATTAAAAATTTTAAAAATTAAATTTTTAAATTATTTAATTAATTATAAAATAAAAAATTTTAATTAAATTTATTTAGTTATAATGATAAAATTAGTAAATATAAATTATAATAAATTTATTAAAATGAAAGATTAATTTAAGGAATTAGGCAAAAATATTTATTCATCTGTTTATTAAAAACATAGTTTATTGAAATTAATATTAAATAAAATCTGCTCAATGATTTAAAATTAAATAGCTGCAGTATTCTAACTGTACAAAGGTAGCATAATCAATTGTCTTTTTATTAAAGTCTGGAATGAAAGATTAAATGAAATAAAAACTGTCTCTTATTAAATAAAATTAAAATTAATTTTAAGTTAAAATTCTTAAATTTATTTAAAAGACGAGAAGACCCTATAGAATTTTATTAATAATTTATTTAAATTATTTAATTAAATAATTTAAATAAATTAATTTATTGAATTGGGGAAATTATAAAATTTTATTAATTTTTATAAATTATTTAATAATAATTTTTATAGATTTTAAAATTATAATAAAATTAATTTTATTAAATATAAAATAAATTACCTTAGGGATAACAGCGTTAAATTTTTAAAGAGTTCATATTGATAAACTCAGGCATAACCCCTTAATATACATAGAAAATATATTGCAATTAGAAAACAAATCTTGTAAAGATTTTGAATTACCTGCACCAGATTTTACTATTTTGAATATAGATGATTAAGACAAAATTAACCATAACAATATATATATAGCATATGGAATTTCAAGTTAATCTTCTAGACCAAGCTGTTCAATTTTGAATGCCTTAAATCATAATTATTTTGAAATTAGTCTAGAAGAACAAAATTCCTCTGGATTACGCTAATATTTCACTGTTTTACCTACATTTTTTTAACAAGTCATTTTTAATAAACTTGTGCTTTTTAATAAATGAGCTGTTATATTTATTTCTCACAGAGAAACCAAGACCTGTGATATTCTGGGACTTTTACAGGTTCTTTTATAATGAGTTAAGCTATCTTTTCAAATGTTTGTGTCTTCGATATTGATGATCGATCAAGCTGAACACTTGTTTTTAAGGCTTAAAAGGTTTATACGTAGAAGCACTCAGAAGCATTTTGGTCACTCTGAAAATTAAAAATAACTAAGTTTTCATTAAACATACCGATCAGAGGGATATCATGAGAAATTTGAAGTTTACCATATAGACCAATTTCAAAATAATTATCATATAAGGCATTCAAAATCGTAGAGCTGAAAATTGGTCTAGACGATTAACTTGAAATTTCATATGCTATCCCTCTGATTGATTTGCTTAATGAAAATCTAGTTATTTTCAATTTTCAGTGTGCCCTGAGTACAGGCAGTTTCCAGAATATGGGTTGAGCGTCTCTTTTCCCAAAAGAAATGCATGTTCTGATTTCTAAAAGGTAAAAAGACCATACAAGTGGTTTAGCCCACAGCTTAGAGAGATAGTATAGGAATTTTGAAGATGGTATAGTTGAGTAGTATTCAGATAATCGGAGATTAGAAATTCAAAAATTCTAATTTTGCTGAGCCGTCTCAAGTTGAAAATTCTGATACTATCCCTCTGAGTGACAGGTTTGACAACTCATAAGTTCTTGTTACCTTATATAAAATAAAACATGCTTTTCCCTTGGGAAAAGTCTCGTTACGTCTGGAAACTTAGTGTACTTGCTCTCTTAAAATTGGGGAAAACTTGTAAACCACTTGTGTTCTGAACTTATATAATAATTACAAATCTTGAAAAAACATTTTTCACATCACTAGCTTCACACGGGAATTCCTTCCCTTTATAACATGACAGTTGCGTAACCTCCCAATAGAAATTGTGTAAAAACTTTCTTGATACTTAAACGATGAAAATACAACACTTTCACTAGCTTGTCACGTCACAAGAAAATTCTTTCCTTCTATAACATGATAGTTCTAGGCCTTCATAAGTTCTCGTTACCGTATACAAAACAAAACCTGCTTTTCCCTTGGGAAAAGTTTCGTTACATTTGGAAACTTAGTGTACTTGCTCTCTCAAAATTGGGAAAAACTTGTAAGCCACTTGTTTTCTGAATTTATATAGTAATTATAAATCTACAAAAAAACATTTTTCACGTCACTAGCTTATCACATCACATCACATCACAAGAAAATTATTTATAACCTGATATTTGTATACCTTCCAATAAAACCTGAGAAATAGAAAAGAACATTTTAACAAAGAATCAGTTCACAAAATCTTTCATTATATTATGTACGATTTATAAAAAAGTAAAACTAAATACTTATCTTATTCTAGCCTATTAGTCATGTTTGTGAGATGTTCTAAAATATTAAAATAGCACTGTTTTTATAAAATATATATTTAAGTTAAATTTTTCTATATTTTCACTGATTTTTAAAATTATTTATAAATAGAATTTCTTGCTGATATATTAATAAACTCTGTTATTTTAAACGTAATCTGCACCACAAATTGTATGGAAGTATGTTTCTTTAACATGACAGCATCTGTTATTGTATTGCATAATACAAAACGTCTGCATCTGCACATAAAAATGTCTGCTTGTCTGCATTTGCACACATATCAAGGGGCGCGGTAGCGCCACGATGGCAAGTATAAGGTACGTCAGTACGTACGCCACCGTCGGGCGCAAGCCAGACCCTATATATACTTTAAATTAGCCCTGTTGAAAACTCGACATACAGTTATCTTCGCATTAACAGCTTTGTTTGTTGCATATGAGCACCCAGATGAAAGCTTGCGACAAAACTAACAAAATGACATCGGGGTCATATTTTGTGAAATTGCTTCCATGAAAAGTTATTGCGAAGTGAAAGTTCGGGATCACGAATTCTCTTATACGAAAATTCTTCTCCCGGTGAAATTGTTCTCCGCGGAAGTACGTCATCGTGACGTCAGTCTACGTATACTATTGTATGTTATGTATATATGTGTGTATGTACAGTTTATATATGTGTGCAGACGAGACGAGCAGACGTATCTATTTATTATTTTACAATACAATAACACATGCAGTGTTAATAATATATAAATAAATAAGTACTTTCTTTCTTTCTTTCTTAATAAAGATACGATTATGATGATACAATAATAATCTAGTGAAGTGATATTATTTTCAAAAAAATCTGCAAATATGCAAAAGTGTGTTTGAAGAAAACTGTCAGATATAATTAAGACGTCTCACAAACATGACTAATAAGCTAAAATTAGATAAGTATTTAGTTTTTAGTTTTTTATAAACATACAATATAATGAAAGATTTTTTGAACTGATTCTTTGTTAAAATGTTCTCTTTTATTTTTCAGGTTGGAAGGCATACGACTACCATATTATAGGAAATAAATAAGAGATTATAGAAAAGAATTTTCTTGTGATGTGACAAGTTAGTGTAGTGTTAAAAATGTGTCTACGAAAGTTTCTACGGTTGTTGACATAGCTATTCAATATTATTAAATTTTTTTTGTTGTTTCGTGAGAGGTTACAACTCTCAGGCTGTATAAGTATATTGAAAGGAATCCGTGTGACAAGCTAGTGAAAGTGTTGTATTTTCATCGCTGAAGTATCGAAGAAAGTTTCTACAAAATTTGCAGTCCATCTGGTCATTACAAATTATCAAGTTCTTTGGACTTCTAGAAGAATAGCTGTCATAAGCGCAAGTATCTTGTAAGTATAAATAATATACACAAGTTTTTAGAGTTTATACTGTATATTTTTTAAAAATTATACATTAATTCTGTGGATTCACTCCTTGTGGAGGATCCTCTCCTTCTGGAGCATCTTCTCCGTGAAACACTTCTCGTGTTCTTTGCTTGGCCAGGTCTGAGCGTGTCTCTTCTACATTGGACCTGGCCATAAAATTTATGAATTCAGCTAAATTCTTCAGGTTTTGCTGATAGGGATTCAGCCTCCTTCAATTGTATGTTGCAAAAGTTGCAAAAGTGTTTAGCAAAGTCGATTTTCTATGCAATCAGAAGCAATCATTAACTAATAGTTTATATAATTAGATAAGTATTAAGTTTTATTTTTTATAGATATTCAATATAAATAAAGAATTTGTGAACTGATTCTTTGTTTAAATATTCTCTGTTATTTTTCAGATTATGAGGTTATAAAGCTGTCAGTTTATATATAAAAGAAGTAATTGTGACAAGAGAATTTTTATTGAAGAAGGTCTGATATTGAGATCTGCAGTATTGTGAAAAAAGTATATTTTCTTTAGTTTATACCTGTCTAGCAGAAGTGTAAGTTTTTTATTATTATATTCAATCTTCCACGCAAGAAAGTTTCTACAATTGGGAAGTGCTTATGAGCAATTATTAAATTTTCCTGTCGTCTCCTGGGAGATAGACTCTCAGGCTATACGTCGAAAGGGATCCTTACAAATAGCTAGTGTGTTTTATTTTCTTGGTTCAAGAATCGAAGAAAGTTTCAACATAGAGAATATTCAGTATAAGGAAAAAATTGTCTTGTATTGTGAGAAGCTAGTGAAGTGTCAAGAATATGCATCGCTCATGCATGAAAGTTTCTAAGTTGTTTAAGTGTATATGAATAATTCATAACTTTTCCTATCGTCTCCTGGGAGGTAGACTCTCAGGCTGTATGTCGAAAAGGATCCTGATGAGAAGCTAGTAAAAGTGCTGTATTTTCATCGTTCAAGAATCAAAGAAAATTTATACAGAATTTCCTGTTTATATAATTTTCTTGTGATGTGACAAGTTGGTTGAGTGTTACGATTATATTCAATCTTCCACGCAAGAAAGTTTCTACAATTGTGGAAGTGCTTATGTTAACTTTTCCTATAGTCTCCTGGGAGATAGACTCTGAAGCTGTACGTCGAAAAGAATTCTTATGAATAGATAGTAAAAGTGTTTTATTTTCTTAGTTCAGAGAATATTCAGTTTATATAAGGAAAAAATTATTTTGTATTGTGAGAAGCTAGTGAAGTGTCAAGAATATGCATCGCTCATGCATGAAAGTTTCTAAGTTGTTTAAGTGTATATGAATAGTTCATAACTTTTCCTATCGTCTCCTGGGAGGTAGACTCTCAGGCTGTTCGTCGAAAGGGATTCTTATGAATAGCTAGTGAAAGTGTTTTATTTTGTTTTTAAATTACCGTCAATATTTCCTAAAAATTTTTTAAATTGTTCCAAAGTCTAATTTTGGTACATTTATGCATTTATTAGAGAGAGATGGAAAGATAGTTCCTTCTGCTAGTGCTTAATTTTCTCTGTCTGCATAAATATTTTTTAAAATTTATTTTTTAATGAAACTAAATAAAAATGATTAATGAGAATGGATGTATTGATTATAATTAATGGTTTATTGACTTTTATATAAGTCAAATATCCTTGAAACTATTATATATGGAGTATATGGCACCCGGGTGCGCTTTTCAAAGTATAAAATCTTGATTAGTTTATTTTAATTATTATAAATGTTAAAACTGAATGTATAGGGATATTCTATAGTATTTTTATAATGTCGTGGAACAAAATTCCTCTGGATTACGCTAATATTTCACTGTTTTACCTAAATTTTTTTAACAAGTCATTTTTAATAAACTTGTGCTTTTTAATAAATGAGCTGTTATATTTATTTCTCACAGAGAAACCAAGACCTGTGATATTCTGGGACTTTTACAGGTTCTTTTATAATGAGTTAAGCTATCTTTTCAAATGTTTGTGTCTTCGATATTGATGATCGATCAAGCTGAACACTTGTTTTTAAGGCTTAAAAGGTTTATACGTAGAAGCACTCAGAAGCATTTTGGTCACTCTGAAAATTAAAAATAACTAAGTTTTCATTAAACATACCGATCAGAGGGATATCATGAGAAATTTGAAGTTTACCATATAGACCAATTTCAAAATAATTATCATATAAGGCATTCAAAATCGAAGAGCTGAAAATTGATCTAGACGATTAACTTTAAATTTCATATGCTATCCCTCTGATTGATTTGCTCAATTCAAAAATAGTTATTTTGAATTTTCAGAATGCCCAGAGTTCAGGCAGTATCCAGAATATGGGTTGAGCGTCTCTTTTCCTAAAAGGTAAAAAGATCATACAAGTTTTCAAGCCCAAAAAAAAGCTAGTGAAAGTGTTGTGTTTGCATCATTTATTTATCATTGAAAGTTTTTACAGCTTTGCAGTGGATGTTTTCCTATTTATAATTATTCTATAAATTCAGAAGGCAAGTGGTTTAGAATTTGTTCGCAATTTGGAGAGAGCAAGTACACTCAGATTCCAGATGTAACGAGTTTTTCTCAAGGGAAAAGCACTTTTTGTTTAGTATACGGTAACGAGAACTTATGAAGGCATACTACTATCAGATTTTACAAGGAAAGAATTCTTTTGACATGACAGCTAGTGAAATTTTCATTTTTTAGTATCGACGAAAGTTTTTATAGTATTCAATATTGAACAGCTCAAATATGGTCTAGATGATTTTTAGGGAGACCTACCTGAAAATTTAAACACTAATTTTATGATATCAACCGTGTAAGTATTTATGTGAAAGTCATACAGGGGATACCACAACTTCACTGACACTATTTTTTACAAGTTTTCATAAAGTTTAAATTCGATTACAGTATTCTAAACGTTTACCGAATTAGGTGGGTGGCATTAAAAATGATAATACGTCTATCATAAAGAATCATAGGGATAGTGGAAACTAACTTACATATACTTCTTTTTATTCTAAATATTATTTGCATTATTCTATAATATAGATTAAACAATTGTGAAGGATACGATGTAAACTTGTATAAATATTAAAATGCTATATCACTCATGTTCTGCATGACAATAGTATACGTAACGTACAAATGTTTTCAAGAAAGCAGTTATCAGTTAATTAATTAGCAATAATTTTAGAAGTACAGATTTCTTTGATGTATATTTGCGAAACAAATCATTATGGAACTTAACATAAAATTTAGTGTCAATAAAGGAAAAAAAACGCGCTATTCTATTTACCTCGAGGGTGGTGTGGAAAAGATATATTTCTTAGTGAATAATAATGATCTAAAAAAACTATTTACTCTACAGATAGTGTCTAAAAAATAATTATTATTATTATTACAATAATTCATGAGCAAATGTACATTAATATTTTAAATTTATTACTTATTTAGTTGATGTTAACTATTCTTTGTAATTTACATATTATATACCGTTTAAAAGTAGTGAAATCACTCCCCCCCCCCCCCAAACAAACCTTTCCAAGGTAAAAGGCTGGCAAGTATAAGGTCGTTTCTTCATGTAAAAATTAAAGATTAATTTTACAACTCTTGATAACCTTAATGTAAAAAAAAACTCTTAATAACACTTATGCAGACAAAACCAAACTTTTATTAACATTCATACAGACAAAATAAAAATTCTTAGAGCTTACTCTAAAATTCAACTTTAATTTTCAAACTTCGACAACTCTTATGTAGTCGAAATTATAAGTGCATTTATTTAATTATGGAAATTAAAGATCTTGATAACACTTATATAGACAAAATACTAGTAGCTTTACTGCATACTCTTAAGACGTGTTGATATTATAATCGTCAGATCAACAAATAATATATCTTCTTTCCTCTTGTGAATAAGTGATCGAACACAAATACTGGAAGAATTTGTGATACTTATAGATCAAGTTGGAAAACAAATAATTATGTTAGAATGAATGTCTTCTTTTACCTATTCAATGAGTTAATCACAACCACTCAAATCATGATGCTTATGCATTAAGCTAAAAAATCCGAAACTCTCATGTATGAAAATATGAACGTATAACCATCTTCGCGTTAAGGGTCTGTTGGACAGATTACCATTTCTTTAGTGTCACTTCTCCTTCGATCAAGGGGCGCGGTAGCGCCACGATGGCAAGTATAAGGTACGTGAGTACGTACGCCGCCGTCGGGCGCTAGCCAGACCCTATATACATCTCATAGGCATTGTTGGAAACTCGACTTACGGTTTTCTTTACTTTGACAGTATTATTTGTCACATGGAAATACTCAAACGAAAGCTTGAGACGACACTAACAAAATCACATCAGGGTCACATTTTCTGAAAATGCTTCTATCAACAGATATTGTAAAGTGAAAGTTCGAGCCCCTCGATTCTCATCAAGAGAGAAGAATGAAAACTGAACAATTCTTCCGGTTACGTCAGCCCTACGTATTTCCGTAAAAATATATAGCACACCATGCATCAATATAGATCTACTTGTACATACTGAGCAGATGCAGACGATGTTTCATGGTGAAACATTGTTTATGTTTATAATAATCAACGTAAATATTTTAATTAATAATTTAACATATTATTATAAAATATTGTGATAGTGCGAAATATATCATAAGTTTAATATTTTAAAACAGTGTCATTTAAAAACAGTGAGAAATAAGTCAATTTCGTTCATAATGATCGACATGATTAATAGTGTATAATTAGATTAGATAAGTATTTAGTGTTATGATTGTGATTTATTAATATACAATATAAATCAAGGTTTCGTGAACTGATACTTTGTTTAAATGTTCTCTTTTCTTTTTCAGATACTTTTGGGAGGTTATATTGCCATTCAAAAAAGTTTGAATTATAAATATTTATGATTTGCAGTATTTACTATGCTGTGAAGTAAGAATATTTATTAAGTTAGCAGAATATCTGGTGCAAGCGGAAGATTTTTATTTTGATAATAATTAATTCATCTACTAGTGTGAAGGATTGTTTTTTATGGAGGATCGTCTCCTTATGGAGGACTATCCACCTCTTGCTGTGAATTATAGACTTTTTCTCTATCCAGATCGGATGGAATGTACCATAAAAAAGTGTTAAAAGGTGAACTTATTATAGGTTGCATACAGAAAGTGATTGTGTTATTTTAAACGAGAATAAAATTATGAAAAGTATTATCCAAACAATTATTATGTGAAGTTGAAAAAAGTGCTAAAAAGTAAATGTCTAAAATTAAAATTATAATATTGAAACTTTTGAAAAACCAAATACAGCTGCCGAGGTAAACTGTTATACTTTCATTCATAAATAGCATAATCTTTTTTTGCTACTTACGAAGAATAGTGATAGTGTCTTTTTATATTCAAAATGTTGATATGTTCACAAGATTAAATTGAAAGATAGTTCAAGTTTAATAGATTACAGCGTAACTCAGCATAGTGATTAGTGATATAAATTCTAAATTAAAGCTATGTGTGAGGATTGTTTCGAATGCAATCCATTACTAAATGATTTTTAGTGTTGTATTGGTGATAATTTGTGTATTAAATTATTTGAACAGGTTATGCCGTTTAATCTGTATATTATAATAATAATACCTGTAAACTTTGTGAAAATAAGGAAAAATGTGAGACTCGTGGTTTGAAGCCCAGCTATCTTAATACTTAGACGGACATTCAGTTGAAATAATAAGGAAAAATGTGAGACTCGTGGTTTGAAGCCCAGCTATCTTAATACTTAGACGGACATTTAGTTGAAAAAATAAGGAAAATTGTGAGACCCGTGGTCTGAAGACCAGCTATCAATATACTTAGACGGACATTTAGTTGAAAAAATATGTATGCAGAAAGTGATTGTGTTATTTTAAACGAGAATAAACTTATGAAAAGTATTATCCAAACAATTATTATGTGAAGTTGAAAAAAGTGCTAAAAAGTAAATGTCTAAAATTATATACAATACATGAAAGATTCATGAACTGATTCTTTGTTAAAATATATCCTTTTATTTTTCAGGTTTTTTTACTATTAGATTATATAAACAAATAACTATTGTGTGATGTGGCAGCTAGTAAAGTGTTAAGAATTCATCTTTCAAGAAAGTTTACGTTGTTGAAGTGAATATGTAACTTTTTCTATCGTTTCCTGGGTTCACCTTTCAAGCAAGTTTCTACATTCTTGAAGTGGATGTGTAATTTTTTCTATTGTCTCCTGGGAGGTAGACTCTCAGGCTATTCGTCGAAAGGGATCCTGATGAGAAGCTAGTGAAAGTATTGTATTTTCATCGTCCAAGAATCAAAGAAAATTTATACAGAATTTCCTGTTTATATAATTTTCTTGTGATGTGACAAGTTGGTTAAGTGTTAGGATTATATTCAATCCTCCACGCAAGAAAGTTTCTACAATTGTGGAAATGCTTATGTTAACTTTTCCTATCGTCTCCTGGGAGATAGACTCTGAGGCTGTACGTCGAAAAGAATTCTTATGAATAGATAGTAAAAGTGTTTTATTTTCTTGGTTCAGAGAATATTCAGTTTATATAAGGAAAAAATTGTCTTGTATTGTGAGAAGCTAGTGAAGTGTCAAGAATATGCATCGCTCATGCATGAAAGTTTCTAAGTTGTTTAAGTGTATATGAATAGTTCATAACTTTTCCTATCGTCTCCTGGGAGGTAGACTTTCAGGCTGTTCGTCGAAAGGGATTCTTATGAATAGCTAGTGAAAGTGTTTTATTTTGTTGGATTTTAGAGGTTATTCAGTTTATATAATAGAGAATATTCTTGCTTGATGCAACAGTAATGTTTTATACAATAATCAGCATGTATATATTATATACTTACTCCATCGATTTCATGGCTTTAGGGTCTAAATTGTCAGGTGCATAACTATAAAAATCAAAACTATAAGTTCTTAGATAAACTTAATTGTATTGCTTTAGCATGTTAAAACCAGCTTTTATAGCTATAACAGGCTTTAAATCAGGCGAAGACCGAAATATTCAAAATGTAGCTTACTTATTTCAATTATATTCTTTGCTCTCATTTCTATATGTAGTCATTATTATAGTAGTGATTAAAATCTATGGATATTTTACTTACATTTTTTAGTACCTTAATACAGTAGTTATTATATATAAGATCTGGTCTTTGTAAACATGTATTTTTTGCAGATATTTATTTCATTTTTAATGGGACCAAATGGAAGTTGATATTATATATCTGTGGCTTACAGGAAGAACCACTTAAGTGACATTTTCGTGTTTTCGAGAAAAAGCGATTTCAATGTTTGGAGTAATACGTAAGATCGAAATGTCAGAGAAAAGATCTTAGTATTGGCTGATTTGATTAGGTATCTGATACGGATACAACCGTAGTATTACATTTGTAAATAGTTTCTTTCTCGACGCCCAAGCTAAACAAATTACTCGAGTTAAGTGGTTCTGCGGGAACTTTGCAGATAAGTGGTTATGCAGTCACTTTCTTTGAGAGCTCGTAACTAAATTAATTTGCGATTAAAAAAATTCGGACGGGGCATATTTTTAAAGTTTAACTCATGCCCTTTCCAATGGTATAATTAAAATTTTCGAAAATTGTTATTAACTATGAGAAAAAACGGTTTAAAGGAAAAAAGCATGGTTTTTCCACAATTTTTTGTTTTAATTCGAGATTTCAAGAACGTTTTCATTTGCAATGTATCTGGAACCCCTCTAACCAATGGGATAAATGTCCAATCCTAAAAGATACGTGATTTGGGGATTGATTTTGAACCTCGGTGTGGTCAAACTGGCGCATATTATAATTGAAAATTTTTTACGAAGACTTTTACGAATTTTTTATTCAGAAACCACAAACTTTTGGAAAAAATTTTCAAGAGTAATAAGTTCTTAGAATCAGCAAAGGAATACGTATGAATTTTATCAGAGCGATTCCAGTAATTTTTTTGTTTTTGCAAATTGACAATTTTTGAAAAATTTAAAAACGTTAAAAATTTCTTTTTTAATTTAAAAAAACCGACGAATACATCGGTATAGATAATTAGATATATATTATACCGCTTTAATGTACTCCACACGGTGTATCTCGCACAAAAATAAAAAAAACGAGTGCACTTAAGTGGTTCTGCGGTAACATTTTTGCGAGAGACGCAGTTAAGTGATTATGCAATCGGCTGGCATTTAAAATATTTGTGCATTTCGGAAATCCTACTATTGTACAATGAAAAAGGGTACTAAGAGCACCTCGAATTCGACATAAATAAATTTTTCGAAAAATGTCACTTAAGTAGTTCTTCCTGTAAGCCACAGATATATATTTTATACTTTCTTTGATATTATGGTTTAGCAGTAAATTCAGTATATATTGTAACGGTGGCTGCTTCTCGCCCACCGCTTATGTGCGCTTTTCTCCTCTCTATCTCTCTCTCACTCTTCACGCGCAATCCGGGGAGCAGCAATTCCGTCACTCTTCCTCGCCTCCTTTCGAGCCTTACCTTTGAATTCCCGGTGGCGCCAGGTACCCCGCGAGTACCAGAGTCTCGCGACTCCTTCTAGACAGGCTCGCGACCACGAGGGTTTGCCCCAGCTTGCTCAGCCCCGCAGCAGCGGCTAGGGAGAGGGGGTGGTTCGGTTTGAAAATCACGACACAACGACTCAGATAAAGGGGTTCTTTAATCTCAGACTTATTCACTACTATACACTGTAACACCTCAAAGGCTTCAATCGCTTCGCGTTCCGCCGGCGCGCTCGCCGTTACTTATGCTACGTTCGGCAGGTAACCGGGAGACAACGTTCGCGTACAGGTACCCTCTCTTCACGAGATAGTCCGCGAGTTAATCACTAGATACCCCGATTCCGAGCCGAGACTCTCGCGCGTCCCAAGGTACAGTCACACTACACTCTCGCACACAATTAGCACACTTATAATCTACCTATGCACGACCGCCGCATTTCGCGCATCGCCACGACCGGGGTCTGCCTGCGCCCCGCGACTTACACAGCAGATCCGGGTCCCGAATTATCCCTACAATTTTCCGAAGTTCTCCTCCCGCACTGGAGACAAACGCGTAACTACGTAAAACTACTCCGCGAGTGAGTACCGAAGCAGATATCCCGGAGACACCACGCGCTCGCGAGAACAAAGGCAACCCGCTCGCGACGTGGAACAACTGCGCCCGCGGGAAACAGAAAGCCCAAAGAGGACACCACTGACCTTAATACAATTCCTACGTCGTCCAGGAACGCTGCAGATAGCCTCGCCAGAAATCCCCGTCACGCAATAGAAAATCACAAAGGGTCGTCCTTCCAAAGCTCGGTCGCGTCCGCTCAGAGTCAGCCAGGGCAGGAGAGTGCCGGTCGCTCGCGCGCCGCGCGCTCTCCGCGCCGCTCGCTCTCGCGTGGCCGAGCAGCGCGCCCGCTCATTGGTCGGCTCGCGGCGGCCCAACGGCCCGCTCGCTCGCGTCGCAACCAGCGCGCGCGCGCCGATCTTCCGACGGCCGCGCATGCGCAGAGGTATCCGCTTCGTACTCGGTTTCCGAGATAGCGCGCGCGGATTACAAATTCTCAAGATAGCAGGCTTCCCTTCCGCATTCCAGATATTCGCAACAATTAGAGATATCCCCAATTATTACAAACATGAAACCCGCACTGCCTCAATGCCGCAGACATCCGGATCCAAGATGATCCGCGTGCACCTGACAGTACGAACGCGATACGCTGTAGTTTTTGCTTCCAACGCTCTGCGAGTGCTGCACCATCACGCTGGTCCTGCGCGAGAGACTCCACGTAGGTGCGCCTCACCAGGGCTACGCCGCCTACGCCCGATCGCTTTACGGCGCGCGTGCCGTTACCTGAGCGCCCTGTCATGCGGAGAGCCCCTGCTGCCTCGCCATCAGTCCGGCTGCCTTCTCTCGCCGCCTTCCTCTCTCTTCGCTCAAGTTGGCAACCGCTGTCGTCCTCTCTGCTCCTCGCGCTCGCTTCCCGGGCTCGTGCTGTTTTCCTCGCCAAAACAGACGAGTATTAGTCGCATGCATTCCCTACCCATTCACGCAACCTTGGGACGCTCTGCCCTGGCGACTTCCGACGGCACGTGTCACGTGGTGAAATTTCACCACGTTACAATATAAATTTTATGGCTGTGATGAATAAATATTTAACGATGATAGTAAATTAGGTTGTCAGCTATAATACAGAGTGTAAATAATAATAGAAAATATTGAACGTAATTCAACACAGTGTACCAAGATAAAAGACGTTAAAAGATTCACAGATTGCACTTCCAATGCCTTTTTCACATACCCCAAACTCAATATAAATAGTTTAACGTACCACAGAGTAGTTTAGCATAGGAGTCTGTCAAATAACAAAACAAGCAAATAGTTAACTTAATAGACAGGCACCCCAAAAGCATTATTAATATCCCATATTGGACCCACAAATAAAACTTTCAAACTATAATTTAAAAAAATTAAAGCAACGCACTGGCACGAAGCACTGAGTTCATAAGTATTCCTCTATTCATGCACAAACAAAACTTAGGCGGCAAAAGTCATTATCAATTCCATAGGCAATAAAACAAATAATTAAGCCAACACACAAACTAAATTCAATGTGCACAATTATTGAGACCCACTATTTACACATCAAAACTTAGTCGAACCCAGGAAGAGCAATCTGAAAGAGACGGCCTTTGCTCCAAAAGACGAACTCAATCAGATAGGTCTGACATAAACATACACCAATAAGTCCATTCAAATCCAGGGAAACAGAGCCAAACAACACAAAACACTTTAACATAAATTAAATTATTATGTGAATTATCATATACATTATGTGAATTATATTATCATGTGAATTATTATTAAATTATTATGTGTAGGAAAAAAAGTGAAAATAACTATACCATTTTTTGCTTGTTCTCGACAAATCACACTTGAGATCCACAAATTCACACAATAATTATTGAAAAACACCATAGTGATTTACACTTATTCACACATATACATAATTTAAAAACTACAAAAAGTCAAAAGCACTGGTCAAGTCATGTAAATTAATTAAATATGTTTATTAAAACACTCTACAACACTGTTGTACTTCTCACTACAAAAAACTTTAGCGAAAACTTGTGCACTAGCTTCGGCATGCCATTCCAGGGGAGACGTCAAAATCTTCTTAAGACGTAACACACAAATTTCGAAGCAGCATTGACCCAGTGACCTGAAAACAAAAAGATAAAATTCTTTTAACAAAGCACCGGTGCTTTAAATCAACAAAAAGTCTCAATAATTTAAATAAAAAAAAATAACTTATCTGACTCCAAACAGCAATGATCGACCAAGGGAAAGCACAAGTTTCCCATCACCACAGTGTATAAGTCCCAAAAGAAATCACTCCTCGGAGTAGCTGACCATCCATAGTTGCTCCTGCGTACGAGTTTCGATCCCGTAGCAACAATTTTAAAATACTTTAGCAGCGACAAAGTTAATCACGCGAGAGGTTAAACACTGACGGTATAGCAGACGTAACGTCGATAACCCCAGGACTACAGAGTGACTTACCGACGCCACAGACTGAGCACGCGCGCACACTTTTAGAACTAGGGCGCTAGTGACAAATACTAGTACCACTGCCGCGGCCATCTTCAGTGAGCATATACACATTAATTTTTAAATTTATAACTTATTCAGTTGATGTTAACTATTCTTTGTAATTTAGGTATTACATACTTTTTAAAAGTAGTGAAATCTCCCCCCCCCCCAAAAAAAAACCTCTTTAAGGTAAAAGGCTGGCAAGTATAAGGTCGTTTCTTCATGTAAAACTTGAAGATTAATTTTGCAACTCTTGATATCTCAATGTCACAAAAATTCTCATTTTTCTTGACATCGACAGCTTTGTTTCTCACACATGAGCACTTAAATGAAAGCTTGCGAAAAAACTAACAAAATCACATCAGGATCATATATTGTGAAATTGCCTGTATCAAAAGTTATTGTGAAGTGAAAGTTCGGACCCCTCATTTCTTTTCGCGAGAGAAAACTGAACAATTAATGTAATTCCGGTTACGTCAGAGCTACGTACTTCCGTAATATATATAGATCATCATGTATATATATTATACTTATACACGTAGTATTGCATATTTCTCTATCTATACAGTTATTTCATTATATTAATCAAAGTTAATTTTTCAACTCTCGATATCCCTTATGTAGTGAAAATTCAGAGTGCTTATTCTAAAAGTCTATTTTCATTATGTAAATTAAAGTCAAACTTTCAATAATAATGTAAATAATATTCTAGCAGGTTTATTGTGTACGTTTATTACTTTTCCCTTAGTAAAGGTTGATAAGAAATGTGATTATAATGCAATGATTAAAAAGGTATTTCTAATTAGTTCAACAAATAATTATGTTAATATATGTGTCTTCTTTTACCTCGTAAATGAGTGAATCACAGACACTGAAAGAACATGATGCTTATACATGAAGCTGAATAACTTGAAATTTTCATCTATCTACATCAATATGAATGCGTAAACATCTTTGCTTGAAGGATCTGTTGGACAGACTACCATTTCTTTAGTGTTTCTTCTTTATACCGTCGATTTTACATAAATTTCAATTTTAATATAGCAAAAGAAAGTTATGATATCAATAAAGAAATTGGCAAGTTTTTGTTATAAGAAGCAATTGAGTTGATATAAATAAATAATTGTTTAAATCGGAGAAGGATTATAAATATATATGTATTCATCATTATAAACACTCGACCAAATTGTGACATGTGAAAAGGTGGATGGCCTGTGAAAAGATACTGTCGGTAGAATTGTGTGAATAACTGCGATTGCCGCCACGTCCTGCGCATTCCAGCTGACGTTTAATGACTGATCACTCTTACGCCGTATTTAGTGTGGGAGGTTAGGTCACCGTACTTTCGGTAAATAGAGCGTTCCGTGACCGGTTACAAACATGCGCAAAGCATAGCACTAATTCGATATTATTCAAAGTTCAATAGTATCCGAGTGTACATATAGGAATGATGTTCTTTCATGACATTATCACATGAAAAATGTGCCCATAATATATTACAGGATTGTTTCACATTATGAAAACTTTTTCATTTATTTATGGAAGCTACGAGCGGATGTACAATCAACTCTACTTAGTAATTCAGTAATTGTATTGCTATCCTTATTTCATTAAAAATCTATGTCCAGGACGATTATATACAATTATATATGAGATTTAAATTCTGTTGATTTACATACATTTAAAAAAAACAGGAACAAATTCTATCATGTAGAACGCAATTTTTTGACGAAAAAACTTGCCGCCCCGTCCTATCATAGATAACGATGTATACCATCTTTAAATTATGCAAGGTTCACCAAATTAACTTGTTAATGAAACACCGTTAAAAAATCTCTGAATCGATTTTTCATTCTATATGTATTTATTACTGTCCTTGACCAATTTTTGAAGAAGAAGAAAAATGGAATTCCATTGTTTATTATTATTTGAGGCCATTGGTCTCACAGTTTAATATAATGATTTCAGTAGTACCCATTATAGGATAATAGGACGATAAATTGACTATATTAAAAATTTTATGATATTGTTAATTACACTGACAATTAGTGGTTCATCGATTATCTATGATAGGACGGGGCGGCAAGTTTTTCCGTCAAATAATTGCGTTCTACATGATAGAATTTGTTCCTGTTTCTTTTAAATGTATGTAAATCAACAGAATTTAAATCTCATATATAATTGTATATAATCGTCCTGGACATAGATTTTTAATGAAATAAGGATAGCAATACAATTACTGAATTACTAAGTAGAGTTTATTGTACATCCGCTCGTAGCTTCCATAAATAAATGAAAAAGTTTTCATGATGCGAAACAATCTTGTTAAATTACATAATAATTTTAAACAAACATGATATTACTACATATTATGGGCACATTTGTCATGTGATAATGTCATGTAAGAACATCATACCATTCTATTACATGTGCATAACGTGGCAGCAGTCGTAATTATTCAAAGTTTTAATTGTACCCGACTGTACCTTTTCACAGGCTATCCACCTGTTCACATGCTGCAATTTGATTGATTGTTTATATGAACACATATATTTATAATCCTTCCTCAATTTAATCGGTTATTTATTTATTTGAAAACAATTACTTTTTATAACATAAAACTTGCCAATTTATTTATTGATATCATAACTTTCTTTTCTTAAAATTAAAATGAGAATTTATGTCAAATCGAAGGTATAGATAATCGAAGGAGAAGTGACACTAAAGAAATGGTAATCTGTCCAACAGACCCTTAACCCGAAGATGGTTATACGTTCATATTTTCATACATGAGAGTTTCGGATTTTTTAGCTTAATGCATAAGCATCATGATTTGAGTGGTTGTGATTAACTCATTGAATAGGTAAAAGAAGACATTCATTCTAACATAATTATTTGTTTTCCAACTTGATCACAAATTCTTCCAGTATTTGTGTTCGATCACTTATTCACAAGTAGAAAAAAAAATATATTATTTGTTGATCTGACGATTATAATATCAACACGTCTTAAGAGTATGCAGTAAAGCTACTAGTATTTTGTCAATATAAGTGTTATCAAGATCTTTAATTTCCATAATTAAATAAATGTATAGAATACAGCACTTATAATTTCGACTACATAAGAGTTGTCGAAGTTAGAAAATTAATGTTGAATTTTAGAGTAAGCTCTAAGAATTTTTATTTTGTCTGTATGAATATTAATAAAAGTTTTGTTTTGTCTGCATAAGTGTTTAAACTGTATACATACAATAGTACACGTAGAGCTGACGTCACACGATGACGTACTTCGGCGGAGAACATTTTCTCCGGGAGAAGAATTTTCGTATAGGAGAATTCGTGATGCCAAACTTTCACTTCGCAATAACTTTTGATAGAAGCAATTTCACAAAATATGACCCCGATGTCATTTTGTTAGTTTTGTCGCAAGCTTTCATCTGGGTGCTCATATGCAACAAACAAAGTTGTTAATGCGATGATAACTGTATGTCGAGTTTTCAACAGGGCTAATTTAAAGTATATATAGGGTCTGGCTTGCGCCCGACGGCGGCGTACGTACTGACGTACCTTATACTTGCCATCGTGGCGCTACCGCGCCCCTTGATAATATTATAAAAAATGTTCTATAACCATGGAATGGGATCCCAGCATTGGTGAGTATATTCAAATTGAAAATGAAGAACATTTACAATATTTAGAAAATGTAAATATACAAATGAAAATATTGAACAAGATGATATAATGTACGAAAGTTATATACAAACACTTGACAAAGAAATAAAGATTTACGAAATAAAAAGTTTAAACAATAAAATTAAAGAATAGGAAGAAAATTATAATACCATAATAAAATCATTCAATTCATTAGCAATAGTACCGAATAATATTTTATTAAAATTAAAAGATATTATAAGGTACAGAATAAATAATTATAATACTTCTTTTTTCGAACACCTAAGACAAAATAAAGATTTATATACAAATTACCTTCTAAATATTGCAAATATTCTATACTAAATATTTAATTTCCATTAAACATATGTTTAATAGCTTTATAGCATCATTATAAATTATTAGTTAATTCATCAAACACTCAAACGCATTTACTAATGTCTGTCTACAGAATTATAATTTACGACTAAAATACATCAGACTTAACTAATTACGCATGAGTTGGTTCAATCAAAATATAATTTTATAACATTTAATTTTTAAACGAATACATTTCATTAAACTTTATTTATTTATTACGGTATAAGCTCAAACATTTTTAATAATGTCTGTTTAAATTATTAAAATTCATGAATATAATACACAGAGACTTACTTAAAGATTTATGAGAAGAATTTCATAAAAAATAAATCTATAAAATATTTACAAATGTCTAGATAAATAAAGTGGATTAGATCTACAGGGGAAACCACTCTAAAAAAACGCACCATTTCTATTCACCTGAAAGGTGGTGTGGAAATAATAGAACTTATATCTTCTTAAAACATATCTATGTACTTCAGTGATGGTGTGTTAATAACAGAACTTTAATCTTTTTGTAATAAATAAACAACACTAATGCGAATAAACATGTCTACATATATGAATTGTATAGGGGGCGCTGAGGGAGGCTGAGGGGATGCGAAGGGGGGGGGGCAATATGAGGGGTCGACGGGGGAGGGGGGCGAGGGTGGGCAAAATGCAAAAAAATAACCAAACTTTTGAAACGATTCTTGGTTCTTTTGAGGGGAGGGCTGAGGGAGCTAATGAGGGCGGTGAGGGGTGGCGAGGAGGGGGGGGGCCAAATTCCAGAGCTGCTCAAAACAACTATATAATATAGTAAGATATATACAGTTTTTGAAAAATAATTTAAAATTTTCCTCATCCACAACCTTTTCTTTTTATCCCTCCATATTTTAGTTTACATATTATTATTATTTAGTTATCCATAGCTATAGTTTATCTATAGCGGTAATATATTTGGGTGATTCTTTGACAAATCAAGCGCAACATTTTTTGACGCCCCCCCTCAAAAAATATTTTTAAAACATTCTTTACGAGCCTATGAGTGCCCCTGAATTTTTTCAGATTTTTCTCATCACCTTTATTGAGGCTACAGAAGCTCAAAGTTGGCACTGTAAGCATATTTTACATTTTTTGCCTATTTTCGTTAATTTGTAGCTCCTCAGGGAAATATTTTTAACGATAAACAAATAGAACATTTTTTTAGTAAATTTGCTCTAGTTTAAGGTAAAAATATTGCTAAAGTCATATATATGTATTTGCTTCTACGTATAAACCTTGAAACCTTAAAATCAAGTTTTCAGCTTGATCGATCATAAATATCGAAGCCACAAAAATTTGAAAAAATAGTTTAACTCATTATAAAAGAACCTGTGAAATTCCCAGAATGTCAGAGGCCTTGGTTTCTCTGTGAGAAATAAATATAACAGCTAATATACTAATAAATTTATCTGTCTCTTCCAGCCAAAAAATTTTTTTTTAAAAAAAAGATTGAAATTTAATGATTTTTCCAAAGAATAATATAAGTGCGTTTCGCCCTGGACTACTGGCTCGGCTCATCAGTAAGATGACGAGTAGTCCAATCTTAGACTCATTTCACTTTTTCGTTTTTCATTTTAGTTTTTCGTCATCTTACTAATGAGGTCAGCGAGTAATCCGGGGCGAAACGGACTTATATTATTCTTTGAAAAAATCATTAAATTTCAATCTTTTTTTTAAAAAAATTTTTTGGCTCGAAGAGAGAGATAAATTCATTAGTATATTAATATTATTATCTAGCGATAGATTCTTTGTCTTATAAAATATAACAGCTCATTTATTTAAAAACACAAGTTTATTAAAAATGACTTTGTTTGACGCATCGAAAAATGAAGGTAAAACGATAACGAAGGTAAAAGGGAATTTTGTTGCACTACATTATAAAAATGCAATATAATATACCGATACAATCAGTTTTAACATTTATAATAATTAAAATAAACTAAACCAGATTTTATACTTTGAAAAGCGCTCCCGGGTGCCATATTCTCTGCCATATACTGCCCGCCGAGGCGAGCTCGAGAGCAGCTGGAACTGCAGTGAGCTACATTTTTTCACTTTTAACGTCATAAACTTTTAATATAAACAAAATAATGTATAATATATTTACATGTGTGTATTCGTCGTTAAATTCTTTAACTCAGACATCAAGTTTCAATTCTCTAGGCGCTAGGGTAAAAAAGATTTCGTTATCCGCAGACACAAGTTTTTTCCCGATGCTAAATTTTTTTCTTTCACAACATTATTTTCGTATATAATAAATGTTTTTTGGCTTTTCTGACCTACTCTGTTTTGTTCGCTAGATCCCATAGAATATTCTCATCTACTTTTTGTACCGTCAATCTTTTCTAAAAATTTCTTAATTTGTTCTAACGTCTAAGTTTGATATATTTATGCATTTATTAGAGAGAGATGGAAAGATAGTCCCTTCTGTTATAGCTTAAGGGGTTATGCCTGAGTTAAACCTGAAAAAAACAATTTATCAATTAATAGGTAATTAAAAATTATTTATAATGAATATAAAAAAAATTTTGTTTCCTAATGAAAATATACATATTAATAGTAAATTTCAATATTTTTAAAAAATTATTTATGCATACTTACTATGTAAATAGTTCCATGTATGCAGTACTAAATTTCTGCATATTTTTTCCTTTGCCGCATGAATTTTCAAGTTCTGGTTGATGAATTATTTCCAAACTGGATGGAAAATCTTCTAAATTGCCTTCTCCTCAGCTTGAACGCAGGAAATTACTGAAAAATAAAAATTTTTAATTTTAGCAACGTATAAGTTATAATATATGTAATTATAGTGAATGTTACGTATGTTTAGATACATAACATTCACTTTTGACTTATCTTTGCAAATTCTGTTCCGTTCAAGCAGTGACGAAAGGCCTCCTGGAGTTCTCCAAAAAATTTCAGGTTGATTGGTCCATTGGTTCTTGAGAAATCATGCGGTAACTGAGCTAAGATGAGAAAAATTCAAAACTTGAGAAAAAAGCATTTAAAGTTTAACTTGACATTTAATGATATAAAATATACTTACAATTTTTCTTCACACCTGGACCTTATTTAAGTCAAAGATATACGTATCCTGGTCATCTTTGTCAAGTTTGAGGATAATCCAAAAATTTTATTCGTGTCCAGTCCTCTGAAATGAAACAAAATGAAAAATCATTAAAAAAAGTAATTTTTCTAAATTTGAAACATTTTTATAATTAAGCTATAAAAATGCTTTTATTGTAAATAAATAAGTTTCTATACTTACATGTGATGAACAGAAGAGTAGAACTATCATCATCATATCAAGTTCATGTAGTTGAGAGGTTAGAGAAAACAGTCCATCAGGTGAGCTAAGGAGGCAGAAAGCAAGCAGACAGCTCCAATCAGCTGTTTAGCTTGCTCTCTGACCTACTTTTCAGCTAGACTGTTTTCTACAGAGCTGATGCTGTGACATGTGTGATGTGTGTGTGAAAAGTGTTAAATGAAAAAAATTAAAAAAAAAGGAAAACAAAAGTGAAAAAAACAGAAAAAAATTGTGAATGTGTTTCAGTGTTTTTTAGTGTTTGTGTTGTAAATTATGTTGTTTGTTTACAAGTGAGGTTGTGTATGGTGTATAAGTATTTGGTTATGTGTGTAATGTGTGTATGTGTGTTTAATAAGCACCAGCTCTGTAGAAGTCATCATCCTGATGACTTCTCTTTCTTTTGGCTCGTCGTGCTTCAAGTGTTGAGTGTAGTCATAAGCGTTACTTTGTTTTCCAACTTTTCTGCTGGAGTCGATGAAAGCAACTGCGTTACATGATGTACAGGTGATGGATAGCTTGCTACCAAGACCTCGTACATCAACTTCATCAAATTTGATGCATCCGCCACAAGCTTTACAAGCCAGAAACTCCTGTAATCCTGGCAGAAGCAAAGAAATGTCAAAGATTCTATTCTGAATTCCACTCGGTTCTACATAAATTGATTTTAATTTTTGTCTAGACCTAGACACAGGAATTTCTGGCGGTACTGATGTTGAGGTACCTGGTAAAGCTTGCGCAGCAGATCTTGAACTCCATTCCCTGGACGTTGAAGGAACTGTATCAGGCGTAGGTGATGCTGAAGTGATTGGTGTTGCTCGTTCTTGTTGTATAGATGTTGATGCTGATGCTGGTGCTGGTGCTGTTGTCGAAACTTCCCATTGCTGTTTTTGATGAAAAATCTTGGGTCTTCTCTTTCTTCTTCCAAATCTTCTTTTTCTGTCAGATGATCCTGAAACTCTATATCTTGAGTCTGGACTCATCTTGATCACAAATCACTCTCACTTACTCTACTTTTTAACCACAAATGCTATCAATATTATAAAATAAATTATTTAATAATATTGAGCAATGCAGAATAAAAGTTGATATGAAAATTTAAAGCAAGTGTTTTTGCGCTCTTGAATTCTCAATCATACGGTAAAACAGGTTACTAGATAAATAGCCTTTTCGAAAGAATATCGCGCCGCCCCGTCGGTAAGCGCCAAATTCAAAATTCGTTTTTTGCATAATTTTATTCATTGACGAATATTTGCGTCTAATTAATTTTGTATAAAGCATAATAAATAATCAAATGCTTTTTTAAAAATAAATTATTAATTTAAATAAACAAAAAAGAGGAAAATGTGGAAATAAGCAATTTGCAAATTTTTAATATTGCATAATTTTGCTCATTTTATTAATATCTTTTAACGGATTTTAATTGCATAATAGATATTTTTATTGTATTTTACATACAAATATTATGCATGAGAAGCATTAAAAGCTCGAAAAATAATCATGTTCAGTAACGCAGCACTGACAAATAAAAACGCGAAAATTACGATTTTTTAAAAATAAGCTATTCGCACGCCTTCAGTTTTTGGTCTGTAGCTTTCTACCCAATTTTTTTTGGGCAAAAGGGACTTCAGCATCGTATTCTACAGACAATTTCCTATGAAAAAAGTCAATAAAAAAAAATCGATTTTTTGACGACTTTAACTCAGGCATAACCCCTTAATTTGCTCTCTCTTAAAAAATGCTTTTAAATAAAAATAAATAATGAGCATGGATGTATTGATTATAATTAATGATTTATTGACTTTCATATCAGTCAAATATCCTTGAAACAATTATATATTGAGTATATGGTACCCGGGTGCGCTTTTCAAAGTATAAAATCTTGTTTACTTTATTTCAATTATTATAAATATTAAAACTGATTGTATGGCGATATTCTATAGCATTTTTATATAGTAGTGCAACAAAATTTCGATGGATTATGCTAATATTTCACTGTTTTACCTAAACTGTTTGATGAAACAACTCATTTTTCATCATTAGTTCATTTATAACGTGCCCCACGCTGTGATGTCACTTGCGCCAGGCGGCGCCATCTCCCTTAGGTCGGGCGCCGGCGTATAACGCACCCCTAACCCCACGAAATAAGTTCATGAAATTATATATATATATATATGATATATTTATATGTAATTTGAAACAAAATACTTATCTGATTCTGTAATTCATTTTTGCAATAATCATGTAAAGACAAAAGTACTTTATGCTATTATTTAACACTATTTGGCAATACATATATTAGGGTGCCACAGTTCATAGGCGTTAAAAAAAATTGGTACGGACCGGTCTCACTGACTTCTCTAGAGCTCAAGAAGGCCAGCGCACTTTGAATTTTTTTGATTGAGCGATTTGTTGCCCTCGCTCATCGATTTTAGTATTTTCATTGGATTTCCAATGAGGAATTACGTATATCATACAATTATCCTTAATAACTTCTTAAGTATTGAATTTTTTTGACATTTGACTTTTGCACTTTTGTTCTGAGGTAAAATACTATCGATTAGAAAAAGTCCGATCGAAAAATAATAATAATTATGAAAGCTAACAGGTGCAACTTCTGTTGAAAATACTCGATTTTCGGAAGAATTTTAAAGGCACTTCCACTGCTCCTAGAGAGCTGCAATTTTTACACAACACCCTTACATGCATGCCAAAATGAATAAGAAAAAAAATTTGGAAAAAAATGTTAATAATAGTATAAAAAGCCAAGTTAAAGTGAAGCCTTCTACGTGAAAATGTGGGTGAAAGCTATAAACTTTTTTTCGAAGCTGCTATGATTGCTCCTTGCCCCATATCGCCTGAAAAAGTACGACACGTGTTGTTTGGTTGTAGCAGAGTAGAAATCCTTCCTGGTCGTCTGGCAAGCAGATCTGGTAGGAATACGCTCACAGATGCTTCGAAGCTATGCAGTTTACGATAGGGTCCGATCGACCGTTACGCGGGCCATCACCGCATGGCTAGTCCTTTCTGTATACTGTGTGCTTTTCACTCTCCAGTCTCCACTCTCAGTATACTGCGATTTGTAGCTATATGTTGTACAGCGTTCAGGACTTTCGCTGTATGTATGTTGTATGTGTGTACGTGTGCGTGCGCTCGCGTGAGTGTACGTGTGTGAGTGAGTAAGTGTGCGTGTGCGCGTGCGCGCGTGTATGTATGTATGTATGTGTGCGTGTGTGGGTGGGTGGGTGGGTGTTACCAAAGAATACTCTCAATTTTTTCAGGTTTTTAAGGACACATTTCGAAATTTTGATTTTGTAACTTTTTGAAAAATCCAAAATTGTGAAAAAAATTATAAAGTATTCAAGAAAAAAAATGTATAAAAGACAAATTAATAATTAAAAATTATTTATTTATATTATTAATGAAAATATTGAAGACATTATTTATACATTGTATAAATAATGTCTGCAATATTGTATAATATACAATACATACTGTTAGGATCAGGCCGGGGAGTTAATATGTACACGTCTTATTATATAACACGTCTATGCTAAACAGCTTTCAGGACTAGACTAGTAAACAAATACAATAACAACTGCGAAGTTGCAGCGGTTGCTATGCGCGATTCGAACATCTCGAATCGCGCTGGTCATAACATTGCTCCCTTTTTCTTTAGATTGTCACCCCGACAATCTTAAACCTTCTTTCTTCAAGAATGCTCAGTCGATCCCATCTCATCCGAGTAACCAGAATCTGTAAACCTTTATCCAAGTAACCACATTCGCCGAATTTCCTTCCAAGCGGGTTGACCCTCTTCTAAATTCCAATGATGACTTACAGGAACCACCAACATCCTCTACCTTGATCCACGCCGGGCATCAAGTTACCGAGCCATGCTTACAGGTCAATTCCAATCATCACTTACAGGAATAGAATTGGACCCGTCTCTTGAAAAGGAATATTCCCATCTTGAGAAACCATTCGAATCAATCTTTTCTCTTTCCATGCAAGCTTCGATTTCTTCTTTCATAGTTCTTAGTTCTTCCGTTCTTGTTCTGTTTCTCTTTCTTCTCGTTTTCTCTCTGTTTTTGGGAGTTATCTTCAGACATGAGTGGGGAGTTGATATGCCATGGTACCTCAAGTCCCTGCTCCGGTATTCACCTTCACGCTCACGGGAAAAACCATGGCTCAAAAGAACCGTGAGCAGAGCAATCTTTATAAGTCGGTTTCATTGGTCACATTCGGGTTGGTGCATCTCAATCAGGTGAAGTGTTTTTGTCAGGATATTTCGTCTTTGCTGGTACGTGTCATCTCAGGATCATTCTGATCCAGTCTCTTCCATCGAACGGCATGATGCGTACGACGTCATCGTTTGTATCCGACCTGAACAGCAAAGATGTCAGCGACGACATCAGAAAGTCAGATATTCCACTCAATAAGCCTTTCACATTTTTAAGTGATATTTCCGAAATGTCCAAAAAATAACCTAGAACTGATTCTGTAATTTTTCTAAGTGTACCTATACTTTTATCCTTTGTCTGAATAGTGTTATCAACGAGTGGTTTAAATCTAGTTATTAAATTAATTTTGATTCTCTCTGATCTTACTGTCTTCTGAACTACCGATTGTAGTATGTGTGTGTTTGCATTCAAATTTTGATTCAGAATGATGTCATCAACCACGTCTATGCTGAACAGCTGTCAGGACTAGACTAGTAAACAAATACAATAACAACCGCGAAGTTGCAGCGGTTGCTATGCGCGATTCGAACATCTCGAATCGCGTTGGTCATAACAATACTATCTATTATTTAAACATACTATACTTACAAAAATAGAACAATTAAAAAAATTATGTTATAATTAATTATAATTAGAATAAATTATTTATAATTCATTATTTTTGAATAAAAAATCACTTATTGTTTTTTTAAGCGTTTCTCTGCTGCAATCCTTAAACATACTTCTATTCTTACTTACAAGCTGCATAATACTTTGCTTCACACTCTTATTTTTAGATAAAAAATTTGTTGTATTGCGAAGCAAGTTGAACTCCCCTTTCTGCGTGATCATTCACTACTTGCAGAGAGAGCACAATTTGCTTCGCTTCTTTGAAATCGTCCCGTTGTTCCCACAAATCGGGATCGACCTTAACAAATTCGGAACTTAACTTTAGTTTATTAAAAAACTGTACCTTTTCACTACTAGCAAATTGATCTAGACTTAGATCATTTATTGCTAGTAGTGAGCCAGGATCAGCTTTAGTTAAGCTCTTGCTTGCTTTCTTAGGTGAGGAATTAATTGCATTGCATAACAATACTTTAGACTCTTTTGACAATAAGTCATCAAAGAGTGCCAATGCAACTAATTCCTCACCTAGGTACCACAAGTGAGAACTCATCTTTTTCAACACGGCTTGCGAAATAGCGCTGTTTATTTTGCTGAACTTCTGGACATTTTTTAAAAGTTCCAAGTCAAGTCTCGGAGCTGCCTAAGGAATATTCGCTGAAAACCAAGCCTTTTGATAAGCTAAGCAAATAAATAAACAAACGTCTCGCAAGCCGATCTTTTCATTTCCTGTTAAATGGAATTGTTCCCTAAATAAAAAAATCTTGAAGGAATAAATAGCATTGGACATCCACCGCGCATGGTGAATCGGTCCAAGCGTTTTGAACGTCACATCAGCTGAGCTCCGTCCTCCAAAAAATACGACGATAAGCTCAAGGAATTCCTTGTAATCATCCCTACAAATGATTCCTAAAAAATAATTAAAATAATTAAGAAAATAATTTATTATGTAAAATATGCATTATTAAATAATATAAATAATGATGTTACCTTAAGCTGTCGCTCCGCGCACAAAAGGATATCTGCGACCTCATCTTTGCATTTGTCCGTTTTCTCGCCGCTGCTAAGATCTGAGAAACAAAGTTTGTATTTTTTGGAAAATCGTGACTCGTTTGTTTATCAAATTTTAAAGCTTAAACTCCGGTCGAATATTTAAACAAGTAAATACTCTGAGTGTGTAGAAAGAGAGATTTGTAGGTCCAATAGTTTTTACGCTATTGCTATTCCAATGTTTATGTACAGTACATGAGAACCAAACTGCAAGCCTCTTTTTCTGCACTTTATTTAATTCCAATCGCTATTTTAATTATCATATGCACGGAACTTTTTCGATGTTTCTTATGTACTGTACATAAACATTGAAATAGCAATAGCGTAAAAGCTATTGGACCTACAAATCTCTCTTTTTGCACACTCAAAGTATTTACTTGTTTAAATATTAGACCGGAGTTTAAGCTATAAAAGTTGATAAACAAACGAGTCACGATTTTTCAAAATATACAAACTTTGTTTCATAGATCTTAGCAGCGGCGAGAGAACGGAAAAATGCAATTTTTTAAAAATTTGTTAGTCTTTTGCTATTTAATATTTAAGTTAAAACTTTGGTCGAATGCAAAAACAATATTTACCAGCCATCAGGATATATATTGTGAATTAAAGATTAATATACTATTTTTTATTTTTGACTTACTTTTTTGAATTTCTTCACATTCTACTAAGGGTTCCTGGAGCAATGCGGTGTCAATAACACGCTTGAGATTTCCGCTTCTATTGTCTCGTTGTGCATTCAAAAAGGCAACAGCTTCTCTGTCTTTCAAATTTTCTGTTTGAGTTAGATGGGCAATGTCAAACAATTGGTCCATCTTACTCAGAAAATCAATTTGTCTTACAGTGTGCTATAGGGCCTTTGCGAAGCATATTTTTCTTCACCAATTGATGCTCACGAACTAATTTTTCTAATCTATTGATGCACACACAGTTTTGAATCGTAGGGATGCCTGCTTCTTCCCAAAAAACGAGCACTTTTTTAATCGTTGCAGCTGCAGAATACCGATGAGACTGATTACAATTTTACATTTGATAATAGCAGCACTGTAAAACTTCTCGGTTTGACGGTAATTTTGAACCGCGTAGTTCTTTTGCCCGACTAAGGCGATTTCGGTTTGTGCCCGTGAATCTGGCATTGCGGATTTCACAAGTATACTCTGACAGGAACGATGTGTCGCATGCAACTGCCAAAAGCAAACTGACGTTTAGAATTCTGCATCAGTCAACGCTTTTCGCGCAGTTTACCTGAGTCGAAAGTGATGTACGCGCCTTCGCGTACAAATAATATAGCGAGAAAGCTATGGCCGAGTAGAGGTCTAGTAATCTCTAGGCTAAGAGAGGCCAAAGATTAGAAAATAAATCACGCGTTAAGTCTACTCCAAGGTCGGATCTCTTTCGGTCGCTTGCCTACGCCGAAAATTAGCAGAAATATGAACCGCGCATGCATTTGGTGCATAAAAATATTGTAGTTGTAAATGCACGTAGAAAGTGAAATGAATAAGAGAGAGAGAGAGAGAAAGAGAGAGAGTGGGAGAGAGCGAGAGAGTGAGAGAGAGAGAGAATTGTTGAATTGAATGTACTACGCGAAAGAGAGAAAGAACAGCAAGAAAAAGATACTTAACTTGTCGAAGAAAGCTGCGTGGACTTTGGCTTGGAGTAGAGCAGATCCGAAGGGGCAGCCCGTCGGGCCTGTGGTGGACTTCTCGGATGTCGTGTGAAAAATAAAAGAAGATGACCATCTGCTGACGTCGTCCTCTGGAATATTAAAGGCTGCTGTCACCACTCTCCAGATCCTGGGTGGAGAGTCCCGTAGTTGATCCAATGCTATCGTGATCGCTAGAGAAGTACGGAGTATCCGGTCGCGAAAAGGAACAAATGCAACAAGAATTTATGCTCTAAGTAAAGTAGATTTTATTCAAGGTTCAAAATTATTTGCAGGAGAGAAGAGCTGTTGCTCTCCTCGACTCTCGTCGTGAACTGCCGATCTGTTTTTCCGCCTGCAGACTCGTCGACTGGTAATTACGGAGTGGGGTTGATGTGCTGTGGCGGAGAGGTCCCTCATGATTGGCTGTTGGATTTATCGTCTGTTTCTGGTTGGTTGAAGGTGTGGCTTGTTGCTGCGTAGATTGTACTTGGTGGGAGTTGTTGTTGGCGTCGTTTTGACTATCCGCGGGTGATGTAAGCGCGATGACGACTCGCGATGAGTCTCGGATCATGCGTCACATAATATTTGAACTGAGGCGATAGCTGCGGTATTATTCTCCGAGTTATAATGGAGTTATTTTACAAAGGAATTGATATTGCCTGGGCATACATTGTTGGCTTTGAGTGAAAAAATACTTCTGAAAAGATAATTTTTGTCGTACTCACGTTTATGCGTAAGGATCCCCAATACTTACAAAACTTGAATCACAAAAATCGGAGCATTTTCACTTTTATTAATTCAGAATCCTACAAGTGACAATTATCAAACTAGTCTCATTATCTCAAGAAGTTATCATTCGATTTTTGTCATTGAAATTCTGTTGAATTCAGCCGTTTACGTAGAATTAAGTTCGTGTTCAAAAAATATTAATTGTGCAAATTTTAACTTTTTTGAACGCAGCTTTTTCTAATACGAAACATGTGGGTTGCACACGTTCAGTCGCCAGGATCTCCCTTCACCCCCATAAATTTTTTCACCATAGTTTTTGGTGCTGAAATTTTTTCCACCCACACTTCCAGCAACGACAGTTTCACCTGGGACACACGGTATATACGGACTATTGGAGAGGAGGAATGTGGGTGGTGAAGGGGAGTTGAGAGGTAGACTCGTGGTTTCCGATGATCTAATCGCGCCAAAACGCTGCTTACGTACTAGGAATTCATGTATCAGTAAGAGGTGGCAAGCACAACTTCGATGGTAAGGCAGTTTGATGTCGGTAACGTAGATTTCTTTATGATCGAGGCATGGTGAGGCTTGTGGCGCCCTCTCGTAGTTTCTCTATCGGTATGTATGTACGTGTTACCCGTGGTAGAGTACTGTTACCTACTGTCGGTAGCTGAGTTTCGGTCGGTAACTTACCGGCCGTCACTCTATTACCATGTATTAGTGTGTTATCATTTTGTTCTGGTCTTTCGAAGAAATTGGCCGTCGTCACAGTAGAGGGTGGAGATCGCGATTGTATTTATAAATGGACGTTGTAGGGATAGCTGGAGAAGAAGGACATGATTGAATGAAATAGATGGATGATAGAGGTGCTCGGTATAAGGTAGATTTCAGAGCTAGAAATGGCAGGTGTTGAGTAGAGGCCGTGTAGGATAATAAGTTGATCGGAAGTTCATGGCTAGATGCGATAGATGGAGGCTGAAAATCATGAGTGATAGGTGGATGTCAGAAGTCATGATTGGAGTCATAAGTCGAAGGGGAAAGTGATACGCTGGGTAGGAGAACTGGATTGCTAGCAACAGATGTACAGTGGAGGTGCTAATTAGTCGGTACGCTTCATTAGTCGACATTATAGGTGGTGCGGTTTGAGGTTACGAGTAAAGATGCTAGGTGGTGCGTGGAATTCATATGTGGAGGTGATAGGTGTAGGCAGAAAGTGTCAACATATTTGCAGATTATGCGTAAAGGGTGGTGGTTATGACTGTAGCAATGGAGTGTGTGTGGTTCACGTTGATAGTGTAGGAGATAGGTGGAGTGTGGAAGGCACAATTGGAGTTATAAGTGGAAGGTATAAGTGATAAGTAAAAAACGAGGAGATAATTGCAGGGAATAGGTGTTCGTTAGAAACTACGAGTGAAGGTGGTAAGTGGTGGTGAACGTTATGGGTGAAAGTTGTAAGTAGTAGGTCAATTAGCTAGAAGGACGGTAGACTTTATGGGTCGAGATAGGAAGTGGAGGTAACAGGAGAATAAGAAGGTCATAGGTCGAGGTATAAGTAAAGATTAAAATATTCAGGGGTCGAGGGTCGAGGGTCAAGGTTGTAGATGATCGGTAGTGGATAGAAATTATCAGTGAAGGTGACAGGTAGTTGGTAGACTTCATGGTTGGAAATGATCATTGATAGGTGGTTTAGAGCTGGAAATGACAGGCGAAGCTTTAGGCGAAGCTATGGGTGTATGTAATAGATCAATGTGAGGAGTCATGATTAGACGTAATAGTGGGAGGTTAGAGGTCGTGATTGGAGTGCTACATAGAGGTTACTAGGAAATAATTATAAGTGAAAAGTTTTTATTGAAGGCTGTAAGTGCAAGTTGAAAGTGCATGATTCAAGGCAACAGGTGGAGGATGTAGGTGATAGGAGAAAGTTGGAAACGATAGTGGGAGGGTGAAGCTAATAGATGGAGACTGGAGGCCATAAGGAGATTGGAGGATACAATTAAAAGCGATTTGTGAAGGCTGTATATTATTAGAAGCGATAGATAGAGGCTCGAGATCATGGATTGCGATGACAGGTTGAGGTTATACGTAGAGGTTGAAGTTCATAGGTATAGGGTAAAGGGCACGAATGGAAGAGATAGTTGGAGGATGAAAGTGCTAAGTACACAGTCGACGGATAGGACGATAATATCGTTAGGATTAGAAATGATAGTTTACTGTTGCCTAGAGGTAGAGGTAATAGGTGGAAGTGAAGAGGTCATGATTGGAAGTGATAGGTGGAAGCTGGTAAGTTGTAAAGGTGATAGGTAAAACATGATAATCATAGGTGGAGGTTGAAGGTAACAAGTAGATACAAGAGGTGAAGGTTGGAGGTTCTAAGGGCACTTATCTCTCTTACGGTTGAAGGGATAGAAGGAGCATAAAAATATTATGATTGGAAATGATTACTTGAGGGTGTTGACAATATACGGGGATAAGAGCTGGAGGATGAAGGGATAATGATTGAAGGCGATAAGTGAAGGGTGAAGGCATCATGAGTGGAGGCGATACATAGACAGTGAAGGGATTATGATGGGATGCGGTATGTGGTGGATCTGAACGATAGGAGAAGGGTGGAAACAATAGGTAAAGGATGAAGACGACAGAGAGAGGCTGAGGGATTTGATTGAAGATGATATTTCAAGGGTGATAGGCGGATAATGACTTAGTGTAATAGGTGGATATTTGAGGTTATAGTTGGAGATGACAGGTGGAAGCTCAAAGTCATAGATGAAGGTGATAGGTAGAGGATTACATAGGGATTACATAGGTTTATATAATGTTGAAGAATGCATAAAAGGAGCATAAAAATATTACGATTGAAAATGATTACTTGAGGGTATTGATAATATGCGGAGATAAAAGCTGGACGGTGAAGGGATATGGATTTAAGGCGGTAAGTGAAAGATGAAGGAATCATGGCTGGAGGCAATAGATGGAGAGTGAAGGGAACATAATTGGAGGCGGTAGGTAGAGGGCGCAAACGATAGGTGAAGGGTGGAGTTGATCGATGGAGCCTATGGTATGTGATTGGAGATATTAGGTCAAGGGTGATAGGCGCATCATGACTTCATGCAATACGTTGATGTTGGAGGTTATGGTTGGAGATTATGTGGAAGCTCAAAGTTACAGGTTCGATAGAGGGTTGTATAGGAATTACGTCGTAGCTAGAAGGTGAAGGTCATGATTGGAAATATCGGATGAGCGTAAAATCGTTATGATTTGAAATGATGAAGTTGAAGGTCTGCGAAAAATTAGAAATTGAAGCTATGAGGGTTGAAGAGCGGAGCGAGCAGGGGGGTACCCCCTAGTATATATATACATATATATAAAAACAGCAAAAGAACATTCGCGTTGATAAAAAATAACACTGTGTAGGAAAACATCATCTGTCGTCTGCGGAAAAACAACGTATACTAAAATATATCTATATAGCCCAGAATTACGTAGATGCTACGTCACCGGATTCCGTCGAACAATTGTTCTTCCTTGAGAAGAATTAAGGAGCCCGAACTTTCACTTTACAAGATTTGCCGGTAGAAGCAATTTCATAAAATATGACTCTGATGTGATTTTATTACTTTTATCGCAAGCTTTCATTGAAGTGCTCATATGTAAGAAACAAAGCTGTCAATACCATACGCGAAGGTTCTAACAGGGCAAATTTAAAGTATAATAGGGTCTGGCTAGCACCCGACGGCGGCTTAAGTACCAAAGTACCTTATACTTGCCATCATGGCGCTACCACCCCCCTTGATAAGCACTTTTCTGTACAAGATGTTTGATGCACACTGTAATTTAATCAATAAGCTTTACTTATACGTTAAAATTTTTTGAATGAAACCACCTAAGCTATACTCATGTTTAAATTGAAATTTGAATGTACCAATATAAAAATAAATATGGCATGGGCGCCACGTCGTCGAGCATTTTAAACTCGCCTTCGTGGCGATCCATGCTACTTGACTCACGCCACATGCGAAACTTTTCAGCCCGCTTGGTCCCGTGCTACTGGAATGCTACGCAGGCAAACAATAAGAAAACACTAAGCGTGACATAAGTTTCCATTTTATATTTATAATTCATTAATAGTTAGTTAGTCACAAAAAAAGAAATAATAAATCAATGTAGCACCGACGTTAGGCATTAGATATAACAATTTTAATGTACTCGAATACTAACAATATTTATATTATTAACGCCCATTAACGCTCAGAAAGTGCGCTATTTCATAGTAAGGATAAAATTTTCTAAAATTTAATTTTGTCAGACAAAAATCAAAAATAATTCAAAAAATGGAATCTTTTGAAAAAAATTTTTTGTGTAAATCCAGTTCTCGAACATTTTGTATTTTTCTATACATATAAAACTAATTTGCATCGTGACATCAAGGTTCATATTGAAAGAGTCCGTGACACTTTCAGCCCGAAATTTTTATTCATTCAAACAATATTTTTAAACCAACAAAATTTTCCGATATAACCTTTAGACAATATTTTATTAATAATGAAATCACATTAATGAAATGCTATATTTTTAATTGCCATCAAACTTACTATAAGAAAAAATGATTCCTGTCATGATGAGTATTATTACTATTATAATTATTTATAAGAATATAATTACAACTTTACGAAAGATTCGATATATCATACTATCAGCATGAAGGTTGAGACTGGATTGTTTTTAAATGCAATAATTTTTAATTTTCTTCACTATAAACGGAGAAAACAGATTTTACGTTACCATAAAGTTTCCATGAAGTGATAGGTGCTACACTTATTCCACAATGGAAAACATTTTGATCAGGATGTGCTAGTGTATGAGCTGCTACGAAGCCTCCATAGCTCCATCCCCAAACTGCAACCCTTCGCTTGTCCACAAAATGTAATGAGTCACGTAAATATCTAGAAACGTTATAAATTATATAATTTTTGGCGGTTACATATATATATATATCCTTTTATATCATATAATTATTTTGGTTTAAGAATCACCTTCCTATACACACTACCCCTATACTGCCTCTTCCTTTTGCCAAACATCTTAAAATTCTGCCACTTTACTGGATATCTCGTAAATATTGTAAAACCACTCAATCACCTCTATCCCCTCCATATCCCCCTCCTCAACCATGTCGTATTTAAATATAAAATTCCAAAGTTACAATTATTGAAGGAGGAATTGTCATACCATTCGTGAGATATTGTCGAAAATGTACTATTTGTAGTGCATTTTTCAACATATAATTGTGCTTATAACAACTTAAGGGGTTATGCCTGAGTTAAAGTCGTCACAAAATCGATTTTTTTTTTATTGACTTTTTTCATAGGAAATTGTCTGTAGAATACGATGCTGAAGTCCCTTTTGCCCAAAAAAAATTGGGTAGAAAGCTACAGACCAAAAACTGAAGGCGTGCGAATAGCTTATTTTTAAAAAATCGTAATTTTCGCGTTTTTATTTGTCAGTGCTGTGTTACTGAACATGATTATTTTTCGAGCTTTTAATGCTTCTCATGCATAATATTTGTATGTAAAATACAATAAAAATATCTATTATGCAATTAAAATCCGTTAAAAGATATTAATAAAATGAGCAAAATTATGCAATATTAAAAATTTGCAAATTGCTTATTTCCACATTTTCCTCTTTTTTGTTTATTTAAATTAATAATTTATTTTTAAAAAAGCATTTGATTATTTATTATGCTTTATAAAAAATTAATTAGACGCAAATATTCGTCAATGAATAAAATTATGCAAAAAACGAATTTTGAATTTGGCGCTTACCGACGGGGCCGCGCGATATTCTTTCGAAAAGGCTATTCATCTAGTAACCTGTTTTACCGTATGATTGAGAATTCAAGAGCGCAAAAACACTTGCTTTGAATTTTCATATCAACTTTTATTCTGCATTGCTCAATATTATTAAATAATTTATTTTATAATATTGATAGCATTTGTGGTTAAAAAGTAGAGTAAGTGAGAGTGATTTGTGATCAAGATGAGTCCAGACTCAAGATATAGAGTTTCAGGATCATCTGACAGAAAAAGAAGATTTGGAAGAAGAAAGAGAAGACCCAAGATTTTTCATCAAAAACAGCAATGGGAAGTTTCGACAACAGCACCAGCACCAGCATCAGCATCAACATCTATACAACAAGAACGAGCAACACCAATCACTTCAGCATCACCTACGCCTGATACAGTTCCTTCAACGTCCAGGGAATGGAGTTCAAGATCTGCTGCGCAAGCTTTACCAGGTACCTCAACATCAGTACCGCCAGAAATTCCTGTGTCTAGGTCTAGACAAAAATTAAAATCAATTTATGTAGAACCGAGTGGAATTCAGAATAGAATCTTTGACATTTCTTTGCTTCTGCCAGGATTACAGGAGTTTCTGGCTTGTAAAGCTTGTGGCGGATGCATCAAATTTGATGAAGTTGATGTACGAGGTCTTGGTAGCAAGCTATCCATCACCTATACATCATGTAACGCAGTTGCTTTCATCGACTCCAGCAGAAAAGTTGGAAAACAAAGTAACGCTTATGACTACACTCAACACTTGAAGCACGACGAGCCAAAAGAAAGAGAAGTCATCAGGATGATGACTTCTACAGAGCTGGTGCTTATTAAACACACATACACACATTACACACATAACCAAATACTTATACACCATACACAACCTCACTTGTAAACAAACAACATAATTTACAACACAAACACTAAAAAACACTGAAACACATTCACAATTTTTTTCTGTTTTTTTTCACTTTTGTTTTCCTTTTTTTTTAAATTTTTTTCATTAAACACTTTTCACACACACATCACACATGTCACAGCATCAGCTCTGTAGAAAACAGTCTAGCTGAAAAGTAGGTCAGAGAGCAAGCTAAACAGCTGATTGGAGCTGTCTGCTTGCTTTCTGCCTCCTTAGCTCACCTGATGGACTATTTTCTCTAACCTCTCAACTACATGAACTTGATATGATGATGATAGTTCTACTCTTCTGTTCATCACATGTAAGTATAGAAACTTATTTATTTACAATAAAAGCATTTTTATAGCTTAATTATAAAAATGTTTCAAATTTAGAAAAATTACCTTTTTTTAATGATTTTTCATTTTGTTTCATTTCAGAGGACTGGACACGAATAAAATTTTTGGATTACCCTCAAACTTGACAAAGATGACCAGGATACGTATATCTTTGACTTAAATAAGGTCCAGGTGTGAAGAAAAATTGTAAGTATATTTTATATCATTAAATGTCAAGTTAAACTTTAAATGCTTTTTTCTCAAGTTTTGAATTTTTCTCATCTTAGGTCAGTTACCGCATGATTTCTCAAGAACCAATGGACCAATCAACCTGAAATTTTTTGGAGAACTCCAGGAGGCCTTTCTTCACTGCTTGAACGGAACAGAATTTGCAAAGATAAGTCAAAAGTGAATGTTATGTATCTAAACATACGTAACATTCACTATAATTACATATATTATAACTTATACGTTGCTAAAATTAAAAATTTTTATTTTTCAGTAATTTCCTGCGTTCAAGCTGAGGAGAAGGCAATTTAGAAGATTTTCCATCCAGTTTGGAAATAATTCATCAACCAGAACTTGAAAATTCATGCGGCAAAGGAAAAAATATGCAGAAATTTAGTACTGCATACATGGAACTATTTACATAGTAAGTATGCATAAATAATTTTTTAAAAATATTGAAATTTACTATTAATATGTATATTTTCAGTAGGAAACAAAATTTTTTTTATATTCATTATAAATAATTTTTAATTACCTATTAATTGATAAATTGTTTTTTTCAGGTTTAACTCAGGCATAACCCCTTAACCCCCCCCCCCCAAAAGAAACTATTCAAGGTAAAATGTAGGCAAGTATAAGGTTGTTTCCTCATTTAAATTATAGAATAATTTTCAAATTCTCCACCACTCTTATGTAGCCAAAATTCCAAGTGTTTATTCAACCATCTAAATTAAAGATTTTCAAACTCTCCATAGCCCTTCTAACCCCTTGACAAGACTTTATGTAATTATACACATCAACTTGGAAAATCTAAAACTCTCTTCAATAAAATATGTATGTATGTAATCAGCTTCATATTAAGGGACCATTGAACTGACAATCATTTTTTTAGTACCATTTCACTACCTTTGATTTTACGAGAATTCCAATTTCAATTTTCAGAAAAGAAAGGTGTAATATCAATATAAGGTCATTTCTTCATGTAAAAATTAAAGATTAACTTTACAAGTCCTAATAACCTTAATGTAACAAAAATTAAAACTCTTCATAACACTTATGCAGGCAAAACCAAACTCTCATTAACATTTATACAGATAAAATAAAAAATTTTAAGAGCTTACTCTAAAATCAACTTTAATTTTCAAACTTCGACAACTCTTATGTAGCCGAAATTATAAGTGCTTTATTTTATACAGTTATTTAATTATGTAAATTAAAGATCTTGGTAACACTTATTTAGACAAAATACTAGTAGCTTTACTGTATACTGTTAAGAAGTGTTGATATTATAATGGTCAGATCAACAAATAATATATCTTCTTTCCTCTAGTGATCGAAACACAAACACTGGAAGAATATGTGATGCTTATAGATCAAGTTGGAAAACAAATAATTATGTCTTCTTTTACCTCGACAATGAGTTAATCACAATCACTCAAATCATGATGCTTATACATTAAGCTAAAAAATCCGAAACTCTCATGTATGAAAATATGAACGTGTAACCATCTTCGCGTTAAGGGTCTGTTGGACAGAGTACTATTCCTTTAGTGTCACTTCTCCTTCGATTATCTATACCTTCGATTTTACATAAATTCTCATTGTAACTGTATTAAAATCTCCCTTTTTTCTTTAGATTGTCGTCCCGACAATCTTAAGTCTTCTTTCTGTATTAGCTTTCCATTCAAACTTCCTTCAAGGATGCTCAGTCGGTCCTATCTCATTCTAGTAACCACAATCTGTTAATCTTCGTCCAAGTAACCACATTCACCGAATTTCCTTTCAAGCGGGTTGATCCTCTTCTAAAAAAAAAAAAAAAAAAGTCGGTCCCATCTCATTCTAGTAACCACAATCTGTTAATCTTCGTCCAAGTAACCACATTCACTGAATTTCCTTTCAAGCGGGTTGATCCTCTTGTAAATTCCAATGATGACTTACAGGAATCACCAACATCCTCTATAACAATATGTATCTTATAGAAAATTGAATGCTGATCAACTTTTATCCCTAACTTTTTTTGCGTAAATTGAGTAACAAAAAAGTTAATCAAGAAAAACTGGAAGAAAATGCATTTTGGTAACTTATTTTGCAATAATAAGAATGTTCCCGATCCGGTCCGAAGTCGAGACTTTAGGGCTATTGTGAGTAAGTGGCTAAGAATATATTTCTGCAATAAAATAAACTCTTGCATGAACTTTCTGGTAAAATCCTAGGACTCTCGGACTAATTTTCAATAGGTTTTGCACACAGATTTTGCCTGTATACAGTGGATTAGTATTAAGTTGGTTATCAATATTGAGATAAAAATGAAAAAAACAGAATAAAAATAATATATTTACGGATTGGTAATAAATTTAAAAGTGTTAAAGTAAAGCTATAAATTATGAAAAATAAATCATTATTACTAAGAGTTTTGAAAAAGTTAAAAAAATTCCCTTGCCTTGAATAGACTCAAAAAATTAATTTCTTCGTCAAATATTTTATGAAACTAATTTTAAAATATTTAGCATGAACAATACGCAAAAATACCTGATTCAGCAAAACGAAGCTCTTAGACATTAACATTTGAGTTTACTAATAGTATGTTGTGTTCTGGTCAAATACATCGCACCATGGACTTTCTATCATGAAAGTAAAGCAGCATTAAGCAAGTTTCCTACTTGGATGTGTGACCGCTATGAAGTAAATATTTTTTAAATTTGAATAATTCTTTTTTTTTCATTTTTGTCTCAATATTGATAACCAACTTAATACCAATCCACTGTATACAGGCAAAATCAGTATGCAAAGCCTTGTACCTTCTACTTTACCTTTAATAAAATCAAGGTTGAAATCAAGGTTGAATCAAGGTATCATTAACCTCAAATCAAGGTACCGATCAAGGTTGATTTCAACCTTGATAGTTTCAGCAGGGCTAGCTTTTTTATTGTTACCGTCTCTCATTAACTATAGCTTCCGGGCGAAAAAACAGGTTAAGGTATGTTTATTACAAGAGTAATATTATATTATAGAACATTTATAGAATGAAGTATTTGAAATTTTTAGGAAGTTAACGAAGAGGAGATTCAAAAGTTAATAGCCGAAAAATTGGATGAATTAGAAGTTGTAAATGTTACGAATGTTCAACCGTATGTAATTTTTTTCTGGTCCATTGCAGTCATTGAAGCAATGCTATGTTGTAATAGGGACCTTATTATATAAGTGAGATTCACCTTTGAATGCGATAGACCTGCGTTTTAAAGCATTTTTTATCGTTAATTTAGATTATTGTATAGCGTCTAATCATGTATGGTCCTTCTTCCATAAATATATTTTCGAAATCAAAGGCTGTAAATCTACTGTCGCAATTCAAAAAATTGCAGAACTTGCTACAGAAATTCAAAATTTGTAACTTTTCTGACCATTTAATTTCTAGTATATTTTTTCGATAATAAAATAGTGTACTTAACATTTAGCTTTTTTAATTATACACAATGGATCTCGACAATGAAATTCTTAAAATAACATGTGAGTTATACACTAATTTCGATTTGTCAAAAAAATTAATTCAGTTTGTATTAAATCTTTGAAACAATTTTATCATAAAAATGTACAATCCCTTTCTTTTTATAGAATTAGAAAAGATTTTTAAATATTTAAGCATGGAACAACAAAATTTTATAAATACAACTTTTAAAAACTGTGATAAATTATTTTCTAAATACAGTACCGAAAGAAATAGAATCACCACATACAAAAAGTTAGGTATTTATCTTGAGCCACAAGTATGCGAAGTAAAAGAAACTCCTGTAGTAAAATCATTCATAAATCAAACTTTCATCAGTACTGTAACAAAAAAACCATCCACCTTCCAATAGAACATTCTCTTACAGAATTATTTCAAATAAAAGGCTTGTTTAAAGCGATATTAAATTATATTGACGATTTGAATGCAGAAGATAAAATTACTAACTTTATTCAGTGCGATTTATTGAAAAAGCAAAAACAAAATTTTATTCTAGATGGAATTGTATTGCCATTATTTATTATGATGACGTCGAAACGAGCGATGCTTTAGGAACTCATGCTGGTGTCAATCAGATTGGTGCTGCTTATGCGACATGTCCATGTATTCCTCCAAGTTTCGCTTCCAAACTTATAAGTATTATTGTAACAGATCTTTTTCATACAAAGGATCGCAAAGAAATTGGTTATTCTATATTCATGCCATTAATTAATGACTTAAATAAGTTAAGAGAGACAGGGATAAATGTAAAAATCGAAAATGAAACGTATAAAATTTATTTTATAACAAGTTTAGTATTAGGTGACAACTTGGGCCAGAATGAAATATTATTATTATTATTATTATTTGTCAATTCTCCTTGTTGTCGTATATGTGAAGCTCAGGGTTGTCAAATTAAAAGTTTGATTCAAGAAGACAAAAAATTATTAATATCTGTAGAAAAGGAGTTACAGAAAAATGTATTTTCAATAAAATGTATGATTTTCATGTAATTGAAAATAGTAGTGCAGAAGTAATGCACGATGTTTTTGAAGGAGTGGCCAATAAAATAATTACTAACATTGTACTAAAATTAATCGAGGATATTTAGTAGGGGCTGGGCGGCTACGAGCCCAGGCGGGTACGGCCCCACTTTTTACCGACCACGGGTAAATGATTCCTACATTACCGACCAATTGGTAAAACAGAATTCCTGCAATACCCCCTGTTTTATCGGCTGACCCACTCCCAGCGCCCCATTGCAGACCCCAGCGAGATGCCCAACCCTATTGAAAATAATAACGTCATTTCATAACGTCATTTCATAACGTCATTTCGTAACGTTAAATAACGTTATGGGTGATGCTACAATTTCGGACCTTTTATGACGTTATTTTGTGACGTCATTTAACGTAAATTAACGTTATTTGCATCCAGGGGAATGATTGGTAACTTAAAATAACGTCATTTTCGATTACATTTAAATCGTAAAATAACGTTATTTTATGCATTTGAGACATCCGGCTTGGAAAATAACGTTATTTTTTTAATAACTACGAGATCAAACAATAACGTCATTTTCGATTAGATTTAAATCGTAAAATAACGTTATTTTATGCTTTTGGATTGAGACATCCGGCTTGGACAATGACGTTATTTTTTGAATAACTACGAGAACAAACCATAACGTCATTTTCGATTATATTTAAATCGTAAAATAACGTTATTTTATGGTTTTGGATTGAGACATCGAGCTTGGACAATGACGTTATTTTTTGAATAACTACGAGAACAAGTAATAACGTCATTTTAGATTATATTTAAATCGTAAAATAACGTTATTTTATGGTTTTGGATTGAGACATCGAGCTTGGACAATGACGTTATTTTTGAACATTTATTACTTACCCAATATAACCCAATATAACGTTATTTTTTTAATAACTACGGGAACGAGCAATAACGTCATTTTCAATTAAATTTAAATCGTAAAATAACGTTATTTTATGCTTTTGGGTTGGGACATCTGGCTTGGACAATGACGTTATTTTTGAAGATATATTACTTACCCAATATAACGTTATTTTTTCAATAACTACGAGAGCGAGTAATAACGTCATTTTTTATCAATTTTCAATCGTAAAATAACGTTATTTTATGCATCTGAGACATCCGGCTTGCAGTGTGACATTGGTTTTTATTGATGTTATTTATAACGAACTCAATACAAGGTTATTTTTTGAATAAATATGAAAATGAGCAATACCGTCATTGTTGCTAATGACGTCATTTCTCATGGAATGTTTTTTGTACTGAGTAGCGTAATTTATCTACTAATGTAAACTTTAAGAAATTCATTTAATGATAAGAAAAATGATTATTATTTTTATGGAAATAATATTTTATTCGGTACAAAAAGTAAAATAATATACAAAAACTTCTTAAATGGAAAATAAAAAGGTATCCTACATTTTTAATAGAAAAAACTGATATATTTCTTGCGTTTCAGTACGCAGTAGTATTTAAGTACGCAACAGTTAAGTACGTAAGTAATAATAAAGTAGCAAAATTATTTGACTAGTTAAAGTCCAGGAAACTTAAAAAACTTTCAACTTATTGTATACTTATAATAAGATTGATAGACTCATTTAACTATCAATGAATAAAAAATTCAATGAAAACCTGAATATTCAAAAAACTTAAACATTTTATGCATTCAAGTGTATTATACTCAAATACAAAAGGTAATCATTTATATGAGAAATAAAACAACTACGCATTTAAATACGTTTAAATGTTTTTGACTAAAAATAAATGATTCAGAACTTTTTAAACCAAATATAAAAAGTAAAGCGATTTTACGAAAAATCTAACGATTGATCTCCACCTGCAACCATGAAATGTTCAAATTCTATTCATTTTCATCACTTTCATCATTTCCTGTCCTCATTTTTGCTCGTTCTTGAGCGATGATTATGCCCAACTCTCTTCCAAATTTCGCTATTTTCTTGTTGCGTGTTTTTTTTTCTTCTTCAGTCGACGCCTGAGCCTTTATTATACAATTTTCTATGAGAAACTGTATGTACCCTTCTAAAAGTGAATCAAATTAAAGAAAAAATGTCGTCAAAAGTTGCGGTTTTTAGGTTAAAATGATATAAAATTTTTCTTACTTCTTACAGCTTCTTTTTTCCGCGGCGTTAATTCCACCCTGTCTGTGGAATCAAACGTTCTGTCAATTTGTAAACACCGTTTTACAAATTCTTTTTGACTCCAGATATGCGGAACTACCAACTCTCTTAGAAATCCGTACGGAGTCTTTGCTTTCATAGCCAGTTTCCAATTTTTATAGGGCACGGAGACGCCATAATGTAAGTGCCACATAGTTTTCTAAAAAATGAAGTAAAATAATTCTATATACACTTTCATTATTAAATTAATTTATATTTTAAAAATGTTTAAGAGGTAGAGCTTCTTAACCCTTTGCGACATACATTATTCACGTGAACGGATTTTCGTAAATATAATGATAACAAGGCTTTCAGGATCACTTATTACAAATCTGAATCCAGATTTTGGATAATAAAAAGGTGGATTCAAGATGGCAAACGAATTTGGTATTATTGTTGGATATTGTTAAATATTGTATATGGAACAGCTGATTCGTAATCAGCATCCTCAAAAATACTTGTATATTAATTTTCGTAAGGATATGTAGAAAAGGTTGCTCAATAATAAATTTTTTCACAAAAAATAGTATTTATTTTATCTTTCAATCAATTTTTACCTTCATTTGGAATCCAGTATCTGGATTTATTTTTTCATCTTCCCATTTGCTGAGCTTTGGTATTTTTGGTAAGTCTGAATTCTCATAGTCATCTGAATCGTATAAATAATCTCTTATTTTTCTATGGTACTTTTTTCCTTTTTTGTTCTCTACTTTATGACTTTTGCCCGATGAGTCTACAACATCATGGTCAACAGGTTCAGTTCCTGTTTCATCTGATGTTCCCTCTGTAGTTAGTTTATATTTCATATAAATATGCACAATTCTATATAACGTCGTTTCCAACTAAGTCTAACACAGTTTAAAAAGCTCGATTTTAATTTAAAGTGTTACAATAAATTGAAGCCACTACAATGTGATGAGTGTTATGTATCTGGTTGAAATTACACATTTACGTATGTGAAGGTAAGTTTGTATTATTTACAGATATTAGATATAGCATTGAATTTAGGCATATTTTGAACTGTGCTAGTCTTCGTTTGAAGCGACAATAAATTCATAATTATGAACTTCTAATTCCAGTGATAGTTATTATAGAAATAGTTATTGTAAAAAGACTTAATCATTATGTATAGTAATCAGTGCAGTTATGCCCGACAAAAATTTCTTTACCTAATTGCTGTGTTGATGATCTTTTCTTGCGTGACGATGATGATGGTGTAGTAGTGATAAAATTTACATTTTCTAGTTCGGAATGATTCATTCCTAAAAATTGTTTTTGACTATTTACATTCAGAATAGAAGATTCTGATGTGGTATTATCAGAACTATGTTTTTTCTTCTTTGTGGACTTTTTTGTATTTTGTAGAATAGGAGATTTCACCATACTACTAATATGAGATGATAATTTGGTTCCATGAGAAGATTCCGGAACAGTCGACTTTCGCTTTAAAGATTTTCTTTTCGGTGTCGTGTTAGGGGATTCTACCGGATTAATAGGCTGAAGAGATTGAATGAAAGATGATTGGATACCAGAAGAAGATTTCTGAAAATCTGGCCTTCTCCTTGAAGATTTTGTTATACGAGTCAAGTTAGGGGATTTCACAGGACTAATATGTTCAACAGATGGTTTAGTATCAGGAGAACTATGTTCTTCGAATGACAAAGAAAGGGATTCCTGAAAAGTCGATTTTCTTTTAGGCGTGGTGTTTGGGGAATTTACCGGACTACTGAGCTGAATAAATGATTTGATACCAGGATAAGATTCCTGAACATTCGACTTTCTTTTAGGTGTCGAGTTAGGGGATTCCACCGAAATAGTAGGTGGAACAGATGATTTGATACCAGAAGAAGATGCCTGAAAAGCTGGCTTTCTCTTTGAAGAGTTTTTTTTTAAAATCAAACTAGGAGACTTCACCGAACTAGTTAGCTGATACGATGATCTGGTAACAGGAAAGCGAGATTTTTTATCCAATTCTGTATTGTGTTTGGACGGAGCAGAAGGTGATTTTATCTTTTCAGATTTTTTTTTCGAATTTTGAGCTACACTTTTTTCAGATTCTTTATGCAATCCTACTATTTCTGTGCTATATCTTGTATCAAACTTCAATTTTTTACTTTTCAAAATAGCTATTTTATCATTGATTTCTTGTGGGCTATTCATACTTATAGGTTCTTCCTGTGTTCATGAAACAAACAAAGCTTACATGAAGATAATGCTTTGGTAATTTTTACTTGTTTTAACTCTTTGCAGCACACGTTTTTGACATGAATAGATTTTTATTTAGAGTCGCCGATTACGAATCTGAACTCAGATTTGGAAAATTCAAAATGCTGTCCAATACAGTTACTGGAAATGGATATATTGTTGAATATTTTATATTTTGACCCCTATGTTGGAATAGCCATTTCGAATTTCGTAAATCTAACAGTGGATTCGTAATCAGCATCCTTGAAAACACCTGAATACTAATTTTCATAAGAATAGGTTAAATAGTTCGATCAATAATGAATTATTTCACCAATACAGCATTTTTAAGCATTTCTTTACGAATAACAACAAATTAACAATAATATTATACCATTTCTGTTTAAATTTTGATTTTATATTATTTAAAGATCATAAAATACTAAAAAATTTAATAACATTGATCAAAAACTGCTTTGAACCCGCGAAACACTAAAAGAAAAAAGGTAGCATTCTAGAGTACACTATACTGCAAAGGGTTAACCAAGATCTAAAATATTTTACATTTTAAAAAATTGAATTAACAATTATAACTCTATACATATTTTCATGCAAGGAAAAGTAACTAAAATTATATTCCAGTTAGTAAAAGTACCAAAAATTTTCTTTGATTCTTCTTGAATGGTTAGTTTCACAAATAATTAATTTTTAATAAAAATTCTTCGTACGACAGCCTAATTTTTTACTCCTAAGCATTGAATCTATCTGTTTATTGAAGAAAAATAATTTATTTTAGTTGTATATCAGTTTAAGTTAAGACGTATAATTTCTGATTATTTTAATTTTTTACAATAAATAATATCCTTTGGCATTTTGAACAATTTTAATACGTTTTTTATTCTCCAAGAAATGAGAATCTATACAGAATTATAATTTATATTTTAAAATTAGCAAAAAGTAAAAATTAAATATACCCGTCTGGATGTAGATTTTGTTATAGGCTTTTTGAGTGTATTTGTGGGCTGTAATGCCTGTACTGCTAATTCATGAACTATATCGCTCCTACGTTTTTTAGGTTTAGGTCATCTCTTCTTTCTATTTTCGAGTTCTTCTCTAGTGTCTAATAAATTTTATTTTTATATAAAATAATTTTATCTATTTATACACGTATTACACTTACGCTTACCTGATACAGAAAGAATCGTTGCTGGTTCATACACAATCTCTTCATCGGAATCAAACCCATTGGCTACATAAGCATAATAAGGAAACACATCTATAGCTGCATTAAAATCATTAATTTGATCAACGTTTATAATATTATCTTCTTCTTTTCCAACACAAAGACGAGCAGCTGCATATAGTGTGTTTTCTCTGTTTCTTTTATGCTCATAGTCACTATCATTGGATGCTTCCGAGCAGCCACTATCAGGTTCTTTTTTATTTTGGCGTGATTTCCTCATTGTATCTATTGTAAACAAAACAGCATTTTATTTAACTTTTTTTACAAAATAAGGGGATATCATAGCCAAAATGACCAATTCTGACCCCACCTCGGGCTTTAGTTTTCATTGTTTGCTAATAGTTTATTTGAAAATGCCGAAAAAATAAATTAGTAAATAGCTCATTGTATTTCCAAAAACATATAACACTCATATTTATTATTAGTTTAAAAGTTATTCATGAAATTAAAATTCTAAAACGTGACTCAAATAATTCCATTTTATAGAATTCCGGTTAATTCATCGATAAATTTTAAACTAATAACAATAAATTAGAATTTTTACATATTTTTGGAAATGTCATTTACTGCAAAATAAGTTTGAATAAATCTTAATCTGTAATAAAGGAAAATAAAATCTGGAAAGAAATCTGGAATTTCAATCTTAGGTAATCTACAACTCATTGTACAGACTCAGATTAGTTCAACAGTTAATTAAAATGACTGATAATTTTAACATCATACTTGCTGTCGATTGTAGTGCTGCTGTAAACATTTTAGACGCATGCACACTGTATGAGCCAATCATGTAGCCATTAATCTTATCCGGCATGCACCAAAAATATTCATTTAAATTTTAAGCTGGGACATGATATAACATTACACACTCTGCATTATTATAATTTAACGACCCTATTGGAAAATTGAGTTTTTAGAGATAATTTTGGAGCAAACAAATTTTTTTTGGCCATGATTTAGGATTAAGATTAATTTTACTTTCGGAAGTCTAGAAACTTCTTTTAACACTAAATATATACTAAAAACGCAATTTTATAATGATTGATTTTGTATTCAATTGCGATGGTATTGAATTGCATTTTTATATGTTTAGTCTGAAAATAAGTTTCTGGACCTTCGAAAATAAAATTAGGCGCATAGCAGAATTCACAATCTTAATACTACATATTGGCCAAAAAGAATTTTCCAACAGGGAACTGGTTAAATAATTAAAAATTCATTTCACTCAACAAAGAAATACTTAAGAAATAAAAGAAACACAATTTACAAGTATGTCTTAAAATAATCTGTATTTTACCACCTGCACTTCTAGTAGAAACGTTAAAATACTTTAAATTACTACTTTAACTCACTGAAAAATTCTATTTAGTTCTAAAAAAGCCAATGTATAATTTAAGAATACAAAATGTGATATAGACATGAGTTTTTCTCAAGTAAATTACTTATTATTCTGACAATTTTCAAGTTTTAACAATGCTAGTATAACCTAAAAATGGTCTGAGTAAAAGGCAGGAGATTCTATAGCTATCGATGTAACAATATTTGTTAATAAATAAACGATTTAAAAACCTATCATAAATTAACTATGCACTTATACACCAAAGCGACTAGTACTTCTTCTTATTTTCAAAAGAATTCTGAATATACATTAGTTATTTTAAATCGACTCAATGTGTGCTACATATTGTTGAGTAACCAAGACTTACAGATTACTTTATAATCCCCAATACACAACACTAATGTATCTAAAACTAATGTATCAAATATTGGATGCCATGGTCACATAATATTATATGGAAGAGATACTTGCAGTATATAAAGAGCTCCAGTAATTTAGCCAGGTACTCATCCAGCTCTAATACACACTAAATGAGAAAAATTAAAAAATTCTAAATCATGACAATTACTTCTTTGATTTAATATTTTAATATAATTTTAGTTTTCATACATGCAGAAACTCATAAGTATGTATGTTTAAAGAATAGGTGGGGTAAAGTAATCCGCGG